>JARQOD010000005.1:370799419-370821024 GCA_033576555.1 Oophaga sylvatica
CCCACCTCCCCCGCTTTTGGAGCGCTGGGGGTTCACATTCCTGTGTTCCCCCCGTGCCCTACCGCACCCTCTCTTTGGCTGGGGAGATCCAGAAGGTTTTCTGCTCTCGTCCTCTAAAAGGGTTGCCACGGGTTTGGGCATAACCCTCCCGCTCATGGTGGGCCTTCATCTGTTCACATGGGGCCTTTCCCTCCTTCCACGGCGGGTCCAGGGGACCGGGTAGGTGAGGGCTTTGGGGCGCTCGGACGAGGTATGGCCCCTCCAGGCCCCCAAAGTTTTTTTGGGGGTAGGGGGGCCCACCCCCACACCTTTTGACCCACCTGGTAGGTCCGCTCACAACATTCTGGGTTACCATCGCTTCTGTCACCTGAGCTTGGGCCTTTGTCATGCCCACCGGGCAAGGCCATCATTCGGCCGAAAGCGCACGACATACTCATGACCGACACTCCAGGGGTGGCTAAATCCCCTTCCCCCATGCTTCCTTTCACCGACAAGGGGCCCCCTCCGTCGCCCTACAGGACCAAAGGGGGAAACCCCTTGGGCCTGTGGGACTTCCCGGTAGGCAAACGCGGTGTGGGAGATACCGCTCCCGTCCTCCCGTGGGAGTCGACCAACATCTTCACATCTCTTTAAGGTGCCATTGAACCGCTACCAACCATTGGTCTTGGGTGATAGGGGGTGGCACCAGATGTTGCCCGTACCGGTTACGAGAGACTCCATCACTCGACATGAACTGGGTCCCTCGGTCGGTGAGCATTTCCTTGGGAAACCCCACTCGGAGAAATCTCCATAAGGCGTGGCCACTTTGTCGCCCGAATGGCGAAAAGCTGCCGCCTCCGGGTACCGGGTGGCATAGTCCACTACGTTTAGTATGAAGATTTCCCGGAGCGGCTGGGAGTGGACAGAGGTCCAATGAGATCCCAGCCACCCTCGAGAAGGCTCTTCGATGATGGGCAGAGGTACCAGTGGGGCTTTGGGGCGCGGCCCCGCCTTCCCCACCCTCTGACAGGTGCACCCGAACGGCAGTAGGCTATCACCTCGGTCCTCTTCCAGACCAGTAGAAATGCGTGAGCTAGCTGGCCCTGGTTTTAGTGATCCCTAGGTGTCCGGCCATTGGAATCTCGTGTGCGATCCGCAAACAATCCGCCCTGAACGGATGGGGTACACTAACTGTCGGTCCCTGGGCCACGCCTCCGGTGAACCCTGCTGGACCGTTACACGGTACAGCCGTCCCTGGCCCAGAGCGCTCGCTCGCGGTCGGACTCCAGGGGAGGCTGTGCGCCTGTTCCTTGAGAGTCTTCAGGCTAGTGTCAGCTTCAACGCTGCTGAAATCCCTGACTTGATGTGGCAAGAATTGATGAAACTGCCATGTCCTCTGTCAGTTCCCCGGGATCTGTCTCCTGGCTACTGTCTGACTCCGGCAGCCCACTTGGTCGGAGAGAGGGAAACCGTCGGCCTCCGCGAGGCTCCTTGGGCTTCAGCGCTCCCACTCCTGGTAACAGCGGCCACGACCGCTGAGACCATGGGTAGCGCCTGCTTTCCCTCGTCCCCTGACCAAGTCGCCGGGTCAGGCAGACTTCCCTGACTTCCTGAAACCCGGATGTGGGGAACTCCTGCCCTGGGGTCTTACCTGGTGGCTCCTCTCCCGGGATGCCCCCTCCCCCCAGGCCTGTTCCACTTCCTGCAGGGGGCCTAGACTCGAGGCTGGGTTCGCTTAGGGGCCTACACTGCCCATAGCAGCCCCTCCCCCCACCTCTGAGCCCTCCCGTGCAGCCTCCTCACCCGTCCTCTCTGTGAGCCCTGTGTGTGTAGTGTCAGTGCATGGCTTACCATCAGGTTTCACTCCCTCCTCGACTGTTGGAGGCACATTCAATACATTAACATTAGCACTCACAGTAGAGTCATGACATTTTTGGGGGAGCCGAACTTGGGGGTCAGTGGCCACATACTGGGACACTAGCCGCCCCAAATCGGTCCCCCAAGCAACACATTTGGCAGGAATATTCGGCGTTACTCCCACCTCCCGAATCCCCCTCCCGGCGCCCAGTCCAAATACACCTTGGTAACGGGCAGCGCCGTTCAACGCCTCCAATTCCGGAGACGGAAAGGGTTTTCCCAGGTACCAAGTCTTGAGGGGACACCACCTCAGGGCGTACCAGGGTTCGTTCACGCCTGTGTCCCGCAGTCCCATGACCGCTGAGCGGCCGATGGGACGGGTTGGTAATTGTTAGGGACCTCCACCACCCCCTCCCAAACACAAAACAGTGGTCGGTTTCTGGGACAGGGATGGGGCCTTCTGGCGCTGGGGACACGCAGCCTTTAAGTGTCCTGGCTGATTGCAATTATGACAACGTCTGGGTTCTGTTCCTGGCCTGGAGAGGGCAGCCGGGGGTAACCCCTTGCACTCTGGGGGTTGGATTGGGGCTGGGGCAGGATTGGGCTTACCAGGTGCTGCTGGCAGGCTTCTTTGGCTCCGGCGCCCTGTTGTTGGCATACTCGTCTGCCAGGGGCGGTCTGTAGCAGAAGCCCCCTTTGGTTTCCGGTCACGGAGGAATGCTGGAGGTCCTCTGGGCCAGTTCCACAAGATTGCTCCATGAAAAAACAGTTCCTGGACTCCTGGCGGGTTAGTGAGCTCTAGACCCCGGGTCCCGTGCTCCGCAGCTCTCAGCAGGGCCTCATGTGGTCGGTCAGGTGTCCTTTGAACCCCGCTGCAGGCTCCTGAACTTCCTGCGGTACGACTCCGGGGTGAGGTTGTAGTGCTGGATCAGGGCCCGCTTGATGCTGTTGTAGTCCTGCTCCTCCCCGGCAGGTAAGTCCCCCAAAACTTCCGGGACTTACCCTCAAACGGGGGGTCAGGTACCTTGCCCACTGTCCAGGGCAGATGATGTTGGAGGCAGGTCCTCTCAAAAGAAGCAGAAAGGAATCCAGGTCTCCATCCTTTTCAAGTAAGAGAAAGTCCTCCGCCCGGACCTTGGAAGCCCTTGTTCCGGTGGGCCTGGTGCGTCCAGCGGGGGCCCGTGCTGAGCCATCTCCCCGTCGGTGCCCGGCGCTCCGCAGCTTCACGGCATTCTGTATGTCACGCTCGCTGCTCTCTCTGCCGCTGCTTGCTCCGCTCTGTGCTTTCTCTGCCGCCACCAGGGAGTCTGTCATAGGTGCGTCATTACTAGCCTCGAGCTGTGCCATAGCCGCTTGGAAAAAGGGCCTCGATCTGTACACCTGGGCTGGGCAGGGGGTGGACAGTCCACTGCGGGACTGGCATGGGGATCTGGCTCCTTGGGGAGCCCTGGCTGAGCTCCCCCTCATCGGTGTCGAACTCCTCATAGACCATAGCATTGGCCTCCCCCTTTGCCCTACTCCTGGTGCCTTCTGCCATTTTGGGAACCTTTGGTTACTGACACAGCTGCAACCCTGACCTTGCACACAACTTTTATATTTACACTCTGACTGTCTAGTGCTGGGCTGACCTTAAGACCCCAGCAGTGAAAGTACCGCTGGTAGTCTCTAGTGTCTGGGAGTAGGGGTCCCACGCACACTATTACTCTGATCCCACCGCTGCCACCAATTGTGAGGAACTAGGCCGACCGCCACACGGTAGCCCGGGTATCACAGCTTCTGATCCCACCGCTGCCACCCAATTGTGAGGGACGACCCCTTTCCCCCCACGTCACCAATGGGACGTAACTCCACAGGTACAGCTCTCCGGCGCCCCCTTTGTCTCTCAGGTCAGTAAGGGAACTGCACCTAGAGCAAATGGCCCCGGGAAGTTGTCCTGTTACCCACTGGGTATTCTAAGATTCGTGATCAGAGTAAAAGCATCAGCCCAAGATTAATTTTATGGTTTAATCGCCTTAAGGGCGCACTAGATAATTACAGAAATATACAGTAAAGCTATACAACGTAATTACAATGGATTTGCAGTCAGAGAAAAAATACAACGATAATGTACAAGGCTTAAAGGTATAAGCTATAGATCAATATTACCGGGTAGTATGGTCATGGGAAGGCAGGGGGCTCTGCCGTCCCCAGGTAACAGTCTTCAGTTGCTGGATAGTCCCCAACGCATGTGTTGCTGCACCCTTGGCAAGGTCTGTCCCTTGTGTTTCTTGCTGCTGTGAGAAAATGGAATGCACCAGCCTGTTCATGGCTACAGTTCTTAAAACTGCTAGGTCCTTCCCCTTTGCTTTGAAGCACGCATATTAACTGGCCTGCAATTCATATGGAGCAGGAAACACTGGCCTGAGTCCGAGCCATTCAACATACCAATGACCATCCCATTCAGACACTGGCCTAAACCAATTAGCATGTTAAAGCCCTATTGATTCATAGTGGACATCAAACTGGTCGTACTGAATATGCTAATAGGCCCTGTGTAGTTAGAAGTCTGTGGCTCTGTGAACCGACAAAATGGAGGCTGGTATAGGCCCTATACAAAATGGTGGCGGTCCTGACCTCACAGTCATAAAATCGGTGTCGCTTAAGCGAGATCGCTAGCGATCTCGCCTAGTGTGACAGTACCTTAAGTCTTCAAACAGAGGCTGAATAGACATCTGTCTGAGAAGGTTCAGTGAATCCTGTATTGAGCAGGGGGTTGGACACGATGACTCTTGAGGTCCCTTCTAACTCTAACAAATCCATGATTCTATGAAAGCAGGGGGTCTGCTGATGACACCCGTGCCTGTCTTTATGATACTCCTGCGAACACAGGCTTGTGGCCAGTGTTCATAGGACATCGTGATTTCTGCTAGACATAGCAGTGCTGGACGGAAAGTAAAAAAAAGTTTAAAAAACCCCACAAAAGTTCAAATAACCACCCTTCGCCCCATTGAAAATAACAATAACAAATATTGGTATTGTTGCGTTCAGAAATGTCTGATCTGTCAAAATATATAATATATTAATCTGAAACGTAAACGGCATAACAAGAAAAAAAATGAAACCGCCAGAATTGCGGGGTTTTTTGGCCTCTGTAACATTGCAATAAAGTGCAATTAGAGGCAATCACCACATCCTATGTATCCCAAAATGTATTAGTAAAAATGCTAAGGGTGCAAAAAATAAGTCATCATACAGCCCCAGATCCCAAAAAATGAAAATGCTACTGGTCTTGGAAAATGACAAAAGCAAAAAAAAATTCATACAAATTTGCGATTTTTTTTTTTTTTGCTCACCACTTAAGAAAAACCCCAAACCATACATGTTTAGTATCTGCATACTTGTACTGACCTGGAGAATTATATTTGCCAGGTTAGTTTTACCATATACCGTATATACTCGCATATAAGCCGAGAATTTCAGCCCATTTTTTAAGGCAGAAAGTCCCCCTCTCAGCTTATACGTGAGTCATATACATCAGGGGGTCGGCGTGGGAGTGGGGATGTCAGATCATGCTCATCCCCCAGCGCATCTCTGCAGCCCCCCTGCTTCTCCCACGATCTCAGGCTCCTTCCTTCAGCGGTCACGTGGTACTGCTCATTAAAGTCATGAATATGCGCATATTCATGACTTTAATGAGCAGTACCACGTGACCGCTGAAGGAAGGAATAGCTGCCGGAGACCGCTGGAGAAGCAAGGGGGCTGCAGAGGCGCTCCAGGAGAGATTAAGTATATGCGATATTCAACTGTCCCCGGTCCACCGCTGCACGCCGCTCTATCCTCTGCGTTATCTGGCTGTGACATTCAGGTCAGAGGGTGCGATGACATAGTTAGTGCGCGCCGCGCCCCCTGCCTGTACATTCACTAACAGAGGACCCGGAAGACGGAGCGGCGCGCAGCGGTGGACCAAGGACAGGTGAATATCTCAGGTGTCAGGGCCCTGAGCCAGCGGTGACACCGGCACCTGTCCCCCATAGCGCGCTGGTGTCCCCGCCTGCTCAGGACACCGGCACCTGGCCCCCAGCTATGAGAGGTGAGTATGTCATTTTATTTTTATTTGCAGCAGCATATGGGGCCTATTCAATGGAGCATTTTATGGGGCAGCATATGGGGCATAATATATGGAGCACCTTATGGGGCATAATCTATGGAGCATTTTATGGGGCATAATCTATGGCGCATTTTTTGGGGCATAATCTATGGAGCATTTTATGGGGCATAATCTATGGAGCATCTTATGGAGCATAATCTATGGAGCATTTTATGGGGCATAATCTATGGAGCATCTTATGGTGCATAATCTATGGAGCATTTTATGGGGTCATAACCTTTATGGAGCAGCATATGAGGTATATTATTCTATAGAGCATCTTATGGGGCCATTATTAACCTTTGTGCAGCATTATATGGGGCGTGTTTTTGTATGGAGCATCTTATGGGGCCATCATGAACTGTATGGAGCATTATATGGGGCTCATGATTCAATATGGATATTCAAAAACATTTAACCTACTGATGTCTCAATTAATTTTATTTTTATTGGTATCTATTTTTTAATTTAAAAATGTCAACTCGTCCCGCAAAAAACAAGCCCTCATATGACTCTGTGGGCCAAAATATGGAAAAATCAGAGCTTTCAAAATGTGGTGATGCAAAAAATATTTTTTGCAATAAAAAAATGTCTTTTAGTGTGTGACAGCAGCCAAACATGAAAACCCAATATAAATTTGGTATCGCTGTAATCGCATCGGCCTGAAGAATAAAGTCGCCTAATCACTTATACCGCACGAGGAACGGCGTAAAATAAATAAAACCAATTCTTTACCTGCTGTTGATTGTTTTAGTCTGCCTCCCAAAGATCGCAGTATGGCTCGGTGCACATTTATCCTTCGCTCTTCACTGAGTGCTTACACAAGGGTTGTAAATCTCTGAAATACGTGATTCAGATGGAACCCTCAATGGAAGATTCCCTATAATGAGACAGATGGAGGCACAGTGGACACCGTCTGACCTGTGACCGGCAGTGTCCATCTTTTTAGGATTGCATAAAAGTGCCATCGGCCACAGTTTTGTGCACTTCTGAAGAAAGAGGGACACCACTGAACAGAGGCCAGACAGAGTCCAGAGTAACTCTACTGCCTCATTATAGTGAATGGACCCTCGGGGTTTAATCTGTCACGTTAATCGGAGGTTTAGATGGAAACCCCAAAGTAAGTGATCAGCATAGAGTGTCGGATAAATGTGATCCCAAACGTTATGTAAAATGTTAGCAATAAAAGCTTCAACTCAATTCACAAAAAAAACAAGCCCTCACTCAGGTCCATCATCTGTTAACGGAAATAAAAGTGGCTTCCTCGTTACTGGTAGCACAAAGGCTCTGGAAAAGCGAAATGGCTCCTCACCCACCAAAAGAGCTTCAACAAATTCTCCACTCCCAAATCCAAATGCCCCCTCCTCCCTTCTGAGCCCCACAGTGTACCTAAACCACATATTTGGCATTTCTGAAGCGATAAGAGCCCGCCTAACTTACAAGTGCATGCCTCAAGAAGCATGAGCTGGGCATAACATACTGGTCACCACAGCATACTGGTCACTACAACGGCAGTTTGCAATTTTCACTCTGCAACGTTCATTGCTGATTGTTTCTGGAAAATATCCATGGAGTCAAAATCGTCACTACTCATGTACATAAATTCCCCAAGGTGTATAGTTTCCAAAATGGGGTTACTTGTATGGAGATTCTGCTCTTCTAGCAATTAGGGACTCTGTATATGGAAACTGTTCTAGGAAAATATGTGCTCCAGGAGGCAAACAGCACTCTGTTCCTCCCGAGTGTCTCCGTATGGCTAAGTAGTACTATACAGCCACATATGGGGTATTGCCACGTTCAGTAGAAATTAGTGGGACAAATTTTGGTGCTATTTTTACACACTTCTTGTGTGAAAATGTAAAATCTGGGGCTAAAACAAAATTTTGGTGGTAAAAACTTATTTATTTTTCTTCACTGCCCAATGGTATAAAATTCCTTGAGGGGTCTAGTTTCCAAAATGGGGTCACTTGTGGGGGGTTTCCACTGTTTAGGCACATCAGGGGCTCTCCAAATGGGACATGACATCCGCTAATGAATCCAGGAAATTTTTACATTTGCCCAAACAGTGGTTTTCTCCCTCATATGGGGTATCAGCATGCTCAGAAGAAATTACACAACAAATTTTGGGTTACATTTTTTACTGTTACCCTTGTCAAGATAAAAAAAAATTGGATTTGATGTAAAATTTTTTGTGAAAAAAAGTTAAATGTTAATTTTTTTACACATTCCAAAAATTCCTGTAAAGCACGTGAAGTGTTAATAAACTTCTTGAATGTGGTTTTGAGCAACTTGAGTGGTGCAGTTTTTAATGGTGTCACTTTTGGGTATTTTCTATTCAGATAGACCACTCAAGGTGACTGGAAATGTGATGTGATCCCTAGAAAAATAGTTTTGTAAATTTTGTTGTAAAAATGAGAAATCACTGGTCAACTTTTAACCCTTATAACTTCCTAGCAAAAAAAATTTGGTTCCAAAATTGTGCTGAAGTAAAGCAGCCATGTGGGAAATGTTACTAAGTATTTTTGTGTGACATATCGCTATGATTTAAGGGCATGAAAATTCAAAGTTGGAAAATTGCAAAATTTTCGCCAAATTTCCATTTTTTTCACAAATACGCGCAAGTCATATCAAATAAATTTTACTACTGTCACGAAGTACAATATGTCACAAAACAAACAATCTCAGAATCACCGGGATTCGTTGAAGCGTTCCAGAGTTATTACCACATTAGGTGACAGTAGTCAGAATTGTAAAAATTGGCCTGGTCATTAACATGCAAACCACCATAGGGTGGTAAAGGGGTTAAATCAGGAAGGAAAAAATAATCAACGTATGAATGAGCCTTCAAGATTCTCATTTACTTTGCTGGTGTATCGTGGCACGGGATGGTAGCCGTGGGTGATGTACCGTACTCGTCTCCTGCTCTCCGACATGTTACATGAAAGTGGGCATTCTGGCTGGGTGAATACGCGTGCAAGCCGCATGTAACTGTTGATGCTGGTTTGCCAGGACCAGATGTTGACCAGTTCATGAAAGAGACCACCATTTAAAATTAAACTTCTTTTCACTGAAGAATAACTTGATATAAACTATATACAGCAGATGATAGGCATTTATCTTCAAGGATGTTTCCTTAACCACAAGCGACATGAACACACTCTATCTTCTCCGCTTACTTTCTTTACTCTTTGCACAGCCCAGCACGCTATCTTGGAAGCTTCTGTTTTACTCCCTGGGGATCGCACAGATCGAGATGTAACGCTACTGCCCCTTTTCCTCGGTAGGGACCACATCGGTTGAGGTGTTACACTACAGCCCCTCACAGCTACTCTCAGTTTTCAGTCCACAAGTGTCATAGACTCCATCCTGTAGCAACCACTCCTGTGATTTCTCTATAGGAGGGGATGTATCCCAATATGGCGACACTTGACTTTCTTTACTGTAGACGCTTAGTAGCTACAATGGTATATGTATTATTTTCCTTTTACTTCCTTTACTTTTGCCTTTAATTACCTCTCTGATGAAGACTATACCATTCTGCTAGGCTTCCTGCCCCTTTCTTTCTCTCTGTCCCGATACCGGACTGCTACTCGCTTCTCTTCACTTATAGGCTCTTACTATCTGTCTGGTAGTTCCTCTCGCCACAGGTATACCCACTGCATGCAACATGGGGCAGAACGGTGGCTCAGTGGTTAGCACTGCAGCCTTGCAACGCTGGAGTCCTGGGTTCAAATCCCACCAAGGACAACATCTGCAAGGAGTTTGTATGTTCTCCCCCTGTTTGTATGGGTTTCTTCCGAGTTCTCTGGTTTCATTCCAAAGACATACTGATAGGGAATTTAGATTGTGAGCCCCATTGGGGACAGCGATAATAATGTGTGCAAACTTTAAAGCGCTGCAGAATATGTTAGCGCTATATAAAGATTATTATTATTTATTTAACACCGTTTACACCAGACCAGAGGTCATTACTCTGCCCACTGTGCGCTCTTTTAGACTAACTACCAGGAAGTCCTTTCTGATCCTGCTGCATAACCCCTCCATCTCTGAGCTCAACTCATTGCTTCACTCTATCTTACCCTGCTGACTGTCTGGTACTGGGCAGACTATATAACATTATTGCCATCTTGTGGCCATTATACTTAACATCAGTTGTCACACAGTACGCACTACACATACATTGTACAATATTACATGAAGGCTTCTCAAGGGGCATGAGCAATGTGCCCATTCCCGTATATTAGCATCAGTAAGCCCTTCAGGTTTTGTGACAAAACTGTGCAGAAAAAAATGCGACAAAAACTCAACATGTGCACAGATCCTTAGCAGAAACTTGGCTACACGTAGACCTCAGATACAGTATGTATTATAGAGATAGAGAGAGATGCTCCCACAAGAAAAACTGAAAACTTGGAGTAAGGTTCAAACTTGGTCTAAGGAGGAATGAAATGCTATCTGAATCATAGTGCAATCTTACAAAACTACATAGGAATTTAAAAAAAACTTGCAGTTCTTCTCTTATACATTTTTTTTGCACAGAAAAAAGTATCAAGGTGGATTCAAATGGATGGACCCTAAATCCAATTACTTGCCTCTCTGTTCCTAACCAGGCCTCAAGTGAACTGTAGAGAGAGATTGGATTCAGTTTAGCTCT
This sequence comes from Oophaga sylvatica, assembly GCA_033576555.1. Classification (NCBI taxonomy): domain Eukaryota; kingdom Metazoa; phylum Chordata; class Amphibia; order Anura; family Dendrobatidae; genus Oophaga; species Oophaga sylvatica. The sequence goes on from JARQOD010000005.1 coordinate 370,810,036, forward strand.
AATAAAAACCTGTCTGGGAGAGATGATTTGATAAGGGTGCACGGCCCAGAAGCAGCTCCTCCCCTGAATGCACAATAAAATAAAAAGAATATGAACAAGCGTTAGGAATCAATCACACATCTGTTTTTCAAGTACAAGTGCTATTCATCTTCTTTTTACAGACAGCATTCGTACCTGACGTGGGGGCTATGGAGCAGTTCGCATGTCAAGGTCAAAAGCACACACAAATCAATATCTGTGAACCTCGTACAAAACTATAACTGGCACTTACCACAGGCCTTCAGGATCTTATACAGCCTGTAACCACCACACTGGATTAACAGCAGAAGCAAAGCAAAATTTAAACACCAGAGTCCTGGTTAGGGCGGTACCACAAGTCCAAGATTAACATAAAGGCCGGGATCACACATGCGACGAAAACGTCCGTCGCTCGCATGTGAAATCCCAGCTCTGGCGCCGGCACTCGGGAGTGGAGTGCGCGGCTGCATGTATTTGATTTGAACATCATTGACATTCTGTAGCTAGACCTCAAAATAGCAGTGCGTGGAAGATGACCCAGGAATCTCACAGAACTGGAAGAATTTTCCAAAGAAGAATGTATGGAAATCCCTCAAATTGAAATACTCTTGGCTCACTACAAAAAGCATTTATAAGCTATGATACTTGCATCTGCACAATTTTTATAAAAATATTTTTAAATGGTAAAAAATAATATTTATTATTATTTTTTTTGCTTAAAATTCAAAATAAATGTATCATCTTTAACATTTCCTCTTCAACTTGTTTAAACTGTTCACAATAACAGTTATTTTGACCAGGGGTACCAAAACATTTACATGCCACGCTATTTTATTTTAGTCTCCAATTGCCATAGCAACCCATTGACACACTGCAATCTCGCTTTGGGATGAAGATGGGCTGCCAGATGGAGTAATCTCCCTCTGTCAAACTCTTTACATGTAGCTGTCACTTTTGACAGGAATTTTTGAGGGGTTAAAGTGCTAAGATTGGAACCAACTCCAGCCTTGGCACATGCAGCAGTAGCTTAGCAGCATATTACAGCCAGCACTTGTTGCAGATGACACCGGCACAACTCCTGTGCCAAGTCATGTCATGCCCCTGATACATCGCAATCAGCTGTTATTGCCTCCATTGGAGGACGGATAAATTCAGTTTACAGAGTGGGACGGCATAGCTCAGTACTGTATTAGGTGGCAATGCCAAGAACTGAAAAGAACAGGAGCTGATTTGCAGTAGTTGACAGCAGCCACTAAATATCAACTAATCTGGCTGCCATCAGAGGTGATAGTTGATTTAGCAGTTACTGGATATCAGCCCCCCATCTTAAATTTATAACTTATCCAACAGATAGGTCATCACTATAAGGGTGAAGCCAGATGGCCGTATTAATCGGACTGAGATCTCCCGACCCGAACTTGACAGCTTCATACATTTCTATGCAGCTGTCATGCCCGGTTTGATAGAGCCGTGGCAAGTCCAAGCATTGCGGTCCGGTTTATATGGCTGTGTTACTGCACCGAGTAGTGGCCAACCCCTATGAATTTCATCCAGATAACTCAAACAACTTTTTTCTTACTTTTCATCTGTGAGCAATCCGTATGCAATCCGTTTTTTTTACAGCAGCAGCTATTAAACATTTAAAAGACCATTTGCAATTTCCATTATTACAGAACATCAATGTATCTGTACAAAAAAAATGGATGTCAAGCTGCGCAAACAGACTAGACAACAGGTTGTTTCCATCTTTGATTTGACCAACATACCTGATGTTTTTTGGAACAGTCTACCCAACCGATTTATAGCACTGGAAACGGATGAAAGAAAGCCTGAGGAATTATGGACACATATAAAGACTACTATTACTGAAGAAATTAGAAAAACAATATACAAGAGGCAGAAGAGACCGCCCACAGCCAGGGTTAACAGAAGAGACCCTAAAGATCATCAAAGAAAGACAAATGGCAAAAGCGAAAGATAACAAGCAGGACGCAGACATTAGCAAAAGACTAAAGAGAGTCAATCGAGCAGGCAAAGAACTTTATTACCGAAAGATGTACAGAGATAGAAAGCGAACATCTGAAGGGCAAGACCAGAAAGGCATATCAAAAGATCAAAGAGATCACACGAAGGTTTCAACCAAGAGCGGGAATGTTGAAAAACGCCAACGGGAACAAACTAACTGAGCCAAAACAGATCAAGGAAATATGAAAAGAATACATGGAGCAACACTACAAGAATGATACAGGAAGAAACTGAGACTGGAAATGACAGCGAACCGAACATCACATGCCTGTGTCAACAGATATGGTCAACTGGTAAATGGCCCAAGGACTGGACAAGAGCCGTGTTTATTCATATTGCAAAAAAGGGGCTATGCTACCGACTGTGGAAATTATCGGACTATTGGACTCATACATCATGCCAGCAGTATACTACTGAAGATCCTACAAAGAAGTCTTGCTTAGACAAAGAGATGACAGAGGAACAAGCAGGGTTCAGAAAAGGCAGCGGAACAAGAGATGTAGTTTGCTAAAATTAGATGGATAATGGAAAACGCCAAAAAATAATACAAGATCTATTTTTGCTTCATCGACTACATCAAAGTCTTCAACTGTGTTGATTACCAGAAACGTAATCAGCAAACACTTAAAACATGGAATGCCATGAAGGATGTGGATGTGCCAAACCATCTGATCGGTCTCATTAAGAACTTTTTCATCAATGAAGAAGCAACTGTCACTGTTCCACCCCTCAGAGTGTCTGGGATGCAGTTACTGACAGCTCAGCTGTCCAATCTGGTATAGGGGCATGCTGAAGCTGTGAGTGTGTTAATTGACAGCTCAACTATTCAATCTGAGACTGAGAGATGTCGACTGTCTCCAAGTGTTCATTACTCCAGGTGATTGCCATGCTACTTAACTGAGCTGTGTCTCCTAGAACTCTGCCAGATTTACATTCAGCTTGTGAGGTTTGTACCCTGTGCCTTGCCTTGAGTTCTGTATGCTTGATCTGTGGCTGCCAGACCTTGGACTTCTTTCTGAACATCCGTCTGTTTAACCCCTTCAGTTCTGATCCGTTATCATCCAGGTACTCTAACCTTGGAACGTTAGCTGACCACCCTTTTGTCTCTTCCTTCTGTTTATGACGTACCCCCCTGGCTTTTGACCTTGGACTCCTTGACCATTCTGACTTACAGCTTGGCCGTGAGAAGTGACTAGCGTCACATTATGTCTTGCCGATATGGCCACCTGATGAAGACGGTTTGGACCGTTGAAACGCGTTGTGGCAGTGGTATTGGAGGAAGAATAAAGTTTGGCTAACATTTATTAAATTGTCCATTATTCCTTTGGCGCCCCTTGAGACCGCTGCACCATTGTTCACATGCAATTTTACAAAGATGATTCAGGATCTGAAGAAGGAATGCCAGAGTCTGGAGTCATTGCGATATCAGTTTCAGGGTCAGATAATAAACTTGAGGAAGACCCTCCATAGCCCACCACTGCCAGCAGTGACTGTGACATCAGTACCCTCTGATGTACAGTTGGTCTTTCCCGAACCTGTGATATCCCTCCCTGATACATTTATGGGAGAGAAATACCTGTTTAGAGTATTCAGGGAGAGCTGTAGATTATTTTTTACCCTGCTCCCCCAGTTAATAGAGAATGCGTTCCAGCAGGTGGGAATAATCATTTCCCTATTGCGAGGGGGTCCTCAGACCTGGGCATTTTCTTGTCCCCACAAGAACAAGAACAGTTTTCTGTTGACGCTTTTTTGACAGTTTAGGTCTGATATATGACGAACTGTACTGAGTTCCGGCAGTGGTCTATCGAAGTTCTATGGAACGATGCTGCCCTCAGGTGCCAGTTTCAAAGAGGCCTTTGTGAAACCCTTAAAGATGCTCTGGTCCTCCATGACACCCTTGTTCTCTGATGGAGACCATGACTCAGGCCATACGAATGGACCAAACAATCCATAAGAGACATGGTGAACAGCAGGTCCATTTACCCGAGGTTAGAGTTGCAAGTCTTCATGTTGTGGAGAGAAGATGGAGAAAAGATCTCGGACTATGCTGTCGTCTCTCTGGACATTTTCTTAAGAGTTGCCCAACTCGTCCTCAAGCTATCAAACCATCGGGAGAACGTCTGAGTCTGGGTGACGGCCGCGGAGGTCACACAGACTCCCAGGTATCCTTTTCTTTCTCTATAAAGTATTAATAAATACGATGATTTCCTTCGAGAACCAGGTGTTGACAACATTGCCGTTCATTGACTGTGATTCGCAATCATGTTATTGATTGGTGTCAGAAGGAGATTGTGAAATGGAGCCCCAATTGTTACAAGAAATGTCTAAAAAATGTACAAACATGCTCTGCTAGTTTGGAGGGTCTTCTGGGGTACCTGAAGAACTTCAGAGATGTGTTCTCGGAAAAAGAGGTGCTATTGATCTTATTACTAGTGCCAAATTGCCAAAAGATCGCCTTTACAATTTGTCAGGACCTGAGCAGACCGCCATGAAAGAATATGTTAACGAAAGTTTATGGGAGGGTCATATCCGTCCTTCCTCTTCCCTTCTGGCTGCTGGATTTTTCTTTGTTAAAAAAAAAGATGGGTTCTCCGCCCTTGCCTTGATTTCTGAGAAATAAACAAGATCACGGTTAGAAATACTTACCCACTTCCACTCATCCCCGACCTACATAATCAGCTTCTGGGGGCCAGGGTGTTTTTAAAACTTGATCTTAGAGGGGCTTACAATTTGATATGAATCCAGAAGGGTGATGAGTGGAAAACGGCATTTTTAATGTCTGAGGGTCTTTTAGAAAACATTGTCACGCCTTTGGGATTATCTAATGCACCTGCTCTGTTTCAAAATGTTATGAATTATATTTTCTTTGATTGCAATGGAAGATATGTTGTGATTTACATCGATGACTTTCTCGCCAGATTTGGACACTCACTATGAACATGTCTGTGTAGTGTTACAGAGATTGAGAACTCTCTGTTTGCTAAATTAGAGAAATATGTTTTTTCTGTTCAGGAAATCTCTTTCTTGGGGTTTATCTTGTCAGCAGAAGGTTTAACCCCGTTGTGACAGAGCAATTTGCAGCTTAATGACGGGCCAAATTTTACAATTCTGACCACTGTCATTTTATGAGGTTATAACTCTGGAACGCTTTAACGAATCCCGCTGATTCTGAGACCGTTTTTTCGTGACATATTGTGCTTCACGTTAGTGGTAAAAAATTTTTTATATGACTTGCGTTTATTTATGAAAAAAATGGAAATATGGTGAAAATTTTGAAAATTTAGCAATTTTCAAACTTTAAATTTTTATGACATTAAATCAGAGAGATAGTGTATTTCACACAAATTTCTTAATAAATAACATTTCCCACATGTCTACTTTACATCAGCACAATTTTGGAAACAATTTTTTTTTGTTACGAAGTTATAAGGGTTAAAAGTTGACCAGCAATTTCTCATTTTTACAACACCATTTTTTTTAGGGACCACAACACATTTGAAGTTAACTTGAGGGGGTCTGTATGATAGAAAATACCCAAAAGTGACTAAATTCTAAAAACTGCACCCCTCAAGGTGCTCAAACCCACATTTAAGAAGTTTATTAACCCTTTACGTGCTTCACAGGAACTGAAGCAATGTGGAAGGAAAAATTTACTTTTAACTTTTTTTGTAAAAAATTTACTTCAGAACCAATTGTTTTTATTTTCACAAGTGTTAAAAGAGAAAATGAACCACAAAATTTGTTGTGCAATTCCTCCTGAATACGCCGATACCCCATATGTAGGGGTAAACCACTTTTTGGGCGCACGGCAGAGGTCGCAAGGTAAGGAGCGCCGTTTTACTTTTTCAACACAGAATAGGCTGGACGCCATGTTGCGTTTGGAGAGCCCCTGATGTGCCTAAACAGTGGAAACCCCAATAAACTAAACCCCATTTTGGAAACTAGACCCCTTAAGGAACTTATCTAGATGTGTGGTGAGCACTTTGAACCTCCAAGTGCTTCACAGAAGTTTATAACGTAGAGCCGTGAAAATAAAAAATCATTTTTTTCCTCAAAAATGATTTTTTAGCCCGCTATTATTTATTTTCCCCAAGGGTAACAGGAGAAATTGGACCACAAAAGTAGTTGTGCAATTTTTTCTGAGTACACTGATACCCCATATGTGGGGGGGAACCACTGTTTGGGCTCATGGGAGAGCTTGGAAGGGAAGGAGTGCCATTTTGTAATGCAGACTTTGATGGAATGTTCTGCGGGCGTCATGTTGCATTTGCAGAGCCCTTGATGTGCCTAAACAGTAGAAACCCCCACAAGTGACACCATTTTGAAACGAGACCCCCCAAGGAGCTTATCTAGATGTGTGGTGAGCACTTTGAACCCCCAAGTGCTTCACAGAAGTTTATAAGCGCAGAGCCGTGAAAATAAAAAATAATTTTTTTCCTCAAAAATGATTTTTTAGCCAGCTATTTTTTATTTTCCCAAGGGTAACAGTCAAAATTAGAACCTCAAAATTGGTGTGCAATTTGTCAGAGTACGCTGATACCCCATATATTGGGGTAAACCACTGTTTGGGCGCACGGCAGGGCTTGGAAGGGAGGGAGCACCATTTGACTTTTTGAACGCCATGTCGTGTTTGGAGACCCCCTGATGTGCCTAAATAGTGGAAACCCCTCAATTCTAGCTCCAACCCTAACCCCAACACACCCCTAACCCTAATCCCAACCCTAACCCTATTCCAAACCCTAATTCCAACCCTAACCCTAATTTCAACCCTAATTGTAACCCTAACCCTAATTGTAACCCTAACCCTAATTATAACCCTAATTCCAACCCTAACCCTAATTATAACCCTAACCCTAATGGAAAAATGAAAACAAATATATTTTCTTTATTTTATTATATTTCCCTAACTAAGGTGGTGATAGAGGGGGGTTTATGTACTATTTTTTTTATTTTGATCACTGTGATAGGGTTTATCACAGTGATCAAAATGTACCTGCAATGAATGGATGAATCTGCCGGCCGGCAGATTCGGCGGGCGCACTGCGCATGCGCCCGCCATTTTCTTCCCGGACCAAGATGGCGGCGCCCACCAGAGGAGGCAGGAGGGTCTGGGTACACCGGGAGGTATCGGGGGGATTGGGGACCCTATTTCTCTCTCCTCTGATGTGCGATCACATCAGAGGAGAGAGAAAGTTAAAGCAGAATCATGGCTTTTTTTGCGGTCACTGTTATATGTTAATAACAGCGATCGCAAAAGTGGGGTTGGTAAAAAACGACCCCAAATCATGTTCTCTGGGGTCTCGGCTACCCCGGTAGCCGAGACCCCGGAGAAAATCCGACTCTGTGGGGCACTATATACTTTTTCCACAGCGCCGTTAATTAATGGCACTGTGGTTTAAGTACCCTTAACTACCGCCGTTAAAAGGCGTATCGTCGGTCGTTAAGGGGTTAAGATAGACCCTGGAAAGGTACAAGCAGCAATTGATTGGGTTCAACCTCGTGATCTTAAGGCTTTGCAGCATTTTCTAGGATTGGCCAACTATTATAAGAAGTATGTCAAGGGGTTTTCGCAGATTGCTAAACCACTTACTGATCTTACTCATAAGGGGGCGAATCTCAAGGTTTGGTCGCCGGGAGCTATGAGGGCTTTCGAAAGATTAAAAGAGTGTTTTATATCTGCACCATTTCTGATCCACCTGATCTCCAAGAACCTTTCATTGTGGAGGTGGATGCTTCGGAGATCGGAGTGGGGCAGTCTTATTGCAGGGGCCCAAAACTCTGACTAACCTGCGTCCATGTGTTTTTTTTCACTAAAACATTTTCACCGACAGAGAGAAAAATATGATGTTGAGAATCAGGAGTTACTTGCTGTCAAATTGGCCTTTGAGGAATGGAGGCATTTTTTGGAGGGGGGCGGTTCATCCAGTTACGGTGATCAATGATGACAAGAATTTAGCTTACATTGAATTGGCTAAAAGGTTAACTCCTTGACAGGCCAGATGGTCCTTGTTTTTCTCTCGGTTTAATTTTTCTATTACATTCAGGCCAGGGCCTAAGAATGTGAAAGCGCATACATTATCTCATAGTCTAGATTCCATTTCTCCTCCAGAACCTCCATCCTCCATTATTACTCAGGATATTGTGGTTTTTATGGTAATCTCGGAATTGGAAGAGGAGATACGTAAAGTCCAGTCGTTGGCTCCTTCTGCTTCCCCAGGGTCCAAATTATTTGTGCCTGTGTACCTAAGAATTCAGATGTTACAGGAATTTCATGATTCCATCTTAAGTGGTCATCCTGGGGTTACTGCTACATGGAAAGCCATTGCTAGACTCTTTTGGTGGCCGTCCATGCATAATGATATTAAATATTTTGTATCTGCTTGTGAAGTCTGTGAACGTGCCAAAGTCAGTCCTAGCCATCTGGCTGTGGAATTGGCTCCATTGTCTAATCCAGAAAGACCTTGGACTCACTTGTCCTTGGATTTCATTACAGATTTGCCTCTGTCTGATGGGAAGACTGCTTTCTGGATGGTAATTGAGCTATTCAACAAACAAGCTCAATTTGTTCCTTTGTCAGGATTACCTAATGTTTATTTCTCATATTGTAAGGTTACATGGGATTCCTCTGTGTGATGTTGTTACTATATCTGTGATTGGCTTGCTGTTATCCTTGTTTCAGTTTCTGCCTAATAACAATGATGTAATGGGGAGGAGGAGACAAGGCAGGAGCAGGAAGTCCTGGGTAAGGGGAGCAGGAGAGAGTATGGCTGTTTAAACCTACCATCCAGCATCTCTGTGTGGCCTTCTGGAGTTCCCTTCATCTGCACAACAACACTACAACTGGCGACGAGGAACGTTCATCATCAGCTAAAGGTATTTCAGCTCTACAACAATGGCCTGTTTACCTGCCTTCCCTGCTTTTGATGTGCATCAGTCCCCAGCTAACCTAGCAGCATGTTGGGAGAAATGGCTGAAGCGTTTGATATATTCCTACAAGCCATGAACATATCAGATGATACCAGGAAGAAAGCCATGCTATTTACATTATGCAGGGGAACAAGTCTATGATATCTTCACTACTCTGCCTAATACAGGAGAAGACAAAGACTATGAGCTCAGTAAGGCAGCATTAAGCAAGTATTTCTCCCCACACAGAAATGCAGCATTTGAAATCTTCAAGTTTAGACAATTAAAGCAGTCAGCAACAGAAAGCATTGATGAATATCATGTCCGACTACTGCACCTTGCAGCTTACTGTGAATTTACAGATGTCGACAAAGAGATCCAAAATGCAGATTTTACAAGGCTGCATCTCCTCTAAGTTACGGACACAAGCACTCAGAGATCCCACCATGACTTTAGCAAAACTGCTTGAAACAGCACGTGTAAATGATACTGCCGAAAAACAAGCTAAACTCATAGAGAACATTGAGTGCGAGGCGGAAGCACCATCTTGTATAGCAAAGCTGACACAGAGACCGCCTGTGCCTCGTATGCAGGGGGCAACTTGCTACAACTGCGGAGGGTCGTATCCTCACCAGAATGTCTGCCCAGCAAAAGGGGGGACCTGCCATAATTGTGGAAAACAAAACCATTTTGCAAAAGTGTGTAGATCCAAACCACAATCCCCTCATTCCACAGTACAACCAGGTCACAGAAAATCCAAACGCTGCAGCTTACTGACGAGCCTCACAGTACTTATCTATTCTCAGTGACTGCAGAGGTGTTGTGAATGAGTTTGAGATGAGTTCTGAGCAGAGACTCCCTCTGGTGGTTACAAGCGGTACTGGTCTGTTCAGTGAAGATTGTGAGGACTGGGAATCAGGTGTTACTGACTGGTCTTATATAAGGGAGTCACGTTCCCATCAGGGTTGCCGGTGATCAATTGTTCTGGTCTGAATCCTTCATTCCTGTTTCCCTTGTAGCCTGCTGTGTCGTGTCTACATCTCCTGCTAACAGATAAGACATTTTCTTCTTTTTGTTTTTGTTACTATATTTTTGCATTTTGTCCTGCACTTCTTTGGGGGCCTTCTAGGTCCCCTTTGGGGGCTTTTGCCCTCTCAGTTTAGTTCAGCCACTGATGTTTGTACTTTTGCTTTTTCAGTTTTTTCAGTGGCTGCTGTTTTGATTTTGTTACACCAGAGAACTAATTTAGGTGGTAGAGGTCGTGTGATCTCAGGTGATTTTGAAATTAGTAGAGTTGGTGCTTTTCAGGGTTTTCTGGGATTGCAGTAAGTACCCTTCCTATCCTTTTCTATTTAGTTGTTTGGGCCCCAGCGTTTGCTCATACTATTTTCTTTCTGTGTCAGTATTTCTTCTTGTCTAACCGCCATTACTTGTTTGGGGGCTTTCTATTATCTTTGGGGTTCTGCTCCGGGGCAGATAGCTTTCCTATTTCTATCTTTAGGTGTAGTTAGTTTCTCAGGCTGTGACGAGGCGTCTAGGACCAAGTAGGAACGCTCCACGGCTGCCTCTAGTTGTGGTGGTTAGTCAGGGTACTGCAATCTCATAGATTCCAACTTCTCTGGTGTATTGCCTTTTTACCTGCACTCCTCAGCTACCGAAACATAACAGTATCACCGGCCTAAAAATTGAAAATTGTATGGTACTCACAGAAGGGAAAAAATATTGTGAAAGAAAAAAGGTTGTCAGAGTTGTCAGAGATATTTTTCTATTTGTTGCATTTTTTTTTTCCCTCTGTATCTCTGGGTGCTGGGGAGGATCTTTTCTCTCAATGGAGTTTGCACGGTTGTCTGGCCGTGTGGATCAGCTTGCCACTGAGGTTCAGAGTATTGCTGCATATCTTGCTAGGTTGCCTGTTGTGGAACCTAGGATCCCATGCCAGATTTGTTTTTGGGGGATCGAGCTAAGTTTCAGAATTTCAAAAATAATTGTAAATTGTTTTTTGCCTTAAAATCTAAGTCCTCAGGAACGCAGGCAGCAGGT
>JARQOD010000005.1:370821124-370909790 GCA_033576555.1 Oophaga sylvatica
AAAGTCCTGCTGCCTCCACCCTGTTCTCTTCTCATCCCTGGGTTACAACACCGCCAGTTGTTTCTCGGAAGTGCTGTTAGCACAGTCTACACTTGCTCCTGTGTTACTGGGGTTCAGTAATGTCAGCTGTTCCCCTGCTGTGTGAACGGCAAAAAGTCCTGCTGCCTCCACCCTGTTCTCTTCTCATCCCTGGGTTACAACACCGCCAGTTGTTTCTCGGAAGTGCTGTTAGCACAGTCTACACTTGCTCCTGTGTTACTGGGGTTCAGTAATGTCAGCTGTTCCCTGCTGTGTGAACGGCAAACAGTCCTGCTGCCTCCACCATGTTCTCTTCTCATCCTGGGCTACAACACCGCCAGTTGTTTCTCGGAAGTGCTGTTAGCACAGTCTACACTTGCTCCCGTGTTACTGGGGTTCAGTAATGTCAGCTGTTCCCCTGCTGTGTGAACGGCAAACAGTCCTGCTGCCTCCACCATGTTCTCTTCTCATCCCTGGGTTACAACACGCCAGTTGTTTCTCGGAAGTGCTGTTAGCACAGTCTACACTTGCTCCTGTGTTACTGGGGTTCAGTAATGTCAGCTGTTCCCCTGCTGTGTGAACGGCAAAAAGTCCTGCTGCCTCCACCCTGTTCTCTTCTCATCCCTGGGTTACAACACCGCCAGTTGTTTCTCGGAAGTGCTGTTAGCACAGTCTACACTTGCTCCTGTGTTACTGGGGTTCAGTAATGTCAGCTGTTCCCCTGCTGTGTGAACGGCAAACAGTCCTGCTGCCTCCACCATGTTCTCTTCTCATCCCTGGGCTACAACACCGCCAGTTGTTTCTCGGAAGTGCTGTTAGCACAGTCTACACTTGCTCCCGTGTTACTGGGGTTCAGTAATGTCAGCTGTTCCCCTGCTGTGTGAACGGCAAACAGTCCTGCTGCCTCCACCATGTTCTCTTCTCATCCCTGGGTTACAACACCGCCAGTTGTTTCTCGGAAGTGCTGTTAGCACAGTCTACACTTGCTCCTGTGTTACTGGGGTTCAGTAATGTCAGCTGTTCCCCTGCTGTGTGAACGGCAAAAAGTCCTGCTGCCTCCACCATGTTCTCTTCTCATCCCTGGGTTACAACACCGCCAGTTGTTTCTCGGAAGTGCTGTTAGCACAGTCTACACTTGCTCCTGTGTTACTGGGGTTCAGTAATGTCAGCTGTTCCCCTGCTGTGTGAACGGCAAACAGTCCTGCTGCCTCCACCATGTTCTCTTCTCATCCCTGGGCTACAACACCGCCAGTTGTTTCTCGGAAGTGCTGTTAGCACAGTCTACACTTGCTCCCGTGTTACTGGGGTTCAGTAATGTCAGCTGTTCCCCTGCTGTGTGAACGGCAAACAGTCCTGCTGCCTCCACCATGTTCTCTTCTGATCCCTGGGTTACAACACCGCCAGTTGTTTCTCGGAAGTGCTGTTAGCACAGTCTACACTTGCTCCTGTGTTACTGGGGTTCAGTAATGTCAGCTGTTCCCTGCTGTGTGAACGGCAAACAGTCCTGCTGCCTCAACTTTAATTTCCATGGGTACCTTCTGCTACCCATCCGGGTTCCAGTACCGTCAGCTGGTTCTCCGCAGTGCCTTTGGCCTAGGTGCCTCCATGTCGGTATCCGAGTTCCAGCAACGTCTGCTGGTCCTTGGTAGTGCTTTGGAGCACAGGTACCTCCTGCTTAGTAACCGTGTCCCAGTAACGTCAGCTGGTCCTCGGTTGTGCCATTGGCTCTTTTCCTTCTGCTGACCCTCCGGGTTCCAGCACAGTCAGCTGGTCCTCATTACTTTCATTGGCTCTTGTACCTTCTGCTACCCATCCGGGTTCCAGTACCGTCAGCTGGTTCTCCGCAGTGCCTTTGGCCTAGGTGCCTCCATGTCGGTATCCGAGTTCCAGCAACGTCTGCTGGTCCTTGGTAGTGCTTTGGAGCACAGGTACCTCCTGCTTAGTAACCCTGTCCCAGTAACGTCAGCTGGTCCTCGGTTGTGCCATTGGCTCTTTTCCTTCTGCTGACCCTCCGGGTTCCAGCACAGTCAGCTGGTCCTCGTTACTTCCATTGGCTTTTGTACCATCACCAACAGGACAAAGAAGGTTAAGACAAACTACAAGATACAGAACAAGAGACAGAAGAACAATAAGCAGAAGATCAAAAAGCAGAAGAACATTAAGTATAAGACCAAAATGAAGAGCAAAATATATGCTCTAAATTCTAAGCAGAAGAAGACTAAGCAGTGTATGGGGGTGAGTCCGTTCCTCCTCGTGGTGCCCCTGGAAAATGCCTGATGCTGCTGCAGGCTAAACTGAACGCGGACAAATACTGTTGTAATTAAAATCTTTCGTGACAGCAAGAACGGAAGGATGAAAATTCAGAGTTTTACAGATTACAAGTACAGGAATGTCTGTCACAAATAAGAATATGATGAAAAGGATGAATAGGAAGAACATGAAGAAGTAGAATATGAAGAATAATAACTGTTTAATAAGAACAATATAAGTAATGTTAACAAAAAGATGAATAGCAAGAAGTTTTAGAAGATTAATAAGGTGAAGATGAAGAATAATTTGATGAGAAAGATGATGCTGCTGAAAATTATGAAGGAGAAAGTGTGTGAAAAGTTAAAAAGGTGAAGACCATGGAAGTTGTGAAACAGACATATTTGACAAAATAGAAAAAAGGTTAACAACATTGTCAATTTGTTCGTCAATCCGAACGTATTTCCTAAAAAAAAAAATTAATGCTATTCCATTGGATTGGGTCAAACATCTATGCCTTTAATGTCTCCTCAACCTCCCCCAATACATTCTACATTACTCTTTCTTGTTTTCCTTCATGTACAATTAACCAACAAGGCAAGAATGGGTTTTTTTTTAATTTCGATATTTTGTTCCCATAGACTTACATGGGACTTCCGGTATCGGTATCGGGTATCGCCGATATTTTAGTGATATCGGCGATACCATTACGATTCCCATACTTTAGGATATCGGAAAGTATCGCTCAACTCTAGACAGGACAACTTATTGGAGGCTAATTGACGTTGACACTGCCAGGAAACAGCTGTCGTGCTGTAACCATGCTGGGCAGGAGTCATTACCCGTGTCAAGTACTTCCGAGCAACAACTAGCGTTGTTGGAGCCCAGGGATGAGAACAGAACAGGGTGGAGGCAGCAGGACTGTTTGCCGTACACACAGCAGGGGAACAGCTGACATTACTGAACCCCAGTAACACAGGAGCAAGTGTTGACTGTGCTAACAGCACTTCCGAGCAACAACTGGCGTTGTTGGAGCCCAGGGATGAGAAGAGAACAGGGTGGAGGCAGCAGGACTGTTTGCCGTACACACAGCAGGGGAACAGCTGACATTACTGAACCCCAGTAACACAGGAGCAGGTGTTGACTGTGCTAACAGCACTTCCGAGCAACAACTGGCGTTGTTGGAGCCCAGGGATGAGAAGAGAACAGGGTGGAGGCAACAGGACTGTTTGCCGTACACACAGCAGGGGAACAGCTGACATTACTGAACCCCAGTAACACAGGAGCAAGTGTTGACTGTGCTAACAGCACTTCCGAGCAACAACTGGCGGTGTTGGAGCCCAGGGATGAGAACAGAACAGGGTGGAGGCAGCAGGACTGTTTGCCGTACACACAGCAGGGGAACAGCTGACATTACTGAACCCCAGTAACACAGGAGCAAGTGTTGACTGTGCTAACAGCACTTCCGAGCAACAACTGGCGGTGTTGGAGCCCAGGGATGAGAACAGAACAGGGTGGAGGCAGCAGGACTGTTTGCCGTACACATAGCAGGGGAACAGCTGACATTACTGAACCCCAGTAACACAGGAGCAAGTGTTGACTGTGCTAACAGCACTTCCGAGCAACAACTGGCGGTGTTGGAGCCCAGGGATGAGAACAGAACAGGGTGGAGGCAGCAGGACTGTTTGCCGTACACACAGCAGGGGAACAGCTGACATTAGTGAACCCCAGTAACACAGGAGCAAGTGTTGACTGTGCTAACAACACTTCCAGGCAACAACTGGCGGTGTTGGAGCCCAGAGTCAAGGAGGATGTTTAAATACTAGATCAAGTATTTTCCTTGTTACGTGTCAACTAAAAATGTCTATACTCCAAACAAGAGAAAGATAACCTTTCCTACCATAAGATGATGATTTCAGTTTAAAAAAATCTAGATAAATAAAGAACTGACAAACATAAACGCATACATTAACATGTTGAACAGCAATGCAAACCACAAAATAAATTGGTTAAGGAATCTGCTATACGGTTGTAAATAAAAGCATACAAGTACATATCAGAATACATTAATGATGGATAAGTAACAGTATGTACACCATTTTTATTGTATAGACAATGAATGTCTGACTTCAAAACATCATCAGCATTACAAGTTATCTGTGACATTCATAAAATGTTACATTTGCTGAATAATGTCACTAAACAGTTTATAAAAATTATACAATTTCCATCATGTAATACTCATAAGATGTGCCAATAATCATTTTTATTAACAAACATAACCTTTAAAAAGTGCATAGTGCATAGTGAAAATTGCTATTTATGCCTGACTGTCGACTTGCAAGCATGACAACGGATAGATAAGGTATATATAGATGAGACTGCATAGCCACAGATGGTGAATGGCGATGTAATACTGTACCTCAATAAAGTGTGCGTCACTACTACATAAATTTTTTTATATAGCTTTATAAACAGGGTACGTGCATGTATGCTTGCGCCTTTGTTTGGACGCACAGACTGCCTTCCTGCTGTGACGCGTTGGGTAGTGAACAGTTGTGTGCAGTGTTCACTGTAGTCTGAGGTTTTCATTTTGGAGTGCAGATCACGCTCCAGTTAGTTCTTCAACCACTGCTGGTTGTAGTCTGCTGAGCGTGTGTCACTGCCTCATCCTTGACATTTTTCTCTAATTGTTGCTGCTCCATTGTATTTCAAATAACTCAAATCTATTAGTGTGACGCGCTTCCATCCGTATCCAATACATTGGTTGCAAACACTATAGAAGTACACAAAGGGGCCTTTCACACCTAGTGAACAGTTGTGTGCAGTGTTCACTGCAGTCTCTGCGGAATAACCACACTTAGGCCTTATAACTTTTCTGACTTTCTTTATCAATCTACCAAGATGAAGAAGGCAGGGAGTAAGGCACGTGGTCGTGGCCGTGGAGTTTCAGCAGGGAGAGGACGTGGGGATTCTGTGGCTGCTGCCGCCCCCAGTGACACAGCATCCACCAGTTTTCCCCGTGAGCGTTCCTTTATGCGCACTTTTGTAGGAGCTCGGCGTACCCCCTGCTGCGTGAAGAACAAATTGAAGCCGTTGTTGGTTGGATGGCAGCCAATGCATCGACTTCAATTGCTTCCACCTCCTCTCAGGACCACAGCACTGTTGAGCAACCATCTGTCTCTTCACCGCCTGCCAAATTGCCCAGGCAGTCAGAGAGTTCTGTACAGGAGCCAGCTGAGTCTCTGCTTCTGTACTCAGAATCTGTTGGCTTGCAAACAGGGGCCCAGCCAAGCAGCATTCTGGAATGTGAAGAAGAGGAAGTATGCAGTGATGCGCAACAGCTGTGTCTCTCTGAATCTGAAGAGGCGGGTGAGCCAGTGCCGATGGTCAGCACACCGCAGAACGCATCTGATGATGATGAGACTCAGGTGCCAGTTTCTGTTGAGCATGGTGCTGGCCAGACCACCCAACAGCAGCAGGTGTTGGAAGAGGGTAGTGGAGATGATGAGGTCCAAGACCCAACATGGCGTGAGCAACTGGAAGGTGGTGGGAGCAGCTCTGAGGAAGAGATTGCCCCAACGGTACAAACAGGAGGGAGGGTTAGGCTGCAGACTCGGTTGCCTGTAGCCTCCAGTTTGGCACTTGTTCGGAGCAGTTCTCTTCCAAAAGTCAAAAACGGGCGCTCCCAGGACTTGCACTGCGTGGTCCTTTTTTGACACACTTGCAGATGATATTTGCTATGTCAAATGCAAGCTGTGTAATCAAAAAGTAAAAAGAGGTAAAAGTGTCAGTAACCTCAATACCACTAATATGTGGAAACATGTGCGGACAAAGCACATAGTTGAGTTACAAAGACAAACTGGAGATGTAGGCCAACCTACAGCAGCACCTACATCTTCAGGTCGTGTTGGAGCCTCTTCCTCCAGCTCACACACAGCTGGTTCGGCTTCCTCACAGGATCGCCATGGAATAATAATAATAATAATAATCTTTATTTATATAGCGCCAACATATTCCGCAGCGCTTTACAGTTTAACAGTTTCAGAACACAAGTCATAAGTAACAACGTTAACAATACAATAATTAAAGCAATATAAGCCGCCCCTGCTCGTGAGAGCTTACAATCTACAATGAGGTGGGGGAGATACAAAGTACAGGTGTTTATATACAATGGTGTATTTACAATGATGGTCCAGCCATTTTGAGGGAGTGAGGGATGGATGGAGATAGTGAATGGGCTACACACACAGACTTACACATAGAATGACTTTGATTAGTGAATGTGATAGGCGCTCTGAACAAATGTGTTTTGAGGGAGCGCCTGAAACCATGCAAATTGTGGATAGTCCTAATTTCTTGGGGTAGAGCATTCCAGAGGATTGGCGCAGCGCGGGAGAAGTCTTGGAGTCGGGAGTGGGAGGTACGGATTAGTGCAGAGGTTAGTCGAAGGTCGTTTGCAGAGCGCAGCAGTCGGTTAGGCCGATAGATAGAAATGAGGGAGGAGATGTAGGGGGGTGCTGCACTGTGGAGAGCTTTGTGGGTGAGAACCAGTACTTTGAATTGGATCCTATAATGAATGGGCAGCCAGTGTAAGGACTGGCGAAGAGCGGACGCGTCCGAGTACCGATTAGCCAGATGGATTACCCTGGCTGCTGCATTAAGGATGGACTGGAGAGGGGATAGTCGAGTAATGGGAAGGCCAAGTAATAGAGCGTTGCAGTAGTCCAGGCGGGAGTGGATCAATGCTACAGTGAGGGTTTTTGTTGTTTCCATGGAGAGAAAAGGGCGGATTCTAGAGATGTTCTTTAGGTGTAGGCGGCAAGAGCGGGCAAGAGATTGTATATGGGAGGTGAAGGAGAGATTGGTGTCAAACATAACCCCCAGACAGCGAGCCTGCTGCCGGGGTGTTATTATGGTGCCGCCCACGGAGAGGGATATGTCAAATTTAGGGAGATTAGTAGACGGCGGGAGCAGAAGAAGTTCAGTTTTGGAGAGGTTAAGTTTCAGAAAGAGAGCGGACATGATGTTGGAGACTGCGGACAGACAGTCGGTGGCGTTCTGTAGTACAGCGGGGGTAAGGTCGGGGGATGACGTGTATAGTTGTGTGTCATCAGCATAAAGATGGTACTGAAAGCCAAATCTGCTGATGGTCTGTCCAATTGGGGCCGTGTAGAGAGAGAAGAGAAGGGGGCCAAGGACTGAGCCCTGGGGTACACCGACAGTGAGAGGAAGAGGAGATGATGTGGAGCCAGAGAACGAAACACTGAAGGAGCGGTCAGAAAGATAGGAGGAGAACCAGGAGAGAACAGTGTCCTTAATACCTAGTGAGTGGAGCCTAGACAGTAGGAGACGGTGGTCAACCGTGTCGAAAGCTGCAGAAAGGTCGAGAAGAATGAGCAGAGAGTGGTCACCGTTACGTTTTGCTGTAATAAGGTCATTGGTCACTTTGATGAGTGCAGTTTCAGTCGAATGTAGGGGGCGGAAGCCGGACTGTGAAGGGTCTAGAAAGGAGTAAGTGGAGAGGTAACGGGTGAGGCGGGAGTAGACTAGGCGCTCCAAGAGTTTAGAGATGAAGGGGAGATTGGAGACCGGTCTGTAGTTGTTTGTGCAGGAAGGGTCGAGAGCGGGTTTCTTTAGTAGTGGAGTAATGATGGAGTGTTTGAAGGAGGATGGGAAAATGCCAGAGGAGAGTGAGAGATTAAAGATTTTAGTTAGGTGAGTTGTGATAACTGGAGAGACTGGAGGAGATGTGAGGGAATGGGGTCGGTAGTGCATGTAGTCGGACGAGAGGAAGAGAGGAGTCTGGAGACTTCTTCTTCTGTGATGGGATCAAATGTGGAAAGTGAGCCAGGGGAACAGCAGGGTGGGATGGGAGTCACAGCCCTTGGTGGTTGAGAGCAGATTTCCTGACGGATAGTATCTATTTTTTCTATAAAATGGGAGGCCAGGTCGTCAGCACAAATGTCTGCGATAGGGGCTTGTGCTTTTGGCCTGAGGAGGGAGTGAAAAGTGTCAAAAAGTTTCTTGGGGTTGTTGGCTAGTGAGGAGATCAGGGTGGTGAAGTAGGTCTGTTTGGCGAGGTGAAGGGCAGCATTATAAGTTCTTAACATGAATTTAAAGTGGATGAAGTCTTCTGGTGTGCGGGTTTTTCTCCAAAGGCGTTCAGCACTCTAGAGCATCGCTGAAGAAGTTGAGTTTGTAATGTGAGCCAGGGCTGTTTTACTGTGTGTTTGGAAGTTCTGAGGGTGAGCGGTGCTACTTGGTCAAGGGTGCTTCTAAGAGTGTCATTGTAGTGATGAACAGCCAGATTAGGACAAGAAAAAGAGGAGAGTGAGGACAGCGATGAGTGTAGGGAGTCTGAAAGTGTCTGAGGGTTAATGGCTTGTAGATTTCTGAATGTGTGGTAGGTAGGAGTGCGCTGTGGTGGTCGAGGATTTGTGAGCGTGAAGGAGAGAATGTTGTGGTCAGACAGTGGAAGCGGTGAGTTATTTAGGTGGGAGATTGAACAGAGGCGGACAAAGACCAGGTCAAGGGTGTTACCATCCTTGTGTGTCTCAGAGGTTGAAAGCTGTGAGAGGCCTAGAGAAGAACCTCGGTCACTGTTGTCCAGAGACAAAGTGTTATTCCACCCACAGCAGCAAGTTCCCTGTCATCCTCACACTCCCAGGCCACAAAACAGCCATCGGTAGCACAGCCATGGGATAAAAGACGGCCATACTCGGCAAACCATCCACGAGCATAGGCTCTGAATGCTGGCATTGCAAAACTCCTGTCCCTTGAAATGCTGTCATTCAGGCTGGTGGAGACTGACAGTTTCCGTAACTTAATATCATTGGCAGTCCCACAATACAATGTGCCAAGCCGATTTCATTTCAGCAGGCAAGCCGTCCCTGGTCTACAAAAGCATGTTGAGGGAAAAATTAAACATGCGCTACTAAACGCCGTCAGTAGCAAGGTCCACCTGACCACCGATGCGTGGACCAGTACCCATGGCCATGGACGATACCTTTCCCTCACTGCCCATTGGGTCAATGTTGTGGAGCCGGGTACTGATCTTGCGAGTGGCGCTGTACGTGTTCTGCCAACTCCAAGGATTGCAGGAATCAAGTCTGTACACATTGACTCCTCCTCCTACTCCAGTTCCTCAGAATCATCGCTGCAGGAGCCATCACGGTCTACCTCCACATGGACCCGTGAACGCTTACCTGTTGCAACCGATATGAGCACAGCCATGGCCAAACGTCAACAGGCTGTCCTGAAATTAATTTCCATGGGGAATCGACGCCACACAGCGCAGGAGCTCTGGAATGCCATCAAGCAGGAGAGCGACGTGTGGTTTTTGCCAGCGAATCTCCAGCCAGGCTTGGTAGTGTGTGACAATGGCCGAAATCTGGTGGCAGCTCTGGGCCTTGGCAACCTCACTCACATACCATGTCTGGCACATGTGCTCAACTTGGTCGTGCGGAGTTTTTGGAGGGACTATCCGGATCTTGATGCACTGCTGCACAAGGTCCGCCTATAGTGCGCTCACTTTCGACGTTCCAGCATGGCCAGATCGCGCATTGCAGCTCTGCAACGCAGATTTCGCCTTCCTGAACATCGCATCATATGTGACGTACCCACCAGGTGGAATTCCACGTTACATATGTTGGAGCGGTTGTGTGAGCAGCAGGCAGCAGTAATGGAGTATCAGCTGCATCAGGCGCAATCAACTCGCAATTTGCGCCGTTCACACTTCACCACTACTGAGTGGGCCTCTATAATAATAATAATAATAATAATCTTTATTTATATAGCGCCAACATATTTCGCAGCGCTTTACAGTTTAACAGTTTCAGAACACAAAGTCATAAGTAACAACGTTAACAATACAATAATTAAAGCAATATAAGCCGCCCCTGCTCGTGAGAGCTTACAATCTACAATGAGGTGGGGGAGATACAAAGTACAGGTGTTTATATACAATGGTGTATTTACAATGATGGTCCAGCCATTTTGAGGGAGTGAGGGATGGATGGAGATAGTGAATGGGCTACACACACAGACTTACACATAGAATGACTTTGATTAGTGAATGTGATAGGCCGCTCTTAACAAATGTGTTTTGAGGGAGCGCCTGAAACCATGCAAATTGTGGATAGTCCTAATTTCTTGGGGTAGAGCATTCCAGAGGATTGGCGCAGCGCGGGAGAAGTCTTGGAGTCGGGAGTGGGAGGTACGGATTAGTGCAGAGGTTAGTCGAAGGTCGTTTGCAGAGCGCAGCAGTCGGTTAGGCCGATAGATAGAAATGAGGGAGGAGATGTAGGGGGGTGCTGCACTGTGGAGAGCTTTGTGGGTGAGAACCAGTACTTTGAATTGGATCCTATAATGAATGGGCAGCCAGTGTAAGGACTGGCGAAGGACTCTATGAAGGACATCTGCCACGTTTTGCGTGCGTTTGATGAGTCAACGCGGATGGCGAGTGCAGATGATGCACTAGTCAGCCTGACTGTCCCCCTTATCTGCCTGCTTCAAAAAACACTGCAAGCACTAAGGGATGAGGTTTTGGAAGAGGTGGAGGATGAGGAGTCACAAATTCCATCACCTTTTGGACAGTCAGCGCAACGTGGTTCCTCACAAAGGGCTGGAGGACTTTCAAAGTACCATGCTGTATCAACAATTGAACCTCTAGAGTCGCTGTCTATATTTTCATAACCATTGCAAACTTTTAATGTATTTACAAAGCACATAATGTACAGTTTTTGTCTATCCTTTTGTAATGCTATTGTGTTTCCATAAACTGATGTTACAGAATTATGATAAAATGTTTTAAAATTTTATGAGTTTTAAATTTTGTAAATTTTTATGTATTTGAAGGACTTTGTGAGGAGGATGAGGAGGAGTCAATGGAGGAGGAAGACATCGCTCCAGAGGGAGGTACACAACGCTCTAGTCAGTATGTAGAGCGAGGGTGGGGTGATGCAGAGCAGGCAGAGATGACGCCTCTTGCAGGGGACAGCGTTTCTTGGCCAGTTGGGAGTCTGCAGCACATGGTTGATTTCATGCTGCAGTGCCTGAGAAACGACCGCCGCATCGCCCACATTCTCACCACGTCTGATTATTGGGTGTACACCCTCCTAGACCCTCGCTACCGAGACAACTTACAAAGCCTCATCACACGTTGAACCGGGAGCGTAAAATGCGGGAGTACCAAGACACACTGGTGCAATCCATAATGTTCTCCATTCCAGCCGAGAGCACTGCTGCTGCTACTGCTTTACAAAGCAGCTCTGTGCGTCGAGGCAGTGGAGACAGCTCTGCAACAAGAGGGAGCACAAGCAGCGCCTCTGCACAGGGCAAGACCAGTATGTTCCAAATGTGGCGAAGTTTTGTGGCAGCGCCACCAATGTCTACACCGTCCGAGACGGCTCCAGTCAGCAGGAGGCAGCGTTTCCGTAAGATGGTGACAGACTACATGTCTTGCCCTCTCAGTGTACTCCCAGATGGCTCTTCCCCATTCAAGTTTTGGGTCTCTAAGCTGGATACATGGCCAGAGCTTAGCCAGTATGCATTGGAGGTGCTTGCTTGCCCTGCTGCCAGTGTATTATCGGAGCGCGTCTTTACTGCTGAAGGTGGTGTACTAACAGACCGTTGCATGCGACTATCCTCCGATAATGTAGAACGGCTTACTTTTCTGAAAATGAACAAGGCATGGATCTCGCCTGAATTTGCCTGTCCGGTTTCCGATTAAATAACTGGTTGGCAACGTTATCCATGTCTCCTGTTATGTTCATCTTTCTACCACCTGAACTCTACTCCTGGGCTACAACACTGCCAGTTGCTGCTCAGAAGTGTCGTGTCCACAGACCAATACACAAGCTATAGTGTTAGTGGGGTTCAGTAATGCCTGCTGTTCCCCTGCTGTGTGTCTGGCAAAAATTAATGCTGCTAACTCCAAATTAAAGTTCAAATTAAAGTTCAAACATCTCATACTAGGCCTCTGCCTACACCCTCCTTGACCCTGGGCTCAGAAGTGTTGGATGCACAGATCAAAACAATCGCTTATGTGTTTGTGGGGTTCAGTAACGCCTGCTGTTCCCCTGCTGTGTGTCCGGCAAAAATTACTGCTACCTAGCTACACATGTTGAAAAAAACATGACATGTTAAAGTGGCTAGTGCTACACATAGATATCAGGCTACACCCTTATTTCTAAGCTGTAAACAAGTGAAACGTACCTTTAAAACCATTAAATGATTAGTCTTGGTAACAAATCTGTAACAAAATAATTGTGACATATTATTGCAGATATCCACATGTCTAACACAAATGCTAACACAAAAGCATACTTATGCTATAGGGTACTGATGGTGAACCTTGTCACTCCATAACTTTGACAAATCCAACTCACATCATGCCTCAAATGCTGCAATGTTGGAAGTGCATAATGTGGGTTGAACTTTGACAACAGCTGCAGTGCGAAGGTTATCCTTCAGTGTTCTTGGCTTTTAAATAAAAGCATACAAGTAAATATAATAATCCATTGTTGATTAAGGGACGTGATTTACACCAGTAATATTGTGCAAACAATGGATGTAGGACTAGTCTTCTTCAACATTACTTATATTTGTGTCATTTGAAAAAATACATATTTAATTACAAATTTAACAACCCATGTTCACTAGGTGTGAAAGGCCCCTTTGTGTACTTCTATAGTGTTTGCAACCAATGTATTGTATACGGAAGGAAGCGCGTCACACTAATAGATTTGAATTATTTGAAATAGAATGGAGCAGCACCAATTAGAGAAAAATGTCAAGGATGAGGCAGGGACACACGCTCAGCAGACTACAACCAGCAGTGGTTGAAGAAGTAACTGGAGCGTGATCTGCACTCAATAAATATAAACCTCAGACTACTGTGAACACTGCACAGAACTGTTCACTATCTTTGAAAGGCCCTTTGTGTACTTCTATAGTGTTTGCAACCAATGTATTGTATACGGAAGGAAGCGCGTCACACTAAGATTTGAGTTATTTGAAATAGAATGGAGCAGCACCAATTAGAGAAAAATGTCAAGGATGAGGCAGGGACACACGCTCAGCAGACTTCAACCAGCAGTGGTTGAAGAATAACTGGAGCGTGATCTGCACTCCAAAAATCAAAACCTCAGACTACAGTGAACACTGCACACAACTGTTCACTAGGTGTGAAAGGCCCCTTTGTGTACTTCTATAGTGTTTGCAACCAATGTATTGTATACGGAAGGAAGCGCGTCACACTAATAGATTTGAGTTATTTGAAATAGAATGGAGCAGCACCAATTAGAGAAAAATGTCAAGGATGAGGCAGGGACACACGCTCAGCAGACTATAACCAGCAGTGGTTGAAGAAGTAACTGTAGCGTGATCTGCACTCAAAAAATATAAACCTCAGACTACTGTGAACACTGCACAGAACTGTTCACTATCTTTGAAAGGCCCCTTTGTGTACTTCTATAGTGTTTGCAACCAATGTATTGTATACGGAAGGAAGCGCGTCACACTAATAGATTTGAGTTATTTGAAATAGAATGGAGCAGCACCAATTAGAGAAAAATGTCAAGGATGAGGCAGGGACACACGCTCAGCAGACTACAACCAGCAGTGGTTGAAGAAGTAACTGGAGCGTGATCTGCACTCCAAAAATCAAAACCTCAGACTACAGTGAACACTGCACACAACTGTTCACTAGGTGTGAAAGGCCCCTTTGTGTACTTCTATAGTGTTTGCAACCAATGTATTGTATACGGAAGGAAGCGCGTCACACTAATAGATTTGAGTTATTTGAAATAGAATGGAGCAGCACCAATTAGAGAAAAATGTCAAGGATGAGGCAGGGACACACGCTCAGCAGACTACAACCAGCAGTGGTTGAAGAACTAACTGGAGCGTGATCTGCAATCCAAAAATGAAAACCTCAGACTACAGTGAACACTGCACACAACTGTTCACTAGCTGTGAAAGGCCCTTTGTGTACTTCTATAGTGTTTGCAACCAATGTATTGGATACGGATGGAAGCACGTCACACTAATAGATCACTGTTAATTTCAATTGAATGGAGCAGCACCAATTCCACCAAATAATAAAAAAAAAAGAGTCAGTGAGTGACACGTGCAGATGACTACAAACAGCGTTGGATGCAGAGCAAACTGCAGCGTCACCTGCACTCACACACACACCTTGCACAGAGCTGTGAAAACAACACTGCAAGGAAAAAGGATGATTTACACAGCGGTTTCTCAAATAGCCTGCCTACAGAACAATTCACAAAAACGCTATCTGTAACTGTCCCTCAGAGTCAGCAGAGCAGCGTTCTGTCCCTAACTGAATTCACAGCACAGTGACACTAAAATGGCGGCGGCGCCTTTTATAGTGCATTCTGACATCATTTCAGCATCCAATCACAGCCATGCCATTAGTTAACATGACCGCAGCATTACAGGATGTGCCCACACTTCGTAGGATTCCTCATTGGCTGACTAAAATCACAGTGCCTCTCAAAGAATTATGGGAACTTCCGATTCCGGTATACGATATAGGAAAAATATCGGAACTAAGTATCGGAATTCCGATACAGCGAATATCGGCCGATACCCGATACTTGCGGTATCGGAATGCTCAACACTAGCCAGGAGGGTATCTTATAAACAGAAGAAAGAGACAAAGGAATAGTCAGGTAACGGACTCAGGTCAAAATACGAGGGGGATAGCTGATCAGAGCAAAGGGTTTAAACAGATGGTCAGACCAAGGTCCAAGATCAGGCAACAAAATATCAACAAACAGAACTCAAGGCACAGAGAGACAAACCACACAAAAGATGAATGTACTTCTGGGAAAAAAAGGCCAGCAGCCTGGCAATCACCTGTGACAATGAACACCTGGAGACTAGAGTTGAGCGATACTTTCCGATATCCTAAAGTATCGGAATCGGAATGGTATAGCCGATATCACTAAAATATCGGCGATACCCGATACCGATACCGGAAGTCCCATGTAAGTCTATGGGAACAAAATATCGCAACTAAAAAAACCCCATTCTTTCCTTGTAAACACTAAATATACACACATAGAATACATATATATATATATATACATGTCATTGTGACATATATATATACATATATTTATAGTTTATACACTTCTACATAGTAAAATAGACTCTGATTCAATTGCCGGGTAAAGCCGGCTTCAGTGAAAAGACAGAAGCACCCGACATGAAATGACACTTGGTGTACATAGGGTTAACCATGTCTTTTCATGTCCTTTGCTATCTAATTTGCACAAACAATTAAATCAGACTATGTGTGCAAAATTTCACACCTGTAGGGGTTAATTAAAGGTGTAAATTTGTTGTAAAAAAAACGGACTTTTTTGCTACGAATTTACACCTTTAATTAACCCCTACAGGTGTGAAATTTTGCACACATAGTCTGATTTAATTGTTTGTGCAAATTAGATAGCAAAGGACATGAAAAGACACGGTTAACCCTATGTACACCAAGTGTCATTTCATGTCGGGTTCTGCATTTTCACAAAAGCCGGCAATTGAATTAGCGGCTATTATACTATGTAGAAGTGTATGAACTACAAATATAAATATATATATATATGTGTCACAAATTCAATGACATGTATATATATATATGAGGTGTAAAATTGCTGAAAAAAAATGCGTGGGCTCCCGCCCTATTTTCGCAACCAGACAGACAAAGCCAGTGAGTGGGGGCAGATAATAATAGCCCAGAGAGGGACCATTATTTTTGCCCCCCCCGGCTACTAACATCTGCCCCCAGACACCCCAGGAAAGACAAATCTATAATTAGATTCGCCCTTTCTGGCACTTTGCCCGTCTATTCCCATTGCACTGTAGCGGTGGCGAATGGGTTAATATGGGGTTAAAGCCACCTTGCTATTGAAAGGTGACCTTAAGCCAGGTTAATAATTGAGAGCTGTCAATTAGACAACTATCAATTATTAATCCTGTTGCATGAAATAAAAATAAAACACACACACTTTAATTAAAAATCATTTTAATGAAATAAAGACACATGTTTTTGACCATCTTTTATTTTACTGCAAAAACCATTTCCTGTAATAAAAATAAAATAAAAAAGCAAAATTATTCTTACCTATCCCATGCACAGTCAGGTCCCACGGTGTAATCCTTCAGAAAGGGTTAATGTTTACTGCAGGGACCGCAGCTAATGCTGCAGCCTCACAGTAAACCCCAAATGAATGAGTTCCTCTCCTGCTGACAGGAGAGTAAAGGCTGGGTGTCACATAACGATACACCAGCGATCCCGACAACGATATGCACTTGTCAGGATCGCTGGTGTATCGCTACATGATCGCTGCTGAGCTGCCAAACAGGCAGCTCAGGCAGCGATCTGGGACAGCGACACTGCGGGTAACATCGCTTAAGGGCCCGTCTCACATAGCGATATCGCTACCGAGATCGCTGCTGAGTCACTAGTTTTGTGATGCAGCAGCGAGCTCACCAGCGATATCGCTGTGTGTGACATTCAGCGACGATCAGCCCCCCTGCCGGGTATCGCTGATCGTCGCAGAAATGTCAGGACCTTTTTTTGATCGCTGGTTTCCCTCTGACAGGCATGCATCGCTGCGTGTGACAGGCGGGAGACCAGCGATCCGCTGGTAACCAAGGTACACAGCGGGTTTCCAGGCACGCGCAGCGCTTGGAAACCCGCTGTGTACCTTGGATACCAGCTCCCTGCATCAGGGCGCTGGTATCCAAGGTACACAGCGGGTTTCTAGGCACAGCCCCGCGCCTGGAAACCCGCTGTGTACCTTGGTTACCAGCGATCGCTGGTCTCCCGCCTGTCACACGCAGCGATGTGTGCCTGTCAGCGGGAAACCAGCGATCAAAAAAAGGTCCTGACATTTCAGCGACGATCAGCGATACCCGGCAGGGGGGCTGATCGTCGCTGAATGTCACACACAGCGATATCGCTGGTGAGCTCGCTGCTGCGTCACAAAACTAGTGACTCAGCAGCGATCTCGGTAGCGATATCGCTATGTGAGACGGGCCCTTAAGTGGAAAGCTTAATTGATTGCTTTCCACTTTCACTTCAGGTCAGCCAGGGACACAATCAGTGACGTCAGAGGGAACTGATTAACAAAAATAGGGGTTCCCTTTGAAAAAAAAATGGCGTGGGGTCCCCCCTATTTTTGTTAACCAGCCAGATGAAGCAGACCGCTGAGGCCTGGATTTTCAGGCTGTTAAGGAGCCAAGATCCATGGACCTTGCCAGCCTGATAATACTAGGCCACAGCAGTCTGCATATCTTGGCTGATTAACAAAAATAGGGGATCCCCTCGAAAAAAATTGGCGTGGGGTCCCCCCTATTTTTGTTAACCAGCCAGATGAAGCAGACCGCTGAGGCCTGGATTTTCAGGCTGTTAAGGAGCCAAGATCCATGGACCTTGCCAGCCTGATAATACCAGGCCACAGCAGTCTGCATATCTTGGCTGATTAACAAAAATAGGGGATCACCTCGAAAAAAATTGGCGTGGGGTCCCCCCTATTTTTGTTAACCAGCCAGATGAAGCAGACTGCTGAGGCCTGGTTTTTCAGGCTGGTAAGGATCCAATATCCATGGACCTTGCCAGCCTGATAATACCAGGCCACAGCAGTCTGCTTAGCTTGGCTGGTTAACAAAAATAGGGGATCCCCTCGAAAAAAAAACGGCGTGGGGATCCCCCCTATTTTTGTTAACCAGCCAAGTAAAATGCAGACTGCTGCGGCCTGGTATTAAAAGACTGTCAAGGCCCATGGATTTTGGCCCTCAACAGCCTGATAATACCAGGCTACAGCAGCCCCACATTTGGCGCATCAAAAGATGTGCCAATTGTGGCACTTTACCCGGCTCTTCCCACTTGCCCTGTAGCGGTGGCAAGCGGGGTAATAAGGGGTTAATGTCACCGTTGATTGCACGGTGACAATAAGCCCGGTTAATAATGGAGAGGCGTCAATAAGACACCGATCCATTATTAATCCCAAAGTTATTAAATGTATAAAAAAAAGACAAAGCAAGAAAAAAGTATTTTAATGAAATAAAAGAGACAACACAGTTTTCATTAATTTTATTACTCTCTCATTCCTGCGACGCCATCGATCTCCTGTAAAAAAAGAAAAAAAAACAAACCAACAGTATACCACCTGTCCGACGCAGTCCATAACGACAGTCCCACGACGATCCAACTCTGCTACATCGCAATGACAGGCAGAGCCTGTCATCGCGACGCAGCACAGCTGATTACCTGCTTTCCCGGCGGTGACGTCATCGGACTGACTGCTTTACGGCCGGGATTACCCAGCAGTCACTGCAGTTATCGCGAGAAACTGCATGTGACCGCCGGGGAAAGAAGATTGCGGCCATGAAGCAGTCCAGGACGTGACCGCCGGAGATCTTCTGCCAGGTAAGTGCCGCTGACTCCTGACAGACCCGACCGACGGACACTGACAGTGACAGTGACAATCCCGATTCCGGTATCCGATATGACGAAAATATCGGAACTCGGAATCGGAATTCCGATACAGCCAATATCGGCCGATACCCGATATTTGCAGTATCGGAATGCTCAACCCTACTGGAGACAACAAGCACCTCCAAGTCTCATATTAGATGGCCAAGCTGTCAATCAAAAGACCAACAGTTCAGCACGCCCAGGCACAAGACTGGAAGACTGAGCTGTCAATCAAAGTACTGACAGCTTCAGCATGTCCCTGTAACACATTGGACTGGCTGAGCCATCAGTAACTGCATCCCAGACACACTGAAGGGTGGAATAGTGACAGCAAGACTGTGTCCTTAGTCAGGTCTGCATATATGGAGCTGAGCCCGCGCTATACTCAATCGTTGCTGCGACTTCCATAGACCCTCCATAACACAATAAAAGGGTGCCACTGGGTTTTATACGGTAACTGTTGGACATCTAAAGGTCCACATGGTAGTCATTCTAGTCCTTCTTATGGAGCCAAGCCGTTAGTTGAGATTCACTCGAGAGTATCAATTTGACTATATAATGCAATTTCCAATCATATGATTGCCCTTTAAGGTCCCTTAAGGAGACTACAAAAAAGGTAAAAATTAAAAGGAAAAGTTAAATAAAATATTCTAAATTTAATTTGAATAATTCATCTTCCCTATTTTTAAAAAATAAATAAATAAATAAAAAAGCCAAGGATATTTGATTATTTGATATCACCGCAAACCTTAATAGTCCTATCAAAATATAGACATTTTTATCCTGTATCGTAAATTCCAGCATAATAATAAAAAAAAAAAAAAATCATGGACTAAGAGTCATAATAAAAGAGTAAATTTTTATTTATACACATATCAATTGATAAAACCAATAAAGTCAAGTAAAAATCGTAATAAACAATACAAGGGAGAAAGCAGCATCTAAATCTTAATCAAGTAAGTCATGTGTTATAATAATTAAATAATTTTATACAGCAATACAGACAATACATACAGTCCAAGTTGATCACAGATTCTTATATATATGCGCACATCACTAAAGTTTATTCAAGATAATAGGTATTTTTCGAATGTTTGTACATACATATATTTGGTCAGTATAAAGATATGGGTGCTAAAGTGCCTAGTGCATAATGCATCCGACCCATCTCATATAAAGAGACCGAATATATCTAAATATTAATAACTACAAGAGTCAATGGTCACATTAAATCTCATAATACCTAAATTTATCCAAAATTAAGGGTATATAGCCATACATAATGTAATGATAATAAATCTAAATTAACATGTGCGTACTTAGTATAGATAATAATTACAAATCTAGCACATGAGTAAGTGAAATCCTTATTAAAGGTATTTCGGATTGTATATATATCCTAATGATTACAGAATGTGATATACAAAATCGAAGAGCACCTGAAGAAGCAGAGGAATGGAAGCATGTGACCCAGAGAAGCAGGAGGATTGTGAAGCAGTCAACACCCATACTGCTCAGGAACCAGTACCAGGCTCTCACACAGGAGAATGATGAAGAAATACATCAGGATAAGTGTTATGTAACTGCTACAAGCACTAAGGAAAGATGGGAACTCTGTCCCTACAATAAAACTGAGCTTGATCCCTACGATGTAACGGGGAACCTGATCCTGCGACCAGACCCGCTAAAGTCCTCAGCTAGTCTGAACGAAGACCTAGGTTGTTTGGGTTATCAGGAGTTGTATGCCAAAATCATCAGTATTAAAACAATAAAAGACCTGACAAATTTCAGTTGGTGTGTAATGATTCTAAAATATATGAAAGTTAATTGTAATCATTACATTATGGAAAATAATGAAATTTTGCACTATATGCTAATTTTTTGAGAAGGACCTGTATAGTTGCGAGGGAGGAATCCCTACAAGATCTAGGGACTGGAAGAAAAGGTGGACACCTCCTAACAGAAATTGTAGCAGGGAAAATTAAACAGAAAACAAATTACTACGAGATCCTAAGATTAAGCAAAACTGACAGAGTAAGGCACCTAAGCACCCAGCTAGCTTAAGAGTAGATAATACAATGAAGTACAGCAAAGCCAGAAGGGCGGAGCCAGACTAAATAGGGAAAAAAGGTCATGTGACCAGCAAACTGAAACAAAATCTAACAAGAGGGTTCTAACAATAAGACTTTGCCCACAAAGAGCAACCTTGTAAGCCCTCAGAGTCCTCCTGAATGGAGAAAGAAAAATGTTGTGAAGAAGAAACGGAGAGTTGTGGTCATGGGGGATTCCCTGTTGAGAGGAACAGAGGCTGCTATCTGCAGACCCGGATATAACATCAAGAGAAATGTGCTGTCTTCCAGGTGCAAAAATTAAAGATGTGTCTGACAGGATATCAGGACACTTCAGACCTAAAGATGACTACCCATTCCTGCTAATACATGTGGGGACAAATGACACCACAAGAAGTGACCTGGAAACCATCTGCAGTGACCTTGAAAACTTAGGCAAGAAAGTGAAAGAACTGGGTGCGCAGGTGGTCTTCTCATCCATCCTCCCAGTGGATGGCCATGGAACAAGGAGGTGGAATAAGATTCTGCAGGTGAACAACTGGCTACGTCGATGGTGCTGTCAGCAAGGATTTGGATTTCTGGATCACGGAGTGAATTACCTATACGATGGACTACTTGCTAGAGATGGGGTGCACCTTACGAAGACTGGAAAACATTTATTTGGAAGTCGCCTTGCTACACTCATCAGGAGAGCTTTAAACTAGAACAATGTGGGAAGGGAAGCAAAACGCCAGAAAAAGCCATACACCTGACAAATGCTATTGAGAACTCGGCTATTAAAAGTGGAAAGGAAGAATGAAGACAAAACAATCTAAATAATAAAAATATTGGAGGAAGAGAAACCAATCACAAACTAAAATGTTTTTATACAAATGCACAAAGCATGGGCAACAAACAAGGAGAATTGGAACTACTAACGCAGGAGAAGTATGATGTCATTGGAATCACTGAAACTTGGTGGGACGATACACATGATTGGAATACAAGGCTAGAAGGATACAACTTATTTGCAAGAAACAGACTTGATAAACGAGGAGGAGGTGTCGCATTGTATGTTAGAAAAGCGTATATTTGCACAGAGATTGATGCTTCAGAGACTGGTAGTTCTGTGGAAACTGTTTGGGTAAGAATACAAGGACAGAACAATGGAAAGGACACCATTGTAGGCATTTACTACAGGCCACCTATGCAAGCTGAAGATACGGATGAACTCGTTATGCATCAAATGGCCAAGTTCTCCAAAAAATATGACATAGTGGTCATGGGAGATTTCAACTATCCAGACATTTGTTGGGAATCACTCTCAGGCAAAACTAACAGGTCAAGGAAATTCTTATCCTCTCTTGCTGACAACTTTATCTTTCAAAAGGTAGGGGAGAAAACAAGGGGAACTGCTACCTTGGATCTAATCCTTATAAATAGGGAGGAAATGGTTGAGGAGGTAAGAGTGGCTGGGACCCTAGGAGGTAGTGACCATGCTATTTTAGAATTTTGGATAACAAGAGGAGGAAGACCTGTGAAGACTCAGACGTCAAGGTTAGATTTCAGAAAGGCAGATTTTAAGGGACTCAGAAAGAGAATTGGAGGGATCCAATGGCAGGATATCCTTAAGGACAAAAATGTCCAGGAAGGATGGGACATCTTGAAAAATGAGATTCTCAAAGCACAATCGTTAACAATTCCAAAAAGAGGGAAGAATGGGAAGCATTTAAGGAAACCAGGATGGATGAACACAGAACTTAAACACATGTTAAAAAGGAAGAAAGAAATGTTTATCAAATGGAAAGAGGGAGGCATATCTAAAGAAGAATATAATGCCATCTGCAGAACCTGCAGGGCACAAATCAGATTATCTAAAGCTGACAATGAATTAAGGCTTGCAAGAGATGTCAAAAGCAACAAAAAAGGATTTTGGGGATACGTCAAAAGTAAAAGAAAAGTCAAAGATGCTATAGGATTTTTACAGGATGAAAATGATGAAATGGTAAGAAAGGATGTTGAGAAGGCTGAACTTTTAAATTCCTATTTTGCATCTGTTTTCTCTCAGAAAGGAAATGTAACATCAACTGATCTTCACTGTCCTATTAAAGGAATAGAAGAATCCAGGATATCTATAAACAGAAAGACAGTGAGGAAACACTTAGCTAACCTAAATGAATTCAAGTCTCCAGGTCCAGATGAATTACACCCCAGAATACTGAAGGAGATAGCAGAAGAAATTCTTGAACCACTGTCCATAATCTTTGAAAATTCTTGGAGAACAGGTGAAGTCCCAGAAGACTGGAAAGAGCAAATGTTGTTCCTATCTTCAAAAAGGGGAAGAAGGTGGACCCAGGGAACTACAGGCCGGTGAGTCTGACTTCTATACCAGGAAAGATCTTTGAACAAATTATTAAAGAACATGTATGTAAGTACCTGCATAAGAATGAAGTGATTAAACAGAGTCAGCATGGGTTTGTAACTAATAAGTCATGTCAGACTAACTTAATTTCCTTCTATGACAGAATCACTGACTGGGTGGATCAGGGAAATGCTGTAGATATAGTATATCTTGACTTCAGCAAAGATTTGACAAAGTATCTCACACAATCCTTATTGAAAAAATGACTAAGTATGGAATGGACAAGGCAACTGTTAGATGGATTCATAACTGGCTTAGTGATCGGACCCAAAGAGTGGTTGTAAATGGCTGCACATCCAGTTGGAAGAATGTCTCAAGTGGGGTACCACAAGGCTCTGTTTTGGGCCCTGTATTGTTCAACATCTTTATCAATGATTTAGATGAAGGAATTGAGGGTAAACTGATCAAATTTGCTGATGACACAAAGCTAGGAGGGGTAGCTAATACTAGAGAAGAGAGAGAGGATTCAAAAAGATATACATAAACTGGAGCAGTGGGCAGCAACTAACAGAATGGATTTTAACAGGGAAAAATGCAAAGTACTACATCTGGGCAATAAAAATGAAAAAAGCATATACAAAATGGGAGGAATAGGGCTAAGTAACAGCACATGTGAAAAAGACTTGGGTATACTAATTGATCACAGACTTAACATGAGTCAACAGTGTGATGCAGCAGCAAAAAAGGCAAATGCAATTCTAGGATGTATCAACAGAAGCATACAGTCTAGATCACGTGAGGTCATTATTGCCCTCTACTCCTCTTTGGTCAGACCTCATCTGGAATACTGTGTCCAGTTTTGGGCACCACATTTTAAAAAAAAACATCAACAAACTGGAGCAAGTTCAGAGAAGAGCCACCAGAATGGTGACCGGTCTGCAAACCATGTCCTATGAGGAACGGTTGCAGGATTTGGGAATGTTTAGCTTGCAAAAAAGAAGACTGAGAGGAGACTTAATAGCTGTCTACAAATATCTCAAGGGCTGTCACATTGTAGAAGGATCATCTTTATTCTCATTTGCACAAGGAAAGACTAGAAGCAATGGGATGAAACTGAATGGGAGGAGACACAGATTAGATATTAGAAAAAACTTTTTGACAGTTAGGGTGATCAATGAGTGGAACAGGCTGCCACAAGAGGTGGTGAGTTCTCCTTCAATGGAAGTCTTCAAACAGAGGCTGGATAGACATCTGTCTGGGATGATTTAGAGAATCCTGCTTTGAGCAGGGGGTTGGACCAGAAGGCCCAGGAGGTCCCTTCCAACTCTACCATTCTATGATTCTATGATTCTATGATTCTATCTCAAGGGCTGTCACATTGTAGAAGGATCATCTTTATTCTAATTTGCACAAGGAAAGACTAGAAGCAATGGGATGAAACTGAATGGGAGGAGACACAGATTAGATATTAGAAAAAACTTTTTGACAGTTAGGGTGATCAAGGAGTGGAACAGGCTGCCACGAGAGGTGGTAAATTCTCCTTCAATGGAAGTCTTCAAACAGATGCTGGACAGACATCTGTCTGGGATGATTTAGAGAATCCTGCTTTGAGCAGGCGGTTGGACCAGATGGCCCAGGAGGTCCCTTCCAACTCTACCATTCTATGATTCTATCAATAATTAGAATGTATAGCTATATATGAAATGCACACATCACATATGGAAAGGACAGCAGACTGTCATCATAATCAGTTTGGAGGTAAAAAAAAACTACCCTCCTGCTATATTGGATACAGGTGCAATCATCAATAATTAGAATGTATAGCTATATATAATGCACACATCACATATGGAAGCTACACAGCGAAACACGCGTAGGGGTCCTGCAGCTCTCTTTTTCAGTAAGACTTGATGTGTTTTTCTCTGTCCTTTTGATCCCTGCCTTTGCACCATCAGTGACGGCACCTGTATCCAATATAGCAGGAGGGTAGTTTTTTTTTTACCTCCAAACTGAGTATGATGACAGTCTGCTGTCCTTTCCATATGTGATGTGTGCATTTCATATATAGCTATACATTCTAATTATTGATGATTTTGTTTATCACATTCTGTAATCATTAGGATATATATACAATCCGAAATACCTTTAATAAGGATTTCACTTACTCATGTGCTAGATTTGTAATTATTATCTATACTAAGTACGCACATGTTAACTTGGATTTATTCTCATTACATTATGTATGGCTATATACCCTTAATTTTGGTTAAATTTAGGTATTATGAGATTTAATGTGACCATTGACTCTTGTGGTTATTAATATTTAGATATATTCGGTCTCTTTATATGAGACGGGTCGGATGCATTATGCACTAGGCACTTTAGCACCCATATCTTTATACTGACCAAATATATGTATGTACAAACATTCGAAAAATACCTATTATCTTGAATAAACTCTAGTGATGTGCGCATATTTATAAGAATCTGTGATCAACTTGGACTGTATGTATTGTCTGTATTGCTGTATAAAATAATTTAATTATTATAACACATGACTTACTTGATTAAGATTTAGATGCTGCTTTCTCCCTTGTATTGTTTATTACGATTTTTACTTGACTTTATTGGTTTTATCAATTGATATGTGTATAAATAAAAATTTACTCTTTAATTATGACTCTTAGTCCATGATTTTTTTGGGTTTTTGTTCATTATATGGATGAGGATATTTATATTTGGCCTTCTCTTTGGGTTATAATAATAAAAAAAGTAACGACAGAACCTCCCCATGGCTAGGGTCACACAACCGTTTTTCTCTCATCCAAGAAAATTGATCCAATTATGCTAATCACATTCTGATCAGAGATTGATCAGAATGTGATCAGTGTGTGATCTGATTATCATGGATGTTGATCATAAAAAAAAACCATGTAATCTTAGTGCAGTCACATTTTTTTTCCAACCGACCTATAGACTTGAATGGCGTATAACGAATAGCACTCAGATTTATATGAGCCCTAAAGGTCATGCAATAAACAGGGATCAAAAAACTTTTTATGTATGCCATAATGATAGCAATAAAAACAATAGCTAGCCACACAAAAAAAGCCCTCATTTTCAATTCTTTTCACAAGTTAAAAAACAAATAAACAAAAAAAAGCAGCACAGAATACCATATTGCATATTACGGAGCCATTGTGACTCCATGTCCCCCTCCCTGTACAGCCTGTGTACATGTGCCTGAGGCCTTATACTGTAGAGAACGATTCTAGTAAAATAACTACATTAGTAAATTGCTGATAATGCATGTGTAAGATTGTTTGGAAGCTGCATAATCAGACAGTGGCTCCAAAAGGCTTGTGCACTTCACTTTATAGCTTGTCTGACATCTACTGTCACTGTCCATAAAGTGAGGACCACCGTCCAATGATGTGCTCCATGATATTACAATCAGGCCAAGCATTACAGTATGTAGCATATACATCAATACATTTGGCTCTGGTTAAGTTTTCCCCTTACTGTTTTTGCCATGGGGCAATAGGGGCCCCTAAACGGCAGTGTTGTTTATTTAGCTTCATTAACACTATTTTTGTCTTCTCTTTTTCAGCCTACATAGTAATTGATATGTGCTATGGGATGACTAGAACAGTTGGCAATGCAAATGCTTCCATTGGATCCAGTGATCAAATTATTTATAGGTGACCCCCCAACTTAGCCGTGCTGCAGGTTCATAGCAGACCTGGATCAGATTTGCCAGTGAAAGTGGCAGCAGGCTGTTTCCCCATGTGAAAAAAAAGCCTCAACAATACAAAAAAACTGATAAAAAAATATCTGCACAAACAATACATAAAAACGATTCTCTCCTCTTAAAACAAGGTCTCATACTGCCATGTCAGTAGAAATAAAAAAGTTATGGCTGCTAAAGTGGATTGAGGTCTCTCATTAAGACCCTTGAGGCTTGGTGATGATTAAAAGGTTAATGTTAAAACTATTGTGGCACCCCAGGAGTCTGGTTGCCACAATGGCATTGTCTCACTCACAGGGACTGATGTCAGGCCAGAAGCAAGGAGGGATCCCCTGGCCAGGTATACACAGCATGCAACACAGTTCCTGCTCCAGGCCAGCAGGGGGAGCTCTGAACCTGACTTCAGAGGAGCTGCCTTCTTTGGTCAGGAGGAGGAAGTTAGAGTTTCAGCAGCCAGTGCTGGGGACTAAACGAGTGAGGAGCTTGTCCCCAGACTGGAGTGCATTCTGAGTCAGAGAGGACGAGAAAAGTATAGGAAAGCTTGGGAAGAGGAGCTGTGACCACGCTCATCCCAGAGCTCAGTGCTAGAACTGGACACCAGAGTCTGTGGCTGCAGAATACTACGGTCTCAGCAGCTAAATCCGGAGGGCAGAAAGATTGCAGGTCTTCTGGCCCTATCACACACCTAAAGGCACAGCAGCAGGTTAGAGCCCAGTGATGCCATGAGGAGCGACACCTGTGAAGGCTCAAGCTGCTTGCCATGCGGGTAACGTTTTCTGACAGTGAGAGTAACAAAGGACTGAGCAGAGCTTTTGGCAGCAAGGTCCTCAAATAGAGCTGCGCAGTAATGAGTCCTCCAACCCACCTGGCTGAGTGGATTCTGAGTTGCTTCGGGCTGCCTGGACCTTCATTGTCATTGTAACCAGTGCTCCGTCTGCACCTCTATACATCCAGTAAAGGTAAAGGAAACTACAACCCCGCTGTGTCCTCGGATTTGTTTTCTATACCATCTACCCTGCACTACAACCACCATCATCATCTCATCACCTACACATACAGTTGCCCTGGGGCCTAGCTCTACCTGTGGAGAGCTGTAACAACTCTGCTGCATCACCAACAGCCCCAGCGGACTCTGAAGCAGCATCGGCTAACACCTTATTTGCTGAATACCACAGGTGGCGTCACAAACTAATTCCCCTTTTAAATCATCCACTATAAAAATTATTCAACATTTTTCATTGGACACCCAGGGCCACGGACCGGGTTACTGCTGCCGTGACACATC
This sequence comes from Oophaga sylvatica, assembly GCA_033576555.1. Lineage (NCBI taxonomy): Eukaryota > Metazoa > Chordata > Amphibia > Anura > Dendrobatidae > Oophaga > Oophaga sylvatica. Next base: position 370,849,343 of record JARQOD010000005.1, read on the forward strand.
CCCTTAAGAACCGACCCGAAACTGAGTGCCCCCCGGCCCTGGCGGGTGCTCCATTTTGGCGTCACAAAAGGATTTGTGCCCCCGGCATCGCCTGGTATTGTGTGCCATAGACTTTATTGAACTGTGTAATTGCCGCCATTACATTGTAATTGGACTTTGCACACGTTAAAGATAGGGCCATCTGGGTGCTGCGTGAACCAAATTCCAGTGGCACAGTGCCCCCTAGGTGCCCAGCAATTACATACTAGCAGGAGGCAACATCTTTTGCTAAGACCCCTGTTGGGGCCGACGCCACAACCCAAGATAATGACTCCTCTGCAGAGCTACATCACCAGGTCCAGGCACTGACTAAAAGTATGGCTGCACTAACCAAAACCATGCAGTCGATGCACGTGTCCTCAAAGGAGAAGATCCAGCTGGCCTCTAGTGCAGATGACATTCCGTGGCGACGCAAGAAGAGGATCCCACCGACCAGAGTGAGAGACAACAATCGATATGACAAGGATGGACAGCCTATTTGTCACCGCTGCAACAAAGTGGTGCACATTGCAAGATTCTGTAATTTAAATGAGTAACCCCTGGGGCAGAGGGCCAACCCCCAGGAGTAAGAAGGCCAGGCCCACAAAGGTGGCGAGACAAGTACATGGGAGGACGGCCAGTCCTGCCCGTCATGATTGATGGCTTCCCGATGAATGTCTTGCTGGACACCGGCTCCCAGGTGACAACGATGTCATATGTCCTCTTTAAGCGATACTGGGCTGATTCAGACATTACTCACAGCCCAGATGAACAACTTGCTATCTTTGCCAGCAATGGTCAGCCCTTGCCTCAGGTGGGGCTTAAAGAGGCAACCATTAAGATTGGCCAAGTAGAGTTGCAGTCGCAAGGTTTAATTGTAGTTGATATTGACAAATGAGAATGCTATCCTATGATAACTCTAGGCTCTAATGTAATAGAAAATTGCCTTGCAGAAATTATTTTTTTGTTGCAACGGGTAGCCGATTCCACCAGTTCCAGTCAGCAGCGAGTTCTGCAAAAGGAGATAAAAGCACTGATGCAGAGACAACAGGTAGAGTTGTCTGGTGGAGAAGTCGGCAGTGTCAGAGTGAGGGATCCATTCCCCATTGCACTACCCCCAAGGAGTGAAATGTTAATTTGGTGTCGAGTAGCAATAGGCATCAGCATCAAGATTACCAAGCCCTGATAGAACCAGTGTACTCTGATAGTAGGCCCACTGTCCTGACAGCCAGGGGAGTAGTTTATGTCCGCAAGGGGAGGGTACCAATATGCATCCTGAATTGTGGGGAAAAAAGAGGTCATTTACCCCGATATGCCACCCTTGCTAAGCTGTTCACTGTCAGTAACAATGCAATAGAGACAGCAGAGCTCTTGCTTCCGTCAGATCAAGTCGAGGACAATGGCTCTGAGGGCATCTGGAGGATTGGTGTCAGCAGCTACACGTGGGCACTGACTCCACCCCTTCACACCAAAAGCATGGGGCTTATCGAGTGGCTCGAGAGTATGAGCGGGTCTTCAGCAAACACCATCTAGACTTTGGGCAGGCAAAAGGGGTTCAACAACATATCCCCACCGAAGATCATCCACCCATTAAAGAGACGTACAGGCCTGTACCTCCAAGCACACTATCAATGTGCCAAGAGTATGTTACGGGAGATAAAGGAGGCTGGGGTAATCAGAGACAGCTGTAGCCCCTGGGCAGCTCCATTAGTCCTCGTTAAAAAAAGATGGTTTTATGAGAATGTGTGTTAACTACAGGTGGATTAACAGCATTACACATAAGGATGCTTACCCATTACCTAGAGTTGAGGAATCATTGGCTGCACTGAGATCCGCTAACTATTTCTCGACTTTAGATTTCACCAGTGGGTACTGGCAGGTTCCCGTGGCAGAAACAGACAAAGAGAAGACAGCATTTACAACACCAATGGGACTCAGCGAGTTCAACTACTTGCCATTCGGACTCAGCAATGCACCGTGGACATTCCAGCGGTTAATGGAATGCTGCCTAGGACATAAAAACTTTGAAACCATTCTGCTGTACCTAGATGACATCATCGTCTTCTCCAAAACCTATGAAGACCACCTAAAGCACCTAGCCGAAGTGTTCGAAGCCCTGTCCAATTTTGACTTGAAAGTAAAACCGTCCAAATGTCACCTTTTTAAACCCAAGGTGCAGTACCTAGGCCATATGGCAAGCGCGGAAGGCGTGGCACCAGACCCTGACAAAGTCACAGTTATCCGGGACTGGCAAAAACCCAGCAACATTCATGAAGTATGGCAGTTTCTTGGACTTTTGTGCTACTATCGAAGATTCATCATGGGCTTCACCAAAATAGCCGTACCCTTGCAAGACCTTTTAGTGGGCCAATCCAAATAGGCCAAAAACAAGAGTCCTCCATTCGAGTGGAACAACAGGCGAGAAGAATCCTTCACTCTGTTGAAGCTGGCTTTCACTGGAGATGAAGTCATGGCCTATCCTGACTATGGCCAACCATTTGTACTTTACACTAATGCCAGCAACGTGGGATTAGGAGCAGTACTGTCGCAAGTGCAGAAAGGCAGAGATAGAGTGATTGCCTACGCCAGCAGGAAGCTTCATCCCACTGAAAGGAACCCTGACAACTACAGTTCCTTTAAACTGGAGTTCCTCACCATAGTCTGGGCGTAACAGAGCGTTTTAAGCACTACATGGCTTTAGCGAAGTTTACCATCTACATGGACAACAATCCACTAACCCACCTTAAAACGGCAAAGCTGGGTGCGCTGGAGCAGCGATGGATGGCCCGCCTGTCCAACTACGAGTTTACCATCAAGTACCGAGCAGAACATAAGAACGCTAATGCTGATGCGCTGTCCAGGATGCCCAAATTTACCAGACAGGGTGAGAAGATCCGGAAGCGCTCGAAGAAATCGAGTTACCAGCCTTCCATCACTTAGTTGCATCCCAACGCTCCCAGGGAGTGAGAAACAAGCACTATACCGTTCAAGCTGACCACGTTAAACCCATTGCCCAACCCAGAGTGGGCAGAGACGCAGGATAGCGATCCAGCAGTCCGGCTAGTAAAGGAGTTGTGACTAGAGTTGAGCGATACTTTCCGATATCCAAAAGTATCGGAATCGGAATGGTATCGCCGATACCCCAAAAATATCGGCGATACCCGATACCGATACCGGAAATCCAATGTAAGTCTATGGGAACAAAATATCGGAATTAAAAAAAAAACATTCTTGCCTTGTTGGTTAATTGTACATGAAGGAAATCAACAAAGAGTAATGTAGAATGTATTGGGGGAGGTTGAGGAGACATTAAAAGCATAGATGTTTAACCCAATCAAATGGAATAGCATTAATATTTTTTTTTTTTAAAGATGTTCGGATTGACGAAGAAATTGACAATGTTGTTAACGTTTTTTCTATTTTGGCAAATATGTATGTTTCACAACTTCCATGCTCTTCACCTTTTTAACTTTTGACACACTTTCTCCTTCATAATCTTCAGCAGCATCATCTTTTTCATCAAATTATTCTTCATCTTCACCTTCTTTATTCTTCTTAAACTTCTTGCTATTCATCTTTTTGTTAACATTACTCATATTGTTCTTATTCAACTATTATTCTTCTTCATATTCTACTTCATCTTCATCTTCTTCATCATATTCTTATTTTGGACAGAGATTCCTGTACTTGTAATCTGTAAAAGTATGAATTTTTAATCCTTGCGTTCTTGCTGTCACAAAAGTTTTAAATTACAACAGTATTTGTCCGTGTTGAGTTTAGCCTGCAGCAGCAGTCATTTTCCAGGGGCATGTCTGGTTGCGCAAGGCTTTATCCGGCAACACTACCTTCCTTGTGTCACGGGTAGGGTAGCGTGTGTCTATTATATGACTCTCTCTAAAATGTGACGTTACGCAGCCTTATTCTGCCCTAGGGACGCCAAAAATACGACAGCAGTAATCATTTACTGTATAAAACTCCACCTATGAGCAACAAAACAAGCACGTTCCCTCTTCTGTTTCCTGCGCTGACATGTGAGGAGGGAGTTTGGAGATGCTCCTGAATTCCTCCCAGGTATCCAAGCATATCGGGCCCATAGGAGAGCAGTAAAACCACCCCCGGGAACACTGACACCTTTTACATTCGTGGGGACATAATTTATGGAGCGCTACTTGCTACGGAGTTCACAACAGACCCCGAACGGTTTACCTATCCAACTGAAGCAGAAGGACAAGATGGCGCATGGAGGAGACAAAGAGGAAAGAGGCGCATGCTGAGCGCTGCCATAGACATGCAGCAAGAGCTATTATCAGAAGCACCATGTGACCTGAGAGTTCCTCAGGAATTTGATTCGCAGAAAATGGCTGAAGAGAGGTCAAAGCCCTTCTCTTACCAGACATTCAGAAGCTGCTGGAGTCGGCATTGCAATCGTCATTGTCTTCCATACAAAAGTCTGTACACCTGAATACCATTGCAATTACCAAGCTGCAACAGGATGTGGCGCTGCTACAACAGGAGAAGCAACTTGGCCAAGACAGAGAACAGAACCTTCAGCAGAAGTTACAAAATTTGATAGACAAAACAGAGGACTTGGAAAATCGCTCGAGACAAAGCAATTTACGTCTCGTCGGACTGCCTGAATCGTTTAAATCAGCAGACTTACAATCCATCTGTGAGAATGATCTACCGAAAATATTGTGACTTAACTACTACTGTCGTGTGTAACGTGCACATCGTGTGGGACCGCAGCAAAACAACAACAGGCGAGGGGAGGCATCGAAACCAACGATGTACAGACCACGGCAAGTAATAATTAAGCTGTTACATTATAACGACAAAGTTTCATTGTTACGGCCATTCAGAGAAGTGAGGCGCCCAGTGCTACTCCATGGCTATGAGATTCTGCTCTTTGATGACTTCTCAGTATCGGTGTCCAAGAAGAGGAGGGCGTTCAGTTTAATTTGCACAACGTTGTTTGAGCGAGATGTTCGCTTTCAACTACTGTTCCCAGCGCGTTAGCGGTTCCAAAGATCTGACGGGACATATGTCATTAATGACACACCAGAACAAGCCGAAGCAGCCTTGGAACGAAATTAACAAAGTGATAGGGAAGTACAGCGACGCAGTTCCAGGTTCTCCCCACGCAGACGACGACAAGATGGCAGTTCATGAAGGAGATCAGGAAAGATGAAAGAGATTCTCTCCACGTTAAATTACATATGAGATATATTTGCTGTTTGAGCCGTTTCTATTGGAGTTCCTTCATACCTATGCTAAAGCATGATAGTTTTGCTGCAATTTTAGATGGTTAAATTAGTTAATTGATATTAGATGTTGAAGATCTCTCATGAGAGTGGGGGTCTTGATAAACGTGGGACAAATGAGTTAAACATTACATATGGAGGGACAATAAGTGAAGCAGGCTATTGGGGTTTCATGCTTTGGACACATGGGGGGTACACTCAATAGCCTGGGAGGATGGGGGTAATCTCCTCACAGGTTAGAAAAAAGGAAGTCACATAAACACAGGTAGTGGTGGAGAGACTACGACCGCTTACAGCGGTTTATTGGTAAACAAGAGTTACTAGAAAAGGGTAGCAAGGGACCTCTCTCCAATAATTAATCCTGGAATTGTCAATATATCTTGATTAGGTATTTGATATTGTGGTGCTGCTTCCTCCTTTCCTCGCAGGTTGGTGCCAACGACGGCCATAAGAGGGTACACCGTCTCCTCCAGCACACTCTTAATTTTTCTGCCGCCCATTCAACATGAAGATCATCTCCTGGAATGTCAAAGGCTTGCGTGCGCCGGAGAAGCGCACAAAGATTCTGAGGTACCTCCGCCGGTGGAAGCCGTACATAGCACCTTTTTTTTTTGAAAATCTAAATAAAAAGGAACTTTCAAAAAAAAAAAAAAAAAAAAAAAAAACCTCTTCAACAATCTACAAGACAAACAAGCATGATGGGTGACGCTGCCTTTATTGAGTTACAGTATTAGATCGACATTGTCCATGAGTAACTATGCACTGTGATAGCTATATAGCATTATTAATTTAAATCTGTTGTGGTTGTTTCAACAGCACTTGCAGGTCTAACTACCTATTGTTTGTATGCATGATGCACTTTCTTGGTGTAATTATTTATTATTGCGCATTATTACCAGGTTTACATGATGGCCATTTCATATATGGTGTGTGAAGTTACAGTTGTCCTCACTCTGTGTATTTTATTATGTCTGTCATTAATAAAACTCGTGAGGATGATGATGATGATGTTTATGATTCGTACATCCATTGACTGCATTATCTTACAGGTACAGATAACGTTCCTTAAGAAGCATTAATTGATAATTATGAAATGTATTTTTATGCATTAATTTAAAAAAGTAAACACTATGTTTTATTTTTTGTTACCATTTCTACTAGCCATGTGCAGATATGCGCTGTGATGACAAATTAATATTTGTCCATATTTCTTATAAAAATTTTCATTTTAGCCCTTGAAAACTTAAATCTTTCCTGTTTTAAGCATAACAATCAGGGTGACGGCTCTTCCCTATTTGGAGCATGTTCGACATGGGTTTTTCTGTGCATGTGTAGGGAACAGGAGACTTCTTGCCGCTGTGGTACACCAAAGGGGATCTTGCTGGATGTGAGATATATTTCTTCTAGCAGACTGAAGTTTGCTCCGGATTTTCCATGATCACAAGGACCTGTGATAAGGTCATAGTCACGTGATCTGGTCATCTGATGTGTACCTCACCTGAGGGTGTGGAGTAGGCCTATAAAACAAGGATCTGTTGTAGTTGGTGTGTGGAAGGAAGGATTTTGGCTGGAGTCAGCCTGGAAGATTGTTTTGTTACTGTGTGCCAGTGTGCACCAGGAAGCGAGTACCAGACCACCCGGAATGGGACCTGGCGGTCTCTGCTGACCTGCAGCCGCTTAGTTAAGCCCGTCCCAAGCAAGGGTGAGTCTGGCACCAGTGGTTCTCCAAACTGTGGTGATTTATGTTCTGTTTTTATTTTGTTATCTGGACTTTTTCTTGAACTCATGATTAAAACCACTGAAATTTGAAGTAAAAGGCGGTGTGTTTGCCTCATTACTGCGGCCCAGCCCTGCCTACCAGAGCGGATCCCTACAATTGGTGGCTTCAATGCGGGCAACGCAGTGAGGTCAGGCTGTTTTTTTCCTGCATGACAGTAAATGTCCTAGGTAAAGAAAGTGACGCAAAACCCGGTGGATAACTGTCCCAAGATGGAGAACACAGTAAAAATGCTGGAGGAGGCCATGCGGCAGCAACAGCAGGCTATGCAGCAGCAGCAGGCTATACAGCAGCAGACTATGGAGCAGCAGCAGGCTATACAGCAGCAGGCTATGGAGCAGCAGCAGATATTTAATCAACAGCAACAGGAAACCAATAGTCTAGTGATGCAGCACATCACAGCGCCGCAGACAGCAGGAGCTGCCCGGGGATGGCAGGATGTCCGGAAAGCGGTGCGTACAGCGATCCGAAAGATGGAGCAATCAGATGACGTCGAGGTGTACCTGGAGATGTTGGAAGGCGTGGCTAAAAGGGAGAGACTGCCCCGGTACCAGTGGGCCGAGATCGTGGCTCCGTTTTTTTAATTCAGGACCCGCAAAAGCCTCTAGGGACCTACCCCCCGAGCAACAGGAGGACTATGAGAGCGTCAAGGGTGAGATACTTGCACGTCTTGGGGTAAATGTTTTGGTCCGGGCACAGCGGGTACACCAGTGGAACTTTTCCCCTTCCGAGCCAGCTCGGTCACAGTATTATGACTTGATACACCTGATAGAAAAGTGGTTGCAGCCGGAGGTGTTGTCACCCCGCGCTATGCTGGATCGTATAGTGACTGATAAATTCTTGAGAAATTTGCCACACACCCTTCAAACATGGCTTGGACAGGCAGCCCCTACTGATGGTCTCCAAATGGTAGACCTCATTGAAAGATATGGGGCTACCAAGGAGATACAGGGAGAGACTACCCGGAAGGTACCAAGTAAATTCCACAAACCTTCACCCACAGCTCGGCGAGCAGAGACTCGGAGGGCCGCCCAGGACGGGTCGGGGAACGAAATGGGCCCCATAATCTGTTGGCGGTGCCAACAACCAGGACATGTGAGAGCTGTTTGCCCCCACCTGACAGAGCCCATGGACAACAACTTTGGCTACTATCAGTCTCACTATGCAGAACACATGTGTGCAGTGGTCAAAGCAGAGGGACCCAATATGAACCATTTGTGTAAAGTGCAGGTGGAGGGTAACCCTGCTGTGGCTCTAGTGGACTCAGGGAGTCTCGTGAGTGACCCTAATACGAGCCAGCCACGTCAAAATCAGCGAGTATACTGCTGGGAAAATGGGTGTGTTGTGTATACATGGTGACTTCAAACATTATCCTACCACCCTGGTGATGATAAACACGCCAGCGGGGAGGAGGTGACACGAGGTGGGGTGGGGTTAATTAGCATTAATAATGGGAGAGATTTTCCGTTATTTTATGTGCTTTGGCCTGTAATTACCCCTCCCACAGAACAGTCGTCGGCACCAGTGGCAAACAGGTTGCATTCTCCAGAAATCGGGCATGAACCTGGTGGCCCAGAGGAAGATGTACTGGCGGTAGGAGTACCTTAGCCTTCGGTGGAGGAGGAAAACCCCTCTCCTATAGAAGTGTTAGGTGGGGAGATGGAAGATTTGCCACCGGGACCAGAATTGTCATACTTAAATGTGGCAGGTGACAATTTTGGTACGGCGCAAACTACGGGACCCTACGTTGACTCGAGCCAGGGAAAATGTACTGGTTGTCAATGGGGAACCCCAACACCCCAGGACAGCTAAAGTATTTACCCGATTTGAGCTGAACCAAGATTTGCTGTATGGGGTTTAAAAAATACATGGGGAAATTGTCGAGCAATTGCTGGTACCGCAGTCATATCGGAGGTTGGTAATGGACTTAGCGCATGCGCATGTACTAGGGGGACATTGGGACCAAAGAAAACCCTAGACAGAATTTTACAACGGTTTTACTGGCTATGGGTCTATGAATAAGTTAAACGGTATTGTTACTCTTGTCCCGTGTGCTAGGTAACCAGTCCGCAGCCTCATTTTCAGAGTCCCTTGGTGCCATTACAAATTATAGAGGTACCGTTTGAGAGAATAGCCAATGGATCTGGTGTGGACGGTTAATAAATCAGCAAGGGTCATCAACACATCCTCGTAGTTCTAGATTACGCTACCAGGTATCCTGAGGCTATTCCCCTGCGACACACCTCGTCAAAACTGATCGCAAAATAACTCATGGGTATGTTCTCTCGGGTGGGAATCCCTCAAGAAATCTTAACAGATCAGGGGACCCCCTTTATGTAAAAAATCATGAAGGAACTCTGCCACGTGTTAAACAGTTGCGCACATCGGTCTATCATCCCCAAACAGACGGTTTAGTAGAAAGGTTCAATAAAACCCTGAAGAATATGTTGAAAAAAAAAGTCTCTAAAGATGCTAAGGACTGGGATCTCTTGTTGCCATACCTGATGTTTGCAGTGCGGGAGGTGCCCCAGGCATCTACGGGGTTTCGCCCTTTGAACTATTATATGGCAGACATCCCCGTGGCTTACTCGATATAGCTAAAGAGGCCTGGGAAAACCATACAACTCCCCACAAAAGTGTGATAGAACATGTGGCCAAAATGCAAGAGAGAATGGAGACAGTCCTACCATTAGTCCGAGAACATATGGAATCAGCACAAAGGTCACAGAGGCAGGTCTATAACCGGGAGGCACGGGTAAGGTCCTTTAACCCTGGGGATCGGGTGTTGGTACTTGTGCCTACAGTGGATAGTAAGTTCCTTTCAAGGTGGCAGGGACCCTAGACATTATAGAGAAGGTGGGACCAGTAAACTATAAAATACACCAACCAGGGCGGAGAAAGCCAGAACACGTATACCATGTGAATCTGCTCAAACCATGGAAAGACAGAGACCCGCTTGGTCAGATTGTCCACGGCCTGCATTTCCAGTACAGATGGCTTCCTTGCCTCAGGAGAAGGCAAGAGAAGTCCTCTCCGCCGTCAAAATATCAGACACTTTGTCGCACAGACAAGTTCAGAAGTCAGAGAGTTTGTTAGCCGAAATACAGATTTTTTTTTTGAACTTCCTGGTCGTACCTCCCTAATACAACATGACATTGTCACTGAGCCGCAGGGCAAAGTACGATTAAAGCCATATCGGGTGCCTGAGGCCCGGCGACAAGCCATCTTGGAAGAGGTCAAGAAGATGCTGCAGTTAGGGGTCATTGAAGAGTCCCAGAGTGAGTGGGCCAGCCCAATAGTCCTAATACCAAAGCCAGATGGGACACTAAGGTTCTGTAATGACTTCAGAAAACTGAATGAAATTTCTAACTTTGACGCCTACCCCATGCCCCGGGTCGATGAGTTAATAGAGCGGTTTGGGCAGGCACGTTATTTTTCACTCATTGACCTCACAAAAGGGTATTGGCAGGTGCCACTAACAAAAGCAGCGAGAGAGAAAACGGCTTTTTAACACCCGAGGGACTGTTCCAGTATATAGTCCTACCCTTCGGGTTGCATGGCGCTCCAGCGACATTCCAGAGGTTAATGGACGTTGTTCTTCGTCCTCATCGCCGATATGCCGCGGCCAATCTGGACGATATTGTGGTGTACAGTACAGACTGGGAAAGTCACTTAGCCAAGGTACAGGCGGTGATAGATTCGCTGAGACAAGCAGAGCTAACTGCCAACCCAAAGAAGTGTTCCATAGGGTTGGAGGAAGATCGCTACCTGGGGTATGTGATTGTGAGAGGAGTTATCAAAGGCCAAATAAACAAAGTGGAGGCAATCCAAAACTGGCCCCGTCCCCTCACCACTAAACAAGTGAAAGGGTTTTTGGGGTTAGTGTGATACTACCGGCGGTTTATTCACAATTTTGCAACACTGTCGGCGCCGTTAAATGACTGCCTAAAAGGCAGGAATTTAGTAATGGTGCGATGGAATGATCAGCTTGAAGAAGCGTTTGTAAAACTAAAAGGGGCACTGTGTGTGTGTCACCATTTTTGATCCACACCGACTTCAAAAGAGAATTCATTGTCCAGACTGATGCGTCAGAGGTAGGTGTGGGGGCGTTTTGTCTCAGGAGGTTAACGGGGAGAAGCATCACATTACTTTCCAGAGTCGAAAGCTAACTCCAGCTGAAACCAGATACAGCATTGTAGAGAGAGAGAGTGCCTGTCGATCAAGTGGGCACTGGAGTCGTTGCGCTACTATCTGTTGGGGATAACATTTTGGTTGTTAACTGATCATTCCCCTCAGACTGGCAGTGTTGTATCCCAGGGAGTAGAGTTCAGGTGGTAGATAGATGAACATAACAGGAGAAATTGATAACGTTGCCAACCAGTTATTTAATCGGAAAACGGACAGGCAAATTCTGGCGAGATCCATGCCTTGTTCATTTTCAAAAAGTAAGCCGGTCTACATTATCGGAGGATAGTCGCATGCAACGGTCTGTTAGTACACCACCTGCAGCACTAAAGACGCGCTCCGATAATACACTGGCAGCAGGGCAAGCCAGCACCTCCAATGCATACTGGCTAAGCTCTGGCCATGTATCCAGCTTAGAGACCCAAAACTTGAAAGGGGAAGAGCCATCTGGGAGTACACTGAGAGGGCAAGACAAGTAGTCTGTCACCATCTTACGGAAACGTTGCCTCCTGGTGACTGGAGGCGTCTCGGATGGTGTAGACATTGGTGGCGCTGACACAAAACTTCGCCACATTTGGAACATACTGGTCTTGCCCCCCTGTGTAGAGGCGCTGCTTGTGCTCCCTCTTGTTGCAGAGCTGTCTCCATTGCCTCCACGCACAGAGCTGCTTTGTAAAGCAGTAGCAGCAGCGTTCTCGGCTGGAATGGAGAACATTATGGATTGCACAAGTGTGTCTTTGTATTCCCGCATTTTACGCTCCCGGTTCAACAGTGTGATGAGGCTTTGTAAGTTGTCCCGGTAGCGAGGGACTAGGAGGGTGTACACCCAATAATCAGACGTGGTGAGAATGTGGGCGATGCGGCGGTCGTTTCTCAGGCACTGCAGCATGAAATCAACCATGTGCTGCAGACTCCCAACTGGCCAAGAAACGCTGTCCTCTGTAAGAGGCGTCATCTGTCCTGCTCTGCATCACCCCACCCTCGCTCTACATACTGACTAGAGCGTTGTGTACCTCCCTCTGTAGCGATTTCTTCCTCCTCCATTGACTCCTCCTCATCCTCCTCACAAAGTGAGCCCTGCAAAGCCCTTTGGGAGGAACCACGTTGCGCTGACTGTCCAAAAGGTGATGGAATTTGTGTCTCCTCATCCTCCACCTCTTCCAAAACCTCATCCCTTAGTGCTTGCAGTGTTTTTTGAAGCAGGCAGATAAGGGGACAGTCAGGCTGACTAGTGCATCATCTGCACTCGCCATCCGCGTTGACTCATCAAACGCACGCAAAACGTGGCAGATGTCCTTCATAGAGGCCCACTCAGTAGTGGTGAAGTGTGAACGGCGCAAATTGCGTGTTGATTGCGCCTGTTGCAGCTGATACTCCATTACTGCTGTCTGCTGCTCACACAACCGCTCCAACATATGTAACGTGGAATTCCACCTGGTGGGTACGTCACATATGATGCGATGTTCAGGAAGGTGCAATCTGCGTTGCAGAGCTGCAATGCGCGATCTGGCCATGCTGGAACGTCGCAAGTGAGCGCACTCTAGTCGGACCTTGTGCAGCAGTGCATCAAGATCCGGATAGTCCCTCAAAAAACTCTGCACGACCAAGTTGAGCACATGTGCCAGACATGGTATGTGAGTAAGGTTGCCAAGGGCCAAAAGCTGCCACCAGATTTTGGCCATTGTCACACACTACCAAGCCTGGCTGGAGATTCGCTGGCAAAAACCACACGTCGCTCTCCTGCTTGATGGCATTCCAGACCTCCTGCGCTGTGTGGCTTTGATTCCCCATGGAAATTAATTTCAGGACGGCCTGTTGACGTTTGGCCACGGCTGTGCTCATATCGGTCGCAACAGGTAAGCGTTCACGGGTCCATGTGGAGGTAGACCGTGACGGCTCCTGCAGCGATGATTCTGAGGAACTGGAGTAGGAGGAGGAGTCAATGTGTACAGACTGGATTCCAGCAATCCTTGGAGTTGGCAGAACACGTACAGCGCCACTCGCAACATCTGTACCCAATGGGCAGTGAGAGGAAAGGTATCGTCCCTGGCCATGGGTACTGGTCCACGCATCAGTGGTCAGGTGGACCTTGCTACTGACGCGTTTAGTAGCGCATGTTTAATTTTTCCCTCAACATGCTTTTGCAGAGCAGGGACGGCTTGCCTGCTGAAATAAAATCGGCTTGGCACATTGTATTGTGGGACTGCCAATGCCATTAAGTTCCGGAAACTGTCAGTCTCCACCAGCCTGAATGACAGCATTTCAAGGGACAGGAGTTTTGCAATGCCAGCATTCAGAGCCTGTGCTCGTGGATGGTTTGCCGAGTATGGCCGTCTTTTATCCCATGCCTGTGCTACCGATGGCTGTACAGTGGCCTGGGAGTGTGAGGATGACAGGGAACTTGTGTGAAGCTGTGGGTGGAATAACACTTTGTCTCTGGACAACAGTGACCGAGGTTCTTCCATGGCGATCGTGTGAGGAAGCCGAACCAGCTGTGTGTGAGCTGGAGGAAGAGGCTCCAACACGACCTGAAGATGTAGGTGCTGCTGTAGGTTGGCCTACATCTCCAGTGTGTCTTTGTAACTCAACTACGTGCTTTGTCCACACATGATTTCCACATATTAGTGGTATTGAGGTTACTGACACTTTTACCTCTTTTTACTTTTTGCTTACACAGCTTGCATTTGACATAGCAAATATCATCTGCAAGTGTGTCAAAAAAGGACCACGCAGTGCAAGTCCTGGGAGCGCCCGTTTTGACTTTTGCAAGAGAACTGCTCCCAACAGGTGCCAAACTGGAGGCTACAGGCAACCGAGTCTGCAGCCTACCTCTCCCTCCTGTTTGTACCATTGGGCCAATCTCTTCCTCAGAGCTGCTCCCACCACCTTCCTGTTCCTCACGCCATGTTGGGTCTTGGACCTCATCATCTCCACTACCCTCTTCCAACACCTGCTGCTGTTGGGTGGTCTGGACAGCACCATGCTCAACAGAAACTGGCAACTGAGTCTCATCATCATCAGATGTGTTCTGCGGTGTGCTGACCATCGGCACTGGCTCACCCGCCTCTTCAGATTCAGAGAGACACAGCTGTTGCGCATCACTGCATACTCCCTCTTCTTCAAATTCCAGAATGCTGCTTGGCTGGGCCCCTGTTTGCAAGCCAACAGATTCTGAGAACAGAAGCAGAGACTCAGCTGGCTCCAGTTCAGAACTCTCTGACTGCCTGGGCAATTTGACAGGCGGTGAACAGACAGATGGTTGATCAACAGTGTTGTGGTCCTGAGAGGAGGTGGAAGCAATTGAAGTCAATGCATTGGCTGCCATCCAACCAACAACGGCTTCAATTTGTTCTTCCCGCAGCAGGGGGTACGCCGAGCTCCTACAAAACTGCACATAAAGGAACGCTCACGGGGAAAACTGGTGGATGTTGTGTCACTGGGGGCGGCAGCAGCCACAGAATCCCCACGTCCTCTCCCTGCTGAAACTCCACGGCCACGACCACGTGCCTTTCTCCCTGCCTTCTTCATCTTGGTAGATTGATAAAGAAAGTCAGAAAAGTTATAAGGCCTAAGTGTGGTTATTACGCAGAGACTGCAGTGAACACTGCACAGAACTGTTCACTATCTCTGAAAGGCTCCTTTCTGTAATTCTATAGTGTTTGCAACCAATGTATTGGATACGGATGGAAGCGCGTCACACTAATAGATTTGAGTTATTTGAAATGGTATGGAGCAGCACCAATTAGAGAAAAATGACAAGGATGAGGCAGTGACACACGTTCAGCAGACTACAACCAGCAGTGGTTGAAGAACTAACTGGAGCGTGATCTGCACTCAAAAAAAAAAAACCTCACAGACTAGAGTGAACACTGAACACAACTGTTCACTATCTCTGAAAGGCTCCTTTCTGTAATTCTATAGTGTTTGCAACCAATGTATTGGATACGGATGGAAGCGCGTCACACTAATAGATTTGAGTTATTTGAAATGGTATGGAGCAGCACCAATTAGAGAAAAATGACAAGGATGAGGCAGTGACACACGTTCAGCAGACTACAACCAGCAGTGGTTGAAGAACTAACTGGAGCGTGATCTGCACTCAAAAAAAAAAAAACCTCACAGACTAGAGTGAACACTGAACACAACTGTTCACTATCTCTGAAAGGCTCCTTTCTGTAATTCTATAGTGTTTGCAACCAATGTATTGGATACAGATGGAAGCGCGTCACACTAATAGATTTGAGTTATTTGAAATGGTATGGAGCAGCACCAATTTGAGAAAAATGACAAGGATGAGGCAGTGACACACGTTCAGCAGACTACAACCAGCAGTGGTTGAAGAACTAACTGGAGCGTGATCTGCTCTCAAAAAAAAAAAACTCACAGACTAGAGTGAACACTGAACACAACTGTTCACTATCTCTGAAAGGCTCCTTTCTGTAATTCTATAGTGTTTGCAACCAATGTATTGGATACGGATGGAAGCGCATCACACTAATAGATTTGAGTTATTTGAAATGGTATGGAGCAGCACCAATTTGAGAAAAATGACAAGGATGAGGCAGTGACACACGTTCAGCAGACTACAACCAGCAGTGGTTGAAGAACTAACTGGAGCGTGATCTGCACTCAAAAAAAAAAAACCTCACAGACTAGAGTGAACACTGAACACAACTGTTCACTATCTCTGAAAGGCTCCTTTCTGTAATTCTATAGTGTTTGCAACCAATGTATTGGATACGGATGGAAGCGCGTCACACTAATAGATTTGAGTTATTTGAAATGGTATGGAGCATCACCAATTAGAGAAAAATGACAAGGATGAGGCAGTGACACACGTTCAGCAGACTACAACCAGCAGTGGTTGAAGAACTAACTGGAGCGTGATCTGCACTCAAAAAAAAAAAACCTCACAGACTAGAGTGAACACTGAACACAACTGTTCACTATCTCTGAAAGGCTCCTTTCTGTAATTCTATAGTGTTTGCAACCAATGTATTGGATACAGATGGAAGCGCGTCACACTAATAGATTTGAGTTATTTGAAATGGTATGGAGCAGCACCAATTTGAGAAAAATGACAAGGATGAGGCAGTGACACACGTTCAGCAGACTACAACCAGCAGTGGTTGAAGAACTAACTGGAGCGTGATCTGCTCTCAAAAAAAAAAACCTCACAGACTAGAGTGAACACTGAACACAACTGTTCACTATCTCTGAAAGGCTCCTTTCTGTAATTCTATAGTGTTTGCAACCAATGTATTGGATACGGATGGAAGCGCATCACACTAATAGATTTGAGTTATTTGAAATGGTATGGAGCAGCACCAATTTGAGAAAAATGACAAGGATGAGGCAGTGACACACGTTCAGCAGACTACAACCAGCAGTGGTTGAAGAACTAACTGGAGCGTGATCTGCACTCAAAAAAAAAAAACCTCACAGACTAGAGTGAACACTGAACACAACTGTTCACTATCTCTGAAAGGCTCTTTTCTGTAATTCTATAGTGTTTGCAACCAATGTATTGGATACGGATGGAAGCGCGTCACACTAATAGATTTGAGTTATTTGAAATGGTATGGAGCATCACCAATTAGAGAAAAATGACAAGGATGAGGCAGTGACACACGTTCAGCAGACTACAACCTGCAGTGGTTGAATAACTAACTGGAGCGTGATCTGCACTCAAAAAAAAAAAACTCACAGACTAGAGTGAACACTGAACACAACTGTTCACTATCTCTGAAAGGCTCCTTTCTGTAATTCTATAGTGTTTGCAACCAATGTATTGGATACGGATGGAAGCGCGTCACACTATAATTTCAATTGAATGGAGCAGCAAGAATTACACTAAAGAAAAAAAAAAGAGTCTGTGAGTGACACGTGCAGATGCCTACAAACAGCGTTGGATGCAGAGCAAACTGCAGTGTCACCTGCACTCTCACACACACACCTTGCACAGAGCTGTTAAAACAACACTGGCAAAAGGAAGCTTTACACAGCGGTTGGTAAACTAGCCTGCCTAGAGCACAGTACACAAAATCACAATCTCTAACTGTCCCTCAGAGCCAGCAGAGCAGCGTTCTGTCCCTTACTGAATTCACAGCACAGTGACGCTAAAATGGCGGCGGCGCCTTTTATAGTGCATTCTGACATCATTTCAGCATCCAATCACAGCCATGCCATTAGTTAACATGACCGCAGCAGTACAGGATGTGCCCACACTTCTTAGGATTCCTCATTGGCTGACTAAAATCACATTGCCTCTCAAAGAATTATGGGAACTTCCGATTCCGGTATACGATATAGGAAAAGTATCGGTACTAAGTATCGGAATTCCGATACAGCGAATATCGGCCGATACCCGATACTTGCGGTATCGGAATGCTCAACTCTAGTTGTGACACAAGCTGACTCACACCCTGGTCCAGATGCTCCACAGGAAACGCAGCAGTTGTGGAAGGAGAAGGGCAAGCTGTTCATCTATGAGGGTAATCTGTTTCGGAGCAACATCAACTCACACACTCACGAACTGGTCTGGCAGGTGGTTGTTCTGAAGAGGGATGCGCCAATGGTCTTGGAGGCGTACCACGATGGAGCAGGACATTTCGGGTGGAAGAAGTTGGAGGTCCTACTTTGTGAAAGATTCTACTGGGTTGGCATGAGAAGAGCCATTGAGAAGTGGTGCCGAGGATGTGGCCCATTCAACCCACACAGGAAAGACGGTAACAGCCAGTGAGCCCCATTACAGCCCATAGTCACCAAACAGCCGCTTGAACTGGTAGCTTTGGATCATGTGAAGCTGACTCCGAGTAGGAATGGCTACACCTACGCTTTGACCATCGTTGATCATTACTCGAAGTTCTTAGTAGTCGTGCCTGTCAAAGACCAAACAACAAAGACGGCAGCCAAGGCGTTTCAAGAGTACTTTTGTTGACAGCACTGTTATCCTGAATGAGTGCTCACCGATGAAGGCCCAGCCTTTGAGGCAGAAGTGTTCCAGGAGTTCTGTAACTTTTACTGCTGCAAGAATATTAGGACAACGCCGTACCATCCACAGACAAATGGCATGTGTGAGAAGATGAACCAGGTGGTAATTGACCTATTGAAGACCTTGCCTCTGGAAGTGTGAAACCAGTGGCCAAAGAAGTTGCCAGATCTGGAAAGATTTATACAATCATATTCCAGTAAACTCCACCAACTGCTCACCAGCCTACCTGATGAGGGCAAGATCTGGCAAGTTACCCATTGATTTGGACATGGGGGTTTTAACACCTGAGGTGACATCACCAGATGCAGACTGGGATACAGAGCGGCAGCAGCACTACAGCAAAGTGCAAGAATGTGTGGAACGTAGTTTGTCCCAGGCAAGACAGAAGCAGGAAAGAAAGTACAATCAGCATGCCCTGCAGTTCCCTTGTCACCTAGAGAACAGGTACTCAAAAGGAAGAGACGAGTGAACAAACTAGATAACCATTGGGAGGCTGAGCCATACAACGTTTTACCTTCAGACTTTGATAACACCAAGGTGTGTCTCATCAGTAAAGATGGAGGAGAAACCTCAGCGGCAGTGTCAATAGATCATCTAAAGCCGTGACCTGACCAACTAAAGGAAGGGATTGAAGACCCAGACATTCCTCAGCCCATGGAAGAGGTAGAGAAAAAGATCAGCACAGTACTCTGAGAGTTCCCTCCAGATCGGACAAGACTGAATCAGGCAGTAGTTGTGCCCGTCTTGATCTTTCCTCAGCCAGTAGTGCCAGAAGTAGATACCACTCAAGACCAGCAGTCTCTCTCAAGCAGCAGATGCCACACCAGCAGAGGAGCAAGAAAGCTTAACCCGTGCCCGTGGAGAAACTGTCATGCCCATGGTGAGCATCAAGCTGTAGAAAATCAGGTATACCTGTACTACGTAGAGTCACTCGTAGCGTAGCTGAAAAAGAGTGCACTACACCAGTGGTAGCAAGCACAGTGAATCAGGGTAGGTCACCAGCACTAGTGCTATGAAGTCTTACCGTAGTACCGAAGGTAAAACCCCCATTAGGTTCCGCATGTAAGTAAATTGCGCAAGAAAAGATGTGTAAATATATAATGTGAATATGTAACTTTCAAGCACATGAGTCTACAGAGACTTACTGTATGAACTGTTGAATATTCATAATAATATGTTGATGGACAATTGGGTCACAGGACTATGTGTGACTAGGAACTTTACTTGTATATAGTTACCAACCTGCTCAGGAGTGGACCATGGACAATGACACATGGACTAATCGTCACAGGGACTATTTTTGAGCTATGGTTTTTGTAGTTTTTCATTTTTGAAATCTTGTAATAGTTATAATTGTTCATTTTTTAATATGTTTGTTTATGTTTCCTCAGTCCTGGAGTACAGAATTTCACTAGGGGGAATGTGGCACCCCAGGAGTATGGTTGCCACAATGGCATTGCCTCCCTCCACGGGGGGTAATGTCAGGCCTGAAGCAAGGAGGGATCCCCTGGCCAGGTATACACAGCATGCAAAACAGTTCCTGCTCCAGGCCAGCAGGGGGAGCTCTGAACCCGACTCCAGGGGAGCTGCTCTCTCTGGTCAGGAGGAGGAAGTTAGTTAGAGTTTCAGCAGTCAGTGCTGGGGACTGGATGAGTGAGGAGCTTGTCCCCAGACTAGAGTGGATTCTGAGTCAGAGAGGAAGAGAAAAGTATAGGAAAGCTTGGGAAGAGGAGCTGTGACCACACTCATCCCAGAGCTCAACGCTAGAACTGGACACTGGAGTCCGTGGCTGCAGAACACTACGGTCTCAGCAGCTAAATCTGGAGGGCAGAAAATTGCAGGTCTTCTGGCCCCATCACACACCTGAAGGCACAGCAGCAGGTTAGAGCCCGGAGACGCCACGAGGAGCGACACCTGTGAAAGGCTCAAGCTGCTTGCCATGCCGGTAACGTTTTCTGACAGACAGTGAGAGTAACAGAGGACTGAGCAGAGCTTTTGGCAGCAAGGTCCTCAAATAGAGCAGCGCAGTAAGGAGTCCTCCAACCCACCTGGCTGAGTGGATCCTGAGTTGCTTCGGGCTGCCCGGACTTCCATTCCATTGTCATCTGTAACCAGTGCTCCGGTCTGCACATCTATATATCCAGTAAAGGTTAAGGAAACTACAACCCCGTGTGTCCTCAGATTTGTTTGCTATACCATCTACCCTGCACTACAACCACCATCATCATCTCATCACCTACACATACAGTTGCCTTGGGGCCTAGCTCTACCTGTGGAGAGCTGTAACAACTCTGCTGCATCACTGACAGCCCCAGCGGACTCTGAAGCAGCGGTTGCTAACACCTTATTTGCCGAATACCACAGGTGGCGTCAAAAACGAATACCCCTTTTAAATCATCCCCTATAAACTTTATTCAACATTTTTCATTAGACGCCCAGGGCCACAGACCTGGTCACTGCTGCTGTGACACATCCCCTTAAGAACTGGCCCAGTACCGAGTACCCCCCTGCTCTGGCGGGCGCTCCACTATGATCGATATATACGGCACCAACCAGCAAGAAGGTAAGTAAAAACCCATAAATGACAAGAGAATGCAAGAAGAGCTGTACTTACAGAATTACCATATACAGTGTAATCATTTCCGTGCACTCTTTCCATTAACCCCTTAGTGACAGCCAATTTGCAGCTTAATGACCGAGCCAATTTTTACAATTCTGACCACTGTCACTTTATGAGATTTTAACTCTGGAACGCTTTAATGAATCCCGCTGATTCTGAGATTGTTTTTTCATGACATATTGTACTTCACGTTAGTGGTAAAAAAATTTTGATATGACTTGCGTTTATTTATAAATAAAACGGAAATATGGCGAAAATTTTGAAAATTTAGCAATTTTCAAAATTTTAATTTTTATGCCCTTAAATCAGAGAGATATGTCACACAAATTTCATAATAAATAACATTTTCCACATGTCTACTTTACATCAGCACAATTTAAAAAAATTTTTTTTTTGTTACGAAGTTATAAGGGTTAAAAGTTGACAAGCGATTTCTCATTTTTACAACACCATTTTTTTTAGGAACCACATCACACTTAAAGTCACTTTGAGGGGTCTATATGATAGAAAATACCCAAAAGTGACAACATTCTAAAAACTGCACCCCTCAAGGTGCTCAAAACCACATTCAAGAAGTTTATTAACCCTTTATGTGCTTCACAGGAACTGAAGCAATGTGGAAGAAAAAATTAACATTTAACTTTTTTTGCAAAAACTTTACTTCAGAGCCAATTTTTTTTTATTTTCACAAGTGTTAAAAGAGAAAATGAACCACAAAATATGTTGTGCAATTTCTCCTGAATACGCGATACCCATATGTGGGGGTAAACCACTTTTTGGGCACATGGCAGAGGTCGCAAGGGAAGGAGCGCTGCTTGACTTTTTCAACGCAGAATTGGCAAGACGCCATGTCGCGTTTGGAGAGCACATGATGTGCATAAACAGTGGAAACCCCCATTTTGGAAACCAGACCCCTTAAGGAACTTATATAGATGTGTGGTGAGCACTTTGAACCCCCAAGTGCTTCACAAAAGTTTATAAATGCAGAGCCGTGAAAAAAAAAATAATTTTTTTCCTCAAAAATGATTTTTAGCCAGCTATTTTTTAATTTTCCAAGGGTAACAGGAGAAATTAGTACACCAAAATTGGTGTGCAATTTGTCCTGAGTACACTGATACCCCATATGTTGGGGTAAACCACTGTTTGGGTGAACAGCAGGGCTCGAAGGGAGGGAGCACCATTTGACTTTTTCAATGCCATGTCATGTTTGGAGACCCCCTGATGTGCCTAAATAGTGTAAACCCATCAATTCTAGCTCCAACCCTAACCCCAACACACCCCTAACCCTAATCCCAACCCTAACCCTAATCCCAACCTAATCCCAACCCTAATTGTAACCCAACCCTAATTGTAACCCAACCCTAATTGTAACCCTAGCCCTAATTTTAAAACCCCAACCCAAATTTTTAACCCTAACGCTAATTCTAACCCTAACCCTAATTATAACCCTAACACTAACCCTAACCCTAATAGAAAAATGAAAATAAATATATTTTCTTTATTTTATTATATGTCTCCTACTAAGGGGGTGATAAAGGGGGGTTATTTACTATTTTTGCTATTTTGATCACTGTGATAGCGTTTATCACAGTGATCAAAATGTACCTGCACTGAATGAATGAATCTGCCAGCCGGCAGATCCGGCGGGCGCACGGCGCAAGCGCCCGCCATTTTCTTTGCAGGAAGAAGACAGGGGACACCGGGAGGTACAGGGGACAGATCGGGGGACCCGGGGACCCTATTTCTCTCCCCTCTGATGTGCGATCACATCAGAGGAGAGAGAAAGATAACGGAGAATCACAGCTTTTTTTTTTTTTTGCGGTCGCCGTTATATAGTTAATAACTGCGATCGCAAAATAGCGAATCATGTTCTCTGGGGTCTCGGCTACCCCCCCAGAGAAAATACAACTCTGGGGGGCGCTATATACTTTCTCCACAGCGCCGTGAATTCACGGTGCTGTGGTTTAAGTACCCTTAACCACCGCCGTTAAAAGGCGTATCGGCAGTCGTTAATAGGTTAAAACTATATTTTTACTATGAAGTCTGACAAATGTCCAAAACGTGAATCCGCTTGTAAAAGTCAGTATATTACAAAACCTATATCACTGAAGACATTAACTAGTTCAGTAGAATAAGGTTTGATTAATAATGTAATGGAAGGATAGAGCTGCCTTAACCCCTTAGTGACATGGCCAAATTTTTGAAATCTGCCCAGTGTCACTTTATGTAGTAATAACTCTGGAACACTTCAACATATCCCAGTGATTTTGAGACTGTTTTTTGTGACACATTATACTTTATGATAATGGTACATTTAGGTCGATATGTTTTGTGTTTATTTTTAAAAATTATCAGAAATTTGACAAAACTGTAAAAAAAATTGCAATTTTCAAACTTTGAAAGATTATCCCTTTAATCCAGATAGTCACACCACACAAAAACATTAATAAATAACATTTCCCTCATGTCTGCTTTACATCAGTGACATTTGTAAATGTTATTTAAATTTGTTACCATTTCAGGAGGTTTAAAAATGTAGCAGCAATTTTTCCTTTTTCCAAGTAAATTTACAAAATAATTTTTTTAGGGACCTATCCAGGTTTGAAGTGACTTTGGGGGGGTTCTGTATATTGGAAACCTCCCAAAAGTGATACCATTTTAAAAACAGCACCCCTTGACATATTGAAAACTGCTGTCAGGTAGTACATTAACCCTTCAGGTGTTTTTCAGGAATTAAAGCAAAGTGACATAACCGGAATGAAAAAATGTATTTTTACGACCTAAATGTCACTAAAGTCTTAACATGTTACTATAGCCGGCAGATTCTATAGCCACTATTTGGGCATAAATTGCCATGGCAAACATCAAGACTGCACAATCATGATCTCAGGGTGCTGATGGGGATAAATAGGAAGCCTCCACACTGTGTTAACCATTTATAAGATGTAGTCACTATGGACAGCAGCATCTAAGGGGCTAAACAGATATGGACGGTGATAACACTGATCATGGCTGATGCAGCAAGTTGTCAGCTATAGTGTACAGCTGACAGCTGCTGGATTTTTATCCTGTATGGGGATGATATTCTCTTATATCTTAGGTCAGTTAAAAGACGTATTGGCTGTCATGACTCCAGATTTATAAAGTGCACTGTGCATCGCTGGGATTCGCCAGTTTCTAACCCTTGACCGGAGGGTATGTATGAGTTATACATACAACCGGCCAGTGGGTGTGTCCTCACTCTATACACATGTATGGAGCCTGTATGGAGAGCGAGTCTGCTCCCACTGGCCAGGAGTATGTATAACTCATACACACCCTCCGATCCCCGCTCAAATGTAAGGAGGTTGGGAGTATTAACCCTTGAATTGCTTGCATTCATTGAAGTGTGTTAATGTATGTCTGTCATATACTGTATGATGTTATGTACTTGTGTTATTTATACCATGTATAAGTAAGGGAGGTATAAATATAGCTAGATAGTGCATACTTGGGGTCACTAGAGGAGGGCACTAGTAGGGTAGTGAATATATATATGGGTTAAGTGTAGTTTGCAAGGGATCACTAATGGGGGCACGTTAGAGATCCAGTTAGGAATCTGTCAGGAAGACTTCCTCTTAGCGGGAGTCAGTCAGGGGTGGACCTTGCTAGTGTGAGGGCATCCACGTTCCTGGGCCCTGAGCATAGGGTAGGAAGAAGAGGGGACCAGCAACCCCTGAAGAAGCCGGTGAAGGATTTACCGTGGGAAACGTGAGCCCAAAGAGAGTGGGTTTACGTAGCAGTAGTCCAGTGGAAGAACCACTGTGGGAACGCTCAGCAGAAGAGGTCCTGCATGAGCGTAGAAGCGAGTGGGCCATCAGAAGTATCCAGGCAGGATAACCAGAGAGGGGTGGACGACCTAGTAGATGTGTCTTTCTTATGCTGGATTGAAGTGTCTCCAGGGGAAGAGATCGAAGTGCCGTTTTCACCGGGCTCCTCGTCCCGTCAATACTTAGTGGTCCATTCTGGTGTAGCAGAGAAGAAGAGGCAGAATTGTGAAGAATGTATTGCTGGTATCGATTAAGATGTGCTAATGGTATCTTGGATGTGCTGAGTCCAGAGGAAAATAAAGCAGAACTGTTTGACGTGATTTGGGACTCTGACTCTAATTGCTCTGTACGCTCCCTCACAGGAGAACACCCCAGGCGAATGGAGACTACAGAGGTAAAATACGTAGCAGCTTCCAGTGCATCGGCCCCGAGCCGTCCCTTTACACAGAAACCAGCAAATTATATGTCTGCAGTCACACTGAGTACCCTTTCAGTTTAAGGTCACACTGAGCAATCACATGGCAGCTGCAATACTGTTGCAAACTTACAATGGCAGCAGTTGTCAAACAGATTATAGGAAATTGAGTTTAAATGGATTATTGTTAAAGGGACTCTGTCACTAGGTTTATGTTACCTAATCTGAGAGCAGCATGCTGTAAAGACAAAGGCCTTGATTCCAGCGATGCGTCACTTACTGGGCTGCTTGTTGTAATTTTTATAAAATCATTGTTTTATCAGCAGGAGATTATCACTAGAGGACTAGTAAACCTGTTGCCATGTAGTCCAACCAGACCCCCACCACTAATTGGCAGTTTTCTGCTTACGCACAGTGTACATAAAAGCTGCCAATCAATAGTGTGGGCGGAGTCATGTAGTGCTCAGCATTCAGAGAAATAGTAGATCTGTAGCAGGTATCTATGTGATTTTATAAAAACTACAGAGCAGCCCAGTAATTGTTCATGACCACATTGCCACTGTAACTCGGCTACCCGTACGTCACTCACCAACTGTTTTGTGTGATCCTACCCTTAATATCTTTTTACCACTGCATAACAGTCATCAGAAGATTGTTGCAAGTGTCGGTCAAGAACCAAATCTTATGAAATGAACCATGGTGCCCTGTCATATTGTAAAGAAACTGAACCAATCACAGTCAGAAGATATCAATGGAGAGTTAACTACTGACAATTTTTAAATTTGTACTAAATCACAATATAGTCTTTAAATACTCATCTCTGTAATTACTGCTCATTAATCCAAGTTTCCTACAGGTCGGTCATTGTGGGAAAATTATTATTTAAATGCTGGCAAATATTAATATCAAAGATAAAAAATAAGCATATACTATCCCATTTTACCTATTAAAGGGAACCTGTCACCACAAAAACCGCTATTAACTTGCAGATATGGGGTTAATCTGCAGGTTAAAAACGTTACTAAGCTTCCAAGCGACTGTACGTAGCCAAATGCTCTGGGTAGAAAATGAACTGTATTCTCCCCGGCAGCATTTGGTTCCAGTCATGGGTGCAGCCAGGGCCGGCGTCAGCACCCGGCGCACCTGGGCAAGTGCCGGGGCCCTGAGCAGGCAGGGGGGCCCACTCACAGTTGGGGACACCGGCATGCTATGGGGGCCCGGTGCCTGTGCCAGTAAAGGGAGTCTGTGCCACGAGCAGAGCAACGGCCAGTGAGGAGAGATGGGTATTTAATTTTTTATTATTTTTATGTTTGGCGCAATATATGGAGACCATCATATGGGGCCCAACATACACTGGAGCATCATATATGGAGCCCATAATACACTGGAGCATCATATATGGAGCATTACATGGGGTCTATCATACACTAAAGCATCATATATGGGGCCCATTATATATGGAGCATTATATGGGGCCAATCATAAACTAGAGCATCATATATGGGGCCCATTATATATGGAGCATTATATGGGGCCCATAATATACTGGAGCATCATATGTAGGTCCATTACATATGAAGCATTATATGGGGCCCATCATGCACTGAAGCATCATATATGGGGCCCATCATATACTGGAGCATCATATGGGTCCCATTATATATGCAGCATTATATAGGGCTCATTATTCTGTATGGAACACTATGTGGTGCCCATAATACTATATGAAGCAATATATGGAGCTCATTATACTGTATGGAGCAATATATGGGGCTCATTCTTCTGCATGGAGCACTATGGGGTGACCATAATCTGTATGGAGCAATATATGGAGCTCATTATTCTATATGGAGCACTATGTGGTGCCCATAACACTGTATGGATGACTATACTGTTTGTCTTTTGAGTATTGTAGAATTTACAATAGTAATCTCTCATGTAATGTATGAAGTAAGTGAAATGTTTGGCATTGTACTATACCTATATTTCTCTGCCGTATCTATGCATCATGAATTGTGGTATGTGTTAAAGGGGCCCACTGAGACTCTTTCGCCCGGGGCCCACGAAAACCTGGAGCCGACCCTGGGTGCGGCGTTGGCGAGGGTTCGTCACCGCCCTCGTGACTGAAACCGAATACTGCCGATGAGAATAAACTTTTCTTCTCCTTGAAGTGTTCGTGCAGGCGTCCGGCAGGGTAGTAACGCTATTAACATGAAGATTAGGCCCATATCTTCAAGTTAATAGCATTTTTGCTGGTGACAGGTTCCCTTTAAGTTGATATCTACTTATAGCTTTACTTTGTTGTGATGCAACCTTTTCTGGTTGTGTAAAAAATATGTATCTTTACTACTAAAATGGATGGAGCTGGGGCAGGGCGAGGCTGTGACGACACAGCTTGTCTTATCCATGACAAGCTGCTGCATTCCTTGTGCCAGAAATCTTACTCCAGTCAGGGACTAGGAACTCCTGACTCCAACACAGCCCCTCATGAAGACTGGCGAGAAATTCTCCTGTTTTAATGAATCAGGGCAAATACTAAAGAGGTATTAACATCTGATAACATTTATGGAATACATATCTGATAAGTCTGATGTGATCAGTTGCAGAGATAAGCATTTCTCTGTCCACATAGTTAGGGGCCTTACTAATTGACATCACAGGACGCATGTCTCTTCAGTTTGGTTACTTAAGGCAGTGGTCCCCAACCTTTTTTGCACCAGGGACCGGCTTCAAGCAAGACCATTTTTCCATGGCCCGGCAGACCTTGGTGGCCATTCAAGTGGCCACAACGACCAATCCACTTTCCAGGAAACTGAAGATGGCACGTTCCCTGAGTTTTTCCAGCAAGATGGTGCACCACCACATTATGGGTGTCAGGTTCGAACATTTCTACATGAAGTTTCCTGGAAAGTGGATTGGTCGACGTGTGCCAGTTGAATGGCCACCAAGGTCTCACGATCTGACCCCATTAGACTTTTATCTTTGGGGTCATCTGAAGGCAATTGTCTATACTGTGAAGATACGAGATGTGCAGCATCTGAAACAACGGATACTGGAAGCCTGTGCTAGCATTTCTTCTGCGATGTTGCTATCAGTGTGTCAAGAGTGGGAGAAGAGGGTTGCATTGACAATCCAACACAATGGGCAGCACTTTGAACACATTTTATAAGTGGCATAAACTTGTAAATAACTCATGAAAGAATAAAGTTATGTTAAAACCAAGCACACCATTGTTTTCTTGTGATATTCTCGATAAGTTTGTTGTTTCACATGACCCTCTTCCCATTGAAAAAATAAACTTGGATTGAAAATGGCCGACTTCAAAATGGCCGCCATGGTCACCACCCATCTTGAAAAGTTTTCCCCCTCCCTTATACTAATGTGCCACAAACAGGAAGTTGATATCACCAACCATTCCCATTTTATTTAGGTGTATCCATATAAATGGCCCACCTTGTGTGTATGTGTGTATATATATATATGTATATATATATATATACGATATCTATAATATAACGCTAGGAGCGTCACTCTGTCCGAAGCCTTTATAGACTGCGCAAGCGTGACATGCCTGCGCAGTCTGGCTCCAGACAGAAGACGGCATCCAGCGGTGAGGATAGTGTATGGCGCCAGAGATCGCCGTACGCTAATACACTGGATGCATACCGCGATCTCCGGCGCCATACTTACATACTTACCTGACCGGTAGGATCGTTGCCGCGGTGCTTCTCTTCTCGCCGGGGAAGGAGACCAGGAGTGCGCATCGGAATCGTGCATGTGCATAGCGCTATCTTTCGCCATTTTGCTGAAGACACATTTACAGTGTGTCTTCAGCAATATGGCGCTGGACAGCGCGGTATGGTCATGCGCGTACTCTGGCGCCGTTCTCCTCCCCCGGCCTGCCTCAGAACGGGATGGCGCTGGAGCACAGGGAACAAAGGTGAGTATAAATATTTTTTTTTTGGGTATGTGTGCAGTTTAATAGGGGTGAGGGGGACCATACAAATCAGGATAGGGGGTGAGAGGACAATGCATACCAGGAGAGGGGGGTGAGGGGACCATGCATATCAGGATTGGGGGTGAGGGGACCATGCATATCAGGATTGGGGGTGAGGGGACCATGCATATCAGGATTGGGGGGTGAGGGGACCATGCATATCAGGATTGGGGGTGAGGGGACCACGCATATCAGGATTGTGGGGTGAGGGGACCATGCATTCCCAGATTGGGGTGTGAGGGGACCATGCATACCAGGATTGGGGGTGAGGGGACCATGCATATCAGGATTGGGGGATGAGGGGACCATGCATATCAGGATTGGGGGGTGAGGGGATTATGCATATCAGGATTGGGGGGTGAGGGGACCATGCATATCAGGATTGGGGGGTGAAGAGACCATGCATATCAGGATTGGGGGTGAGGGGACCATGCATATCAGGATTGGGGGGTGAGAGGACCATGCATACCAGGATAGGGGGGTGAGGGGACCATGCATATCAGGATTGGGTGGTAAGGGGACCATGCGTATCAGGATTGGGCGTGAGGGGATTATGAATATCAGGATTGGGGAGTGAGGGGACCATGCGTATCAGGATTGGGGGGTGAAGAGACCATGCATATCAGGATTGGGGGGTGAGGGGACCATGCATATCAGGATTGGGGGTGAGAGGACCATGCATATCAGGATTGGGGGGTGAGGGGATCATGGATACAAGGATTGGGGAGTGAGGGGACCATGCACATCAGGATTGGGGGGTGAGGGGACCATGCATATCAGGATTGTGGGTGAGGGGACCACGCATATCAGGATTGGGGGGTGAGGGGGACCATGCATTCCAAGATTGAGGGTGAGGGGACCATGCATACCAGGATTGGGGGGTGAGGGGACCATGCATATCAGGATTGGGGGGTGAGGGGACCATGCATATCAGGATTGGGGGGTGAGGGGACCATGCATTAAAAGATTTGGGGGTGAGAGGACCATGCATACCAGGATTGGGGGGTGAGGGGACCATGCATATCAGGATTGGGGGGTGAGGGGACCATGCATATTAGGATTGGGGGTGAGGGGACCATGCAAATCAGGATTGGGGGGTGAGGGGACCACGCATATTAGGATTTGGGGGTGAAGGGACCATTTATTCCAAGATTGGGGGGTGAGGGACCATGAATACCAGGATTAGGGGGTGAGGAGACCATGCATATCAGGATTGGGGGGTGAGGGGACCATGCATATCAGGATTGGGGGTGAGGGGACCATGCATTCCATGATTGGAGTGTGAGGGTACCATGCATACCAGGATTGGGGGTGAGGGGACCATGCATATCAGGATTGGGGGGTGAGGGGACCATGCATATAAGGATTGGGGGGTGAGGGGATTATGCATATCAGGATTGGGAGGTGAGGGGACCATGCGTATCAGGATTGGGGGTGAAGAGACCATGCATATCAGGATTGGGGGGGTGAGGGGACCATGCATATTAGGACTGGGGGGTGAGAGGACCATGCATATCAGGATTGGGGGGTGAGGGGACCATGCATACCAGGATTGGGGGGTGAGGGGACCATGCATATCAGGATTGGGTGGTGAGGGGACCATGGATATCAGGATTGGGGGCTGAGGGGACCATGCATATCAGTATTGGCGGGTGAGAGGACCATCCATATCAAGATTGGGGGTGTGGGGGACCATTGTTGTGAACGTTTTGGAAATTACTTCGGAGCTGAAGCTCCCTCTGGTGGTTGCTGAGGGTATTGAACCTATGTTGAACACCAAGAGTTCTACACCTGCAGATAATGAGTGGTTGTCAGGTGGTACTGACTGGCCTGATATAAGTGAGCTGACCTCCCATGATCCTCGCCGGTGATCAATTGTTCTTCCTGGTCTAGGTTGGAATTCAGCTTGCTTTCCTGCTGTCTCCTGCTTGCTTTCAGATAAGTCCCTTTTACAGTTTTTTTTTTTTTTTATCTTCAGGGATAGCTATCTCTCCGGCTGTGCAGAGGCGTCAAGGACCACCGTAGGTACGCTCCATGGCTGCTTCTAGTTGTGCGGTTAGTTTAGGGGTCAGCAACCTATTATTTTCCAACCTCTCTGGTGTTAGGCTGCCTATGCGTTCTTTTGCTCCTGCCTCCTCAGCTACCAAAACATAACAGAATCACCGGCCATACTGAAAATTCTGTGGCACTCAATGGAAGGGAAAAATAGTAAAGGAAAAAAAAAAGTTGTCAGAGTTGTCAGAAATTTTTTTTTTACTGTTTGCTGCATTTTTTCCCTCTTTTTCTCTGGGATGAGGAGGAATTTTTTCCCCAATGGAGGTCAAGCATTTGTCCGATCGTGTGGAGCCGCTTGCTGCTAAAGTTCGGAGTATTGCTATCTATCTTGCTGGGTTGCCTGCTGTGGAACCTAGGATCCCTCTGCCGGATTTATTTTTGGGGGATCGGTCTAAGTTTTTGAATTTTAAAAATAACTGTAAGTTGTTTTTTGCTTTGAAGCCTAAATTCTCAGGGAACACAACGCAGCAGGTTCAAATTGTCATCTCCCTGTTGCGCGGTGACCCTCAGGATTGGGCCTTTTCCCTGACACCTGGGGATCCTGTTATGAATGATGTTGATGTGTTTTTTTCAGGCTCTGGGGTTATTGTATGATGAATAGTGTTGAGCGATACGATACCGCAAGTATCGGGTATCGGCCGATATTAGCTCTATCGGACTTTCGATACTTAGTTCCGATATTTTCGTCTTATCGGATACCGGAATCGGGATTGTCACTGTCAGTCGGTCGGGTCTGTCAGGAGTCAGCGGCACTTACCTGGCAGAAGATCTCCGGCGGTCACGGGCTGGACTGCTTCATGGCCGCCATCATCTTTCCCCGGCGGTCACATGCAGTTTCTCGCGATAACTGCAGTGACTGCTGGGTAATCCCGGCCGTAAAGCAGTCAGTCCGATGACGTCACCGCCGGGGAAGCAGGTAATCAGCTGTGCTGCGCCGGGATGTCAGGCTCTGCCTGTCATTGCGATGTAGCAGAGCTGGATCGTCGTGGGACTGTCGTTACTATGGATTGCGTCGGACAGGTGGTATACTGTTGGTTGTTTTTTTTCTTTTTTTACAGGAGATCGATGGCGTCGCAGGAATGAGTGTAAAATAAAATTAATGAAAACTGTGCTGTCTCTTTTATTTCATTAAAAGACTTTTTTTTGCTTTGTCTTTTTTTTATACATTTAATAACTTTGGGATTAATAATGGATCGGTGTCTTATTGACACCTCTCCATTATTAACCGGGCTTATTGTCACCGTGCAATCAACGGTGACATTAACCCCTTATTACCCCACTTGCCACCGCTACAGGGCAGTGGGAAGAGCCGGGTAAAGTGCCACAATTGGCACATCTTTTGATGCGCCAAATGTGGGGCTGCTGTAGCCTGGTATTATCAGGCTGTTGAGGGCCAAAATCCATGGGCCTTGACAGTCTTTTAATACCAGGCCGCAGCAGTCTGCATTTTACTTGGCTGGTTAACAAAAATAGGGGGACCCCTACGCATTTTTTTTTTCGAGGGGATCCCCTATTTTTGTTAACCAGCCAAGCTAAGCAGACTGCTGTGGCCTGGTATTATCAGGCTTGCAAGGTCCATGGATATTGGATCCTTACCAGCCTGAAAAACCAGGCCTCAGCGGTCTGCTTCATCTGGCTGGTTAACAAAAATAGGGGGGACCCCACGCCAATTTTTTTCGAGGGGATCCCCTATTTTTGTTAATCAGCCAAGATATGCAGACTGCTGTGGCCTGGTATTATCAGGCTGGCAAGGTCCATGGATCTTGGCTCCTTAACAGTCTGAAAATCCAGGCCTCAGCGGTCTGCTTCATCTGGCTGGTTAACAAAAATAGGGGGGACCCCACGCCAATTTTTTTCGAGGGGATCCCCTATTTTTGTTAATCAGCCAAGATATGCAGACTGCTGTGGCCTGGTATTATCAGGCTGGCAAGGTCCATGGATCTTGGCTCCTTAACAGCCTTAAATACTATGCCTCAGCAGCAGGGGCGTACATAGAAATCATGGGGCCCCATAGCAAAAGTCTGAATGGGCCCCCCCCAAAAAAAAAAACCCAGAGCCATTGTAAATGTAAAGTGCCAGCACAGTGAGGGGACACATTAAACAAAAAAATGTATTATGCCCCCATAGATTGTGCCCCATAGATGCTCCATAGTATAGGCCCTTATGCTGCCGCAGCTGCTGCAACCAAAAAAAAAAAAAAAAGACATACTCACCTTTCGCCGCTGGGGGCCAGGTGCCGGTGTCCTGAGCAGGGGGTGACACCAGGTGCCGATGTCACCGCTCGCTCAGGGCCCCGGCACCTGAGATATTTACCTGTCCTCTCTCCACTGCTGAGTGCCGCTGTCTTCGGGGTCCTCCAGCAGTGAATGATGAGGCAGAGGGCGCGGCGCGCACTAACGACGTCATCGCGCCCTCTGACCTGAACATTGCAGCAAGAGGACGCGAGCAACGGTGGAACGGGACAGGTAAATATCCCTTATACTCACCCTTCTGCCGGCGCGGTCTGTGCAGCCCCTGCTCTTCTCCCACGGTCTCCGCCGCCAGTGTTCAGCGGTCACGCGGGACAGCTCATTAAAGTCATGAATATGTGCGTATTCATGACTGTAATGAGCGGTACCACCTGACCGCTGAACACAGGCGTCGGAGACCGTGGGAGAAGAGCAGGGGCTGCAGAGACCGCACCAGGAGGGGTGAGTATATAGAAGAGCTGCGCTCCCCCTCACCCGCCGACCCCCTGGTAGTACTGTGTCAGCACAGCTACCCGACCGTCGAGGGCCCCCTCACCTGTCCGGGCCCCATAGCAGCTGCTTGGTCTGCTTCATTCACGGTACGCCACTGCTCAGCAGTCTGCTTCATCAGGCTGGTTAACAAAAATAGGGGGGACCCGACGCCATTTTTTATTCGAAGGGAACCCCTATTTTTGTTAATCAGTTCCCTCTGACATCACTGATTGTGTCCCTGGCTGACCTGAAGTGAAAGTGGAAAGCAATCAATTAAGCTTTCCACTTCCTCTCCTGTCAGCCAGGAGAGGAACTCATTCATTTGGGGGTTTACTGTGAGGCTGCAGCATTAGCTGCAGTCCCTGCAGTAAACATTAACCCTTTCTGAAGGATTACACCGTGGGACCTGACTGTGCATGGGATAGGTAAGAATAATTTTGCTTTTTTATTTTATTTTTATTACAGGAAATGGTTTTTGCAGTCAAATAAAAGATGGTCAAAAACATGTGTCTTTATTTCATTAAAATGATTTTTAATTAAAGTGTGTGTGTTTTATTTTTATTTCATGCAATAGGATTAATAATTGATAGTTGTTTAATTGACAGCTCTCAATTATTAACCTGGCTTAAGGTCACCTTTCAGTTGCAATGTGGCTTTAACCCCATATTAACCCATTCGCCACCGCTACAGGGCAATGGGAATAGACGGGCAAAGTGCCAGAAAGGGCGAATCTAATTATAGATTTGTCTTTTCTGGGGTGTCTGGGGGCAGATGTTAGTAGCCAGGGGGGGGCAAAAATAATGGTCCCTCTCTGGGCTATTATCTGCCCCATTCGCTGGCTTTGTCTGTCTGGTTGCGAAAATAGGGCGGGAGCCCACGCAATTTTTTTTTTTAAACAATTTTACATATATATATATATATATATATATATATACACATATGTCATTGAATTTGTGACACATATATATATATAGTTCATACACTTCTACATAGTATAATAGCCGCTAATTCAATTGACGGCTTTTGTGAAAATGCAGAACCCGACATGAAATGACACTTGGTGTACATAGGGTTAACCATGTCTTTTCATGTCCTTTACTATCTGATTTGCACAAACAATTACATCAGTCTATGTGTGCAAAATTTCACACCTGTAGGGGTTAATTAAAGGTGTAAATTCGTAGCAAAAAAGTCCGTTTTTTTTACAACTAATTTACACCTTTAATTAACCCCTACAGGTGTGAAATTTTGCACACATAGACTGATGTAATTGTTTGTGCAAATCAGATTGCAAACGACATGAAAAGACATGGTTAACCCTATGTACACCAAGTGTCATTTCATGTCGGGTGCTTCTGTCTTTTCACAGAAGCCGGCTTTACCCGGCAATTGAATCAGAGGATATTTTACTATGTAGAAGTGTATAAACTATACATGTATATATATATATATATATATTTTTATGTGTGTATATTTAGTGTTTACAAGGAAATAAAGGTTTTTTTTAGTTGCGATATTTTGTTCCCATAGACTTACATGGGACTTCCAGTATCGGAATCGGATATCGCCGATATTTTGTGATATCGGCGATACCATTCCGATCCGATATTTTTAGATATCGAGCAGTATCGCTCAACACTAATGATGAACCTAATGTTACTGATCAAGCTGAAAAAACCTTGTTAGCATTGAATCAGGGTCATGAAGCCGCTGTGCTGTATTGTCAGAAAGTCAGAAAGTGGCAGTCCTTACTAAATGGAATGATGATGCTCTGGCAGCTCTTTTTCGGAAGGGTCTGGCAGAGACTGTAAAGGATGTTATGGTGGGATTCCCTGTCCCCTCTAGTCTCAGTGACTCTATGTCATTAGCTATTCAAGTTGACAGACGTCTGCGCGAGCGTAGAAATATGCGTGAGATTGTGATGTCTGGCGGGACAGCCCCTGAGCCCATGCAGTGTGATGGAGTGACTTCTGGGGCAAAGCGTCATGAATTTTGTAAGCGTAATAATTTGTGCTACTATTGTGGTGACGCTTCTCATGCTATTTCCGTCTTCCCCAAGCGGGGAAGACGTTTTGCATGCTCAGTTGTTTTGGGTAGTGTTCAGACTAAATTTCTGTTGACTGTTACCTTGATTTGCTCCATGTGCACATTTTCAGCTCAGGCTTTTGTTGATTCAGGGGCAGCTATTAACCTGATGGATTTTGATTTTGCCAAACGTTGTGGTTTTCCTATGATCCCCCTGCGGAAGTCTATTCCTTTGCTGGGCATTGATTTTACCTCCTTGGCGGAGAATAAACCCCAGTTTTCTACCCAGGTGATAATGCGGGTTGACCCGGACCACCAAGAGAATTGCAAATTTTTGGTGTTACATAATTTACATGACAATGTTGTACTGGGTTTAACTTGGTTACAGACTCACAATCCTGTTTTGGATTGGAAATCTGTGTCTGTGACCAGTTGGGGTTGTCAATGTGTTCGTGCTGACACTCCTGTTTTTTCTGGCCCCCCCAGTCTCAAGATGTTTTTTCTGCCTCCCCCCAGTCTAAAGATGTTCCTGACTATCTGACTGATTTTTTTGATGTGTTTAGTGAGAGTAAGTCTGCATCCTTACCTCCTCATAGGAGTTATGATTGCGCTATTGACTTAGTACCCGGTTGTAAATTTCCCAAGGGTCGGCTCTTTAATTTATATGTACCTGAGCATGAGGCTATGCGATCTTATATCAAAGAGTCTTTAGAGAAGGGTCATATCAGATCATCCTCTTCACCCTTGGGCGCCGGCTTTTTCTTTGTGGCCAAGAAGGATGGCTCATTGAGGCCATGTATTGATTATCGTCGCCTGAATAAGATCACTGTTAAATAGTAATATCCATTACCCTTGATTTCTGACCTATTTTCCAGAGTGAAGCGTGCTTGTTGGTTTACCAAGCTTGACCTAAGGGGGGTGTATAATCTTATTCACACCAAGCACGGAGATGAATGGAAGACGGCGTTTAATACCCCAGAGGGGCGAGTACCTAGTGATGCCTTTTGGGCTCACTAATGCCCTTCCATCTTCCAATCCTTTATGAACAATATTTTCCGGGATTTCGCTGATAAATTTCTGATCGTTTATTATGACGATATCTTGATTTTTTTCTAATGACTGGGATTCTCATGTGGAACATGTTCGGACTGTTTTCCGGATTTTGAGGGAAAACGCATTGTTTGTGACAGGATCAAAATGTCTTTTTGGCGTACAGAAGGTTTCATTTCTGGGATTCATTTTGTCTTCGTCTGTTATTGAAATGGACCCGGTCAAAGTTCAGGCCATTTGTGATTGGGTTCAACCCACTACATTGAAGGCTATTCAGAGATTTTTGGGTTTTGATAATTTTTATCGTAAATTTATAGCTAATTTCTCTGATATTGTGAAGCCACTGACTGATTTGACTAAGAAGGGTTCTGATGTAGTGAATTGGTCTCCTGAGGCTGTTTCTGTGTTTCAGGAGCTTAAGTGGAGATTCACTTCTGCTCCTGTTCTGCGCCAACCTGATGTTTCTCTACCATTTCACATGGACGTTGATGCTTCTGAGATTGGTGCAGGAGCCGTTTTGTCCCAAAGGGATCTGGAAACCTCTAAGATTAACCCTTGTGCCTTTTTCTCTCAAAAATTTTCCCCAGCGGAACGTAATTATGATTGGGTAATTGGGAGTTATTGGCCATGAAGTGGTCTTTTGAGGAGTGGAGACATTGGCTTGAAGGAGCCAAGCATCAGGTGGTGGTCCTCACGGATCATAAGAACCTGGTTTTCCAAGATGATACAGTTATATGAAAAAGTTTGGGCACCCCTATTAATCTTAAGCTTAATGTTTTATAAAAATTGGTGTTTTTGCAACAGCTATTTCAGTTTGATATATCTAATAACACAGTAATGTTTCTGCCTTGAAATGAGGTTTATTGTACTAACAGAAAATGTGCAATCTGCATCCAAACAAAATTTGACAGGTGCATAAGTATGGGCACCTCACCAGAAAAGTGACATTAATATTTAGTAGATCCTCCTTTTGCAAAAATAACAGCCTCTAGTCGCTTCCTGTAGCTTTTAATGAGTTCCTGGATCCTGGATGAAGGTATTTTTGACCATTCATAGTAAGGAAATAGTTCAGCTCACCTCCATGGATCCAAAGTCCATCCGAGCAAGGATACGTCACTGCCAGACGTTGGAATACATGAAGAGAAGAAAATGAAGCTCCGGAAATAATGTAAATATCATCCTTTTATTAAGGCAAATATTAAAATACAAAAATCCAGCATGGCTGCTGTACTAGTCTCAGCGGCGAATAAATGAAGAATAATTGATCAGAGTATTCTGATTCTAAGAGCACTTGGTGCTCGAAGCGCGTCCAGACTTCAGTGGGCAGTCACCGTGTGTTGAGGTGTCTTCATTTATTCGCCGCTGAGACTAGTACATCAGCCATGCTGGATTTTTGTATTTTAATATTTGCCTTAATAAAAGGATGATTTTTACATTATTCCCGGAGCTGGATTTTCTTCTCTTCATTTTTGACCATTCCTCTTTACAAAACAATTCCAGTTGAGTTAAGTTTGATGGTCGCCGAGCATGGACAGCCCTCTTCAAATGATCCCACAGATGTTCAATGATATTCAGGTCTGGGGACTGGGATGGCCATTCCAGAACATTGTAATTGTTCCTCTGCATGAATGCCTGAGTAGATTTGGAGCGGTGTTTTGGATCATTGTCTTGCTGAAAGATCCATCCCCTGCGTAACTTCAACTTTGTCACTGATTCTTGAACATTATTGTCAAGAATCTGCTGATACTGAGTGGAATCCATGCGTCCCTCAACTTTAACAAGATTCCCGGTGCCGGCATTGGCCACACAGCCCCAAAGCATGATGGAACCTCCACCAAATTTTACTGTGGGTAGCAAGTGTTTTTCTTGTAATTCTGTGTTTTTTTGACGCCATGCATAACGCCTTTTTGTATGACCAAACAACTCAATCTTGGTTTCATCAGTCCACAGGACCTTATTACAAAAAGAAATTGGCTTCTCCAAATGTGCTTTTGCATACCTCAGCCGACTCTGTTTGTGGCGTGCTTTCAGAAACGGCTTATTTCGCATCACTCTCCCATACAGCTTCTCCTTGTGCAAAGTGCGTTGTATAGTTGACCGATGCACAGTGACATTATCTGCAGCAAGTTGATGCTGCAGCTCTCTGGAGGTGGTCTGAGGATTGTCCTTGACTGATCTCACCATTCTTCTTCTCTGCCTTTCTGATGTTTTTCTTGGCCTGCCACTTCTGGCCTTAACAAGAACTGTCCCTGTGTTCTTCCATTTCCTTACTACCGTGTTTCCCCGATAGTAAGACACCCCCGATTGTAAGACGTATCGGGAGTTTCAGAGGGGTCGGCTAATATAAGCCGTACCCGAAAGTAAGACATATGTCTTACTTTCGGGGAAACACGGGGGTATTGCCGCCTCTCTCTCATCTAGCTGCGTGCCGCTTCCTGCCCACGTCCGCACCGTCCCCTCTCCATACGTCGCCGCGTCTGTCATCTACACTGCCGCCTTCCGCCCCGGCTCCGGCTCCCTGCAGCCGCTGGTCCCGCCGTCCTCCGTCGCTCCGTTCGCCCGCAGTCCCGGGCTGAAGTTCTCGCGCGCTCTATTTAAATTTCTTCTTCGGTCCGAAACGTCATCACGTTGGTCACTCACGTGACCGGAGGCCGAGAGAACTGTCTATCACTGCAGCCTCCGGTCACGTGAGTGACCAACGTGATGACGTTTCGGGACCGAAGAAGAAATTTAAATAGAGCGCGCGAGAACTTCAGCCCGGACTGCGGGCGAACGGAGCGACGGAGGACGGCGGGACCAGCGGCTGCAGGGAGCCGGAGCCCGTGGCGGAAGGCGGCTGCAGAAAAACTCAGGTGAGTTTTTCTGGTGGTAGATGGCAGACGCGGCGACGTATACACAGTAATCATACATCAGTAAAACATATACACTGGCATACTGGGGTATCATCTGCTGTATGTAACCCAGTGGGTATCAGCAGGTGTCACACTGGATTAAATACAGCAGGTGGTACTGTATCACACTGGGTTAGATACAGGTAATTTTTTTTCAATATAAGACATACCCCGAAAGTAAGACATAGTGGGGTTTTTGGGGATAAAAAGAAAGTAAGACACTGTCTTACTTTCGGGGAAACACGGTATGTTCCTCACAGTGGAAACTGACAGGTTAAATCTCTGAGACAGCTTTTTGTATCCTTTCCCTGAACAACTATGTTGAATGATT
The DNA here is from genome assembly GCA_033576555.1 of Oophaga sylvatica. NCBI lineage: Eukaryota > Metazoa > Chordata > Amphibia > Anura > Dendrobatidae > Oophaga > Oophaga sylvatica. The sequence continues at coordinate 370,889,491 of JARQOD010000005.1, forward strand.
TTTGTTTTCAGATCATTTGACAGTTGTTTTGAGGAGCCCATGATGCCACTCTTCACAGGAGATTCAAACAGGAGAACAACTTGCAAGTGGCCACTTTAAGTAGCTTTTCTCATGATTGCATACACCTGGCTTATGAAGTTCAAAGCTCAATGAGGTTACAAAACCAAAAAAAGTGCTTTAGTAAGTCAGTAAAAAGTAGGTAGGAGTATTTAAAACAAGAAAATGATAAGGGTGGCCGTACTTATGCACCTGTCAAATTTTGTTTGGATGCAGATTGCACATTTTCTGTTAGTACAATAAACCTCATTTCAAGGCAGAAACATTACTGTGTCCAATAGTAATTAGATATATCAAACTGAAATAGCTGTTGCAAAAACACCAATTTTTATAAAACATTAAGCTTAAGATTAATAGGGGTGCCCAAACTTTTGGAGAGAATGCAGCTGATTTGGGATCAAGTAGTGGATAAGCTGTCTCTCTCTCAGGAGAAGGCCCAGCGGTTTGCCAACCGGCATAGAACTGATGGTCCTCGATTTAAAGTGGGTGACTTGGTTTGGTTGTCCTCAAAAAATATCCCTATGAGGGTCGCGTCTCCAAAATTGAAGCCAAGGTTTATTGGACCTTATAAGATCGTGGAGATTATTAATCCCATTTCCTTCCATTTGCTTCTTCCAGGAACATTCAAGATTCACAACGTATTTCACAAATCTTTATTGAAGAGATTTGTCGAGCCAGTGGTTCCTATGGCTGTGCCTCCTGATCCTGTTTTGGTTGAGGGCAATTTGGAATATGTGGTTGAGAAGATATTGGATTCTCGTTTGGCCAGGCGTAGACTCCAGTACTTGGTGAAGTGGAAAGGCTATGGTCAGGAGGACAATTCTTGGGTGTTTGCTTCTGACATTCATGCTGAAAGACTGGTCCGTGCCTATCACCGAGCTCATCCTGATCGTCCTGGTGGCAAAAGTGAGGGTTCGGTGACCCCTCCTCAAGGGTGGGTACTGTTGTGAACATTGTGGTGATGACTTCGGAGCTGAAGCTCCCTCTGGTGGTTGCTGTGGGTATTGAACCTATGTTGAACACCAAGAGTCTTACACCTGCAGATAACGAGAGGTTGTCAGGTGGTACTGACTGGCCTGATATAAGTGAGCTGACCTATAATCCTTGCCGGTGATCAATTGTTCTTCCTGGTCTAGGTTGGAATTCAACTTGCTTTCCTGCTGTCTCCTGCTTGCTTTCAGATAAGTCCCTTTCAGTTTTTTTTACTGTGCTTTGAATTCCTTGCTTTTTGCTGCATTGCTTTTTGTCTTCAGACGGGTCCCCTTTGGAGGGCTTTGGCTGGTCTCCGTTCGTTTTTTGTGATTGTTCATTTGCTCAGTTCTTGTGATATTTTGCTGCTGGGTAGCTACGTGTCCACACCAGAGATCTGATATAGGTGGTCAAGACCGTGTGGTCTCAGTGTTTTTGGATTCAGAAGTGTTGGAGTTTGAGTTTTTCCTAGGGTTTTTCTGGGTTGCAGACAGTATTCTCTCCTGTACTATCCTATCTAGACAGTTTTGGGCCCCAGCGTTTGTTCAATCTATTTTCTGTCTGTGTTCGTATTATTATCTTGTCTAACCACCATTATATGTTTGGGGGCTTCCTACTCTTTTGGGGTCTACTCCGGGGCAGTTAGCTTTCCTCTTTCCATCTTCAGGGATAGCTATCTCTCCTCTGCCATTCTTCCTTGCAGATCCTCTGCAGTTCCATCAGGTTGGATGGTGAACGTTGGTGGACAGCCATTTTCAGGTCTCTCCAGAGATGTTCAATTGGGTTTAGGTCAGGGCTCTGGCTGGGCCAGTCAAGAATGGTCACAGAGTTGCTCTGAAGCCTCTCCTTTGCTACTTTAGCTGTGTGCCTAGGGTCATTGTCTTGTTGGAAGGTGAACCTTCCACCAAGTTTTAGGTTCAGAGCACTCTGGAAAGGTTTTTCATCCAGGATATCTCTGTACTTGGCCGCATTCATGTTTCCTTCAATTGCAACCAGTTGTCCTGTCCCTGCAGCTGAAAAACACCCTCATAGCATGATGCTGCCACCACCATGTTTCACTGTTGGGATTGTATTGGGCAGGTGATGAGCAGTGCCTGGTTTTCTCCACACATCTTCAGGGATAGCTATCTCTCCGGCTGTGCCGAGGCATCTAGGACCACCGTAGGTACGCTCCGTGGCTGCTTCTAGTTGTGCGGTTAGTTTAGGAGTCTGCAGCCTATCAGTTCCGCAAGGCACAGATCTGGCCAAGGTTACAAAAGAATTTCTGCAGTACTCAAGGTTCCTAAGAGCACAGGGGCCTCCATAATCTTTAAATGGAAGAATTCTAGGACCACCAGAAGTCTTCCTAGACCTGGTTGTCCAGCCAATCTGAGCAATCGTGGGAGAAGAACCTTGTTGAGAGAGGTAAAGAAGAACCCCAAGATCACTGTGGCTGAACTCTACAGATGGAGTAGGGAGATGGGAGAAAATTGCACAAAGTCAACTATCACTGCAGCCCTCCACCAGTTGGGCCTTTATGGAAGCCTTTCCTCAGTGCAAGACATATGAAAGCCCACACAGAGTTTGCTAAAAAACACATGAAGGACTCTCAGATTCTGAGAAATAAGATTCTCTGGTCTGATGAGACGAAGAATAAACTTTTTGTTGATAGTTCTAAGCGGTATGTGTGGAGAAAACCAGGCACTGCTCATCACCTGCCCAATACAATCCCAACAGTGAAACATGGTGGTGGCAGCATCATGCTATGAGGGTGTTTTTCAGCTGCAGGGACAGGACAACTGGTTGCAATTGAAGGAAACATGAATGCGGCCAAGTACAGAGATATCCTGGATGAAAAACCTTTCCAGAGTGCTCTGAACCTAAAACTTGGCGGAAGGTTCACCTTCCAACAAGACAATGACCCTAGGCACACAGCTAAAGTAGCAAAGGAGAGGCTTCAGAGCATCTCTGTGACCATTCTTGACTGGCCCAGCCAGAGCCCTAACCTAAACCCAATTGAACATCTCTGGAGAGACCTGAAAATGGCTGTCCACCAACATTCACCATCCAACCTGATGGAACTGCAGAGGATCTGCAAGGAAGAATGGCAGAGGATCAAAAATTTACTTTTTTGAATTTATCACATGACTGCAATGAAACAAAGATTGAAAAATGTAAAGGGGTCTGAATACTTTCCGTACCTACTATATATATACTAGCTATGAACCCATTCTACGCCCAGGTGGCAAGCATTTTTATAGGTATATGGTCTCCCATCCTGGTATGTGCTGCCCCCTCATATCCTGGTATGCATGGCACCCCTCATCCCTATCCTGGTATGCATGGTAACCCTCATCCCTATCCTGGTATGTATGGTCCCTCACCCCCACTCAAATCTGGTATGCATGGCACCCCATTCCTCATCCTGGTATGCATGGTCCCCTCACCCCCCAATCCTGGTATGCATGGTACCCCCTCATCCCAGACAATGTAGCCCAAAAAACTAAGTCTCTGTACAGCGAACTCACATTTTTCTAGTTTGGCAAAAAGTGAATTATCACTCAGTAACTGTAATACTTCACGCACACTCCTCCAATGAGACTCCAAATCCGGTGAATAAATCAAAATGTCATCCAAATACACAACCACACTTCTGCCGATCAAAGGTCTAAGGATGTCATTAATAAGATTCTGAAAAAATGCCGGAGCACTGGAAAGCCCAAAAGGCATGACCAGATTCTCAAAATGTCCCAGTGGAGTGTTAAACGCAGTCTTCCATTCATCCCCCTCCTTCATGCGAAACAAATTGTATGCCCCTCGAAGATCAATTTTCGAGAACCACTTGGCCCCACTAACTGATTAAACAAATCAGGAATCAATGGCAGTGGGTAAGGATTGCGTACAGTAATCTTATTAATCTCACGAAAGTCTAGACAAGGCCGTAAACCGCCGTCCTTTTTTTTAACAAAAAAAATCCAACGCCACAGGAGATTTGGAAGGCCTAATGTGACCGGCGGCCAAGCTTGTCTGTATGTATTCCTCCAAAGCCTTTCTCTCAGGAATAGTAAGATTAAATAAACGACTTTTAGGAAGAGTTGCTCCAGGGACAAATTCAATTGCACAATCATATTCTCTATGAGGAGGCAATACCTGCGATTCCTTATCAGAAAAAACTTTCCAAAAATCCTGAATAGGTACAGGTAACTCCCCCTTAACTACAGCAGCAATACGCCCGTTACAACACTTGTCATAACAATTAGGACTCCAGGACTTAAGTTCATTGGTAGCCCAATCCAGTACCGGATTGTGCAATTTTAACCAGGGTAACCCCAAAATCACCGGTGAGGGCAAATTATTCAAAACTACCAAATCCAAATTCTCTTGATGAACACCATTAATAGTAAGAGGAAATTCACAGATATGGTGAGTAACATTTTTCAAGGGAGAACCATCCACAGAAACCACATTAATAGGGGAAGACAGAAGTTTGGGTTTTAATTTTAATTTTTCCAAAAATTTCCCATCAATCACATTGAGAGTTGAACCACAATCCACAAATTCCCGAAACTCCATTAATTCCTCCTCAACAGCAGTGGTAGCAGAAAGAAAGACACCTTTATTGTTTAAACAAGCTATACGGGCGAAACTGACCTCATTTTTTTTTTCTCTTTATTCATTCGAAGCGCACAGTTCTTAATAAAATGCTTAGATTTGCCACAATAGAAACACAAACCTTCAGCAAATTTGCGATCTTTTTCCCGGGAGTGAGGTGCCATTGCTCCAATTTCCATCGGCTCTGCAATGTCAGTACAGTCCCTCTCCAGACTTGGAGCTGACAAGGCAGATTTACTCTCATTAACCCTTGCACGCAGTCTCCTATCCACCCGTATGGCTAATTGCATAGCCTCTTGCAAGTTACCAGGTATAGGATAAGCAATCAGCAAATCTTTAACCCTTTCACTTAACCCTGCAAGAAAAAAACTTTTCAAAGCTGAATCGTTCCACCCCACCTGAGTGGACCACCTTCGGAAGTGAGTACAATATTTTTCCACATTACCTGATCCCTGTCTCAAACGTCTCAATTCTGTCTCAGGTGATGAAACACGATCAGGATCGTCATACAATAACCCCAAAGCAGAAAAAAAAACTATCCACTGATCTAAAGCATGGATCACTAGACTGCAGAGAAAAGGCCCAGTCCTGAGGTTCTTTGTGCAAAAGTGACATTATGAACCCTATACGCTGTGATTCATCACCAGAGGATCTGGGTCTCAAACGAAAATACAACAAGCAAGCTTTTTTAAAAGAAAAAAAATCTTGTTGTTCACCAAAAAATAAATCAGGCAAACGTACCTTTGGCTCCACGAAATGTGCTCCAGAACAACTACTCACGTGTTGCTGGATCTCAGCCACCTCCAGAGAGAGTCCCTGCAGGCGTTGAGCCAAATCTGAACCGACACCATGATGGAAACAGAAAATCTTTCCTTAGAGATTTTTTTTTTTCTTGGCTGGACTTACTGTTATGATCTGCTACAAGCACTAAGGGAAGATGGGAATTCTGTCCCTACAATAGAACTAAGCTGGATCCCTACGATGTAACGGGGAACCTGATCCTGCGACCAGACCCGCTAAAGTCCTCAGCTAGTCTGAACGAAGACCTATAGTTGCGAGGGAGGAATCCCTACAAGATCTAGGGACTGGGAGAAAAGGTGGACACCTCCTAACAGAAATTCTAGCAGGGATAATTAAACAGAAAACAAATTACTTAGAGATCCTAAGATCAAGCAAAACTGACTGAGTAAGGCACCTAAGCACCCGGCTAGCTTAAGAGTAGATAATACAATGAAGTCCAGCAAAGCCAGAAGGGCGGAGCCAGACTAAATAGGGAAAAAAGGTCATGTGACCAGCAAACTGAAACAAAACCTAACAAGAGAGTTCTAACAACTAGAGCGAGAGCTAGGCTTGAAGCGAGAGCAAGTCCCACAGGACTCACAAACTCCCTGACGTCACGAGACAAAGTAGGCCACCAAAAGGACCGACTCACCAAGTCTCTGGTACCAAAAATTCCGGGATGACCGGCCAACGCGGAACAATGAATCTCAGACATCACACTCTTCTTCTACTGGTCTGGGACAAACAATTTCCCAACTGGGCAGCGCTCGGGTTTATCCTCCTGACACCCCTCCAGAGCCAGTCTCAAACTGGGCGAGATGGCGGAAAGAACTACACCCTCTTTCAAAATAACAGCAGATCAGATAACTCAGGAGAGTCCGCAAGGAAACTCCTCGAGAGGGCATCCGCCTTAACATTCTTAGTGCCAGGAAGAAAGGAAACCACAAAATTAAAACGTGTGAAAAACAAGGCCCACCTGGCCTGTCTAGGATTAAGTCGCTTGGCTGATTCCAGATAAATCAGATTCTTATGGTCCGTGAGGACCACCACCTGATGTTTGACTCCCTCCAGCCAATGTCTCCACTCTTCAAAAGCCCACTTCATGGCCAATAACTCCCGATTACCCACGTCATAATTACGTTCAGTTGGAGAAAATTTTCGAGAGAAAAAAGCACAAGGGTTACTTTTAGAGGTCTCAGGATCTCTTTGGGACAAAATGGCACCTGCCCCAATTTCAGAGGCATCAACCTCCACCTGAAATGGCAGAGAAACATCAGGCTGCCGTAAAACAGGAGAAGTGAATCTCTGTTTAAGTTCCTGAAACGCAGAGACTGCCTCAGGAGGCCAATTCACCACATCAGAACGCTTTTTGGTCAAATCAGTCAATGGTTTAACAATAACAGAGAAATTACCAATAAATTTACGATAAAAATTGGCAAAACCCAAGAATTTCGGAAGAGCCTTTAATGAAGTAGGTTGGACCCAATCACAGATGGCCTGAACCTTGACCGGGTCCATTTCAATAACAGATGGAGACAAAATGAATCCCAGAAATGAGATCCTCTGTACGCCAAAAAGACACTTTGATCCCTTCACATACAGAGCATTCTCTCTCAAAATCTGGAACACAGTCCGAACATGTTTCACATGAGAGTCCCAGTCATTGGAAAAAATCAAGATATCATCCAAATAAACAATCAGAAATTTATCCACAAAATCCCTGAAAATGTCATTCATGAAGGACTGGAATACGGAAGGAGCATTAGTGAGCCCAAAGGGCATCACTAGGTACTCAATGCCCCTCTGGGGTATTAAACGCCGTCTTCCATTCATCCCCGTGCTTAATGCGAATAAGGTTATACGCCCCCCTGAGGTCAAGCTTGGTAAACCAAGTAGCACTTTTCACCCTGGAAAACTGGTCAGAAATAAGGGTAACGGATATTGATATTTCACAGTGATATTGTTCAAGAGACGATAATCAATACACGGCCTTAATGAACCATACTTTTTGGCCACAAAGAAAAAACCGGCACCCAAGGGTGAAGAGGATGGTCTGATATGACCCTTCTCCAATGACTCCTTGATATAAGACCGCATAGCGTCATGTTCAGGTACAGACAAGTTAAAAAGGCGACCTTTAGGAAATTTACTACCAGGCACTAATTCAATAGCGCAGTCATAGCTCCTATGGGGGGGCAAGGATGCAGATTTACTTTCGCTAAACACATCAGAAAAATCAGTCAAAAAGTCAGGAACATCTTGAGCCTGAGGAGAGGCAGAAAAAACAGGAGTGTTGGCATTAACACATTGGCAGCCCCAACTGGTTACAGACACAGATTTCCAATCCAAAACAGGATTATGAGACTGCAACCAAGGGAAACCTAGTACAATAATGTCATGCAGATTATATAGCACCAAAAATTTGCAACTCTCCTGATGATCAGGTTCAACCCTCATTATCACCTGAGTAGAGAACTGGGGTTTATTCTCAGCCAAAGGGGTAGAATCAATCCCAAGTAGGGGAATAGACTTCCGTAGGGGTATCAAGGGAAACCCACAAGTTCAGCAAAATCAAATCCATCAGGTTAATAGCTGCTCCCGAATCAACAAAACCTGAGCAGAAAATGTGGACAGGGAGCAAATCAGGGTAACAGTCAACAGAAATTTAGTCTGAACACTACCCAAGACAACTGAGCGTGCAAAACGTCTTCCCCACTTAGGGCAGACTGAAATAGCATGAGAGGCATCACCACAGTAGAAACATAACCCATTGCGTTTTCGAAACTCATGACGCTGTGCCCCAGAAGCCACTCTATCACACTGCATGGATTCAGAAGCTGGTTCACAAGGCAACACCATTCCACGCATACTTCTACACTCACGCAAACGTCTGTCAATTTGAATCGCCAATGACAGAGAATCATTGAGACCAGAGGGAGCAGGGAAACCCACCATAACATCTTTTACATTCTCTGACAGACCCTTCCGAAAAAGGGCTGCCAAAGCATCATCATTCCATTTGGTCAGAACTGCCCACTTTCGGAATTTCTGACAGTACAACTCAGCGTCCTCAAGCCCCTGATTTAATGCCAACAAGGTTTTTTCAGCTTGATCAGTGACATTAGGTTCATCGTACAATAACCCCAGAGCCAGAAAAAATGCATCAACATTACTCAAAACAGGGTCCCCAGGTGTCAGGGAAAAAGCCCAATCCTGAGGATCGCCGCGCAGGAGAGAGATGACAATTTGAACCTGCTGTGCTGCGTTCCCTGAGGACTTAGGTTTTAAGGCAAAAAACAACTTACAGTTATTTTTGAAATTCAGAAATTTAGCTCGATCCCCCAAAAACAAATCTGGCATGGAGATCCTAGGTTCCACAACCGGCAACCCTGCAAGATAGGTAGCAATACTCCGAACTTCAGTGGCAAGCTGATCCACACGGCCAGACAACTGTGCAAACTCCATTGAGAAAAAAAAAATTCCTCCTCAGCACCCAGAGAAAAAGAGGGAAAAAATGCAACAAACAGAGAAAAAAAAAAAAAAATTCTGACAACTCTCCCTTTTTTTTTTTCCTTTTTACTATTTTTCCCTTCTGTGAGTACCATATAATTTTCAGTTAGGCCGGTGATACTGTTATGTTTTGGTAGCTGAGGAGAGCAGGCAAAAACGATAATACACCAGAGATGTTGGAATCTACTGGATTGCAGTACCCTGACTAACCACCACAACTAAAGGCAGCCGTGGAGCGTTCCTACGTTGGTCCTAGACGCCTCGTCACAGCCTGAGAAGCGAACTACACCTAAAGATAGAAAGAGGAAAGCTATCTGCCCCGGAGCAGATCCCCAAAGAACATAGGAAGCCCCCAAACATGTAATGGCGGTTAGACAAGAGAAATACAGACACAGACAGAAAATAGTATGAGCAAACGCTGGGGCCAAATCTGCCTAGACAGAAAAGGATAGGAAGGATACTTACTGCAATCCAAAAAAAAAACCCTAAAAAAAGCCAACGCTACTAATTGCAAAAACACCTGAGATCACACGACCTCTACCACCTAAATCAGTTCTCTGGTGTAACAAAACTAAGCCGCAGCCACTGAAAAAACTGGAAAAGGCAAATGAACAAAGAACAGTGTCTCCAGAGGATCCGAGAGGAGCCCACGCCCCCCGGGGAGGGGAACCTGGCCAACCTCACAGAAATGCAGAGAAATATGCAAATGGCAAGCACAAAAACAAAAAACAGAAAATATCTTATCTGAGAGCAGGAGAAGAGGCAAGACTCAGCAAGCTTCCAAGTGAACCAGGAAACAACGTTGAGACAAGAACAATTGATCACCGGCAACCATGATGGTGGGAAACCTCCCTTATATCCATCCAGTCTGTGATTCCTGATTGCCAATCCTCATTGAATGGTTCAGTACTGTTTGTAACCACCAGAGGGAGCTTCTGCTCAGAATTCATTTCTAAAACATTCACAACAATTGGTCTTTGCTTTGCCATACAAGTTGCCCTGACATGTGCATTAGCCCGACTGCACACTGAGACTCCTGGTCGTTATAAGAACTGCTGCTCAATAAGAGACATGGAGAACAAATAAAATATTGCTAGCAGTGCTTAGTCTGAAGTCCTTGCAGACTAGGCACTGCTAGAGCTCCATGTCTCCTATTGGGCGACATTTGTGAGGAAGGCTTGGGAAGGTAGAAACATTTATCAAAATATTGTTGCCTTAGTTATGAATCCTGCTCATTGTCACCACAACTGTATTAGTAATGCACAATAAATGATTGTCTGAAACATGGATAAATTTAATTTGCGTGTCTAGTGAATTCTTCAGATATCTCTGTACGCCATTCTACTTGCACCATTTCTCCTGGCATTGAGTGAGTACACTCAAGTATATCTGAAAGTTGCACTGCCTGCAGTCGTAGCCTGGATAGCTGTTGGCTGACAGCCTTATCTATGATTTCCCCATAAATACTAACAGGCTTGGACTGGCCAACAGGAGAACCAGAGAATTCTCCAGCGGGCCCCTATGCAAGAGTGGGCACCACCCTCTTATATGAACAGTACTGGGCACAATGTACTTGAATCACTATGTACAGATAAAGGCAGCATCTTATTCATTTAACAATCTAACCAGTTCATTATTATATGATTTTGTGATTGAGGATGTCTCATTTGCATGTACCTGAAAAGTGGGGCCCTGGAGTTGGTTACTGGTCCATGGAACCCCAGTCTGATACTGAATACTAACATGATCAGGCTGCATAACAAAACCTGTGTATAGGCAGCTGTAAGATTGATCTACCACTTTATCATATCACATATTCTAACATTTCTGAATATCAATATGGCTGAATGTTAGTGTGCAGGAATAAGCATGTGTACACATATTAGTACTATTAGGCTTGGTTTACTCATAATTTGGCTGAGGTAACGCAATGAACTGCAAGTACATCACCATTAATTTTAAAGCCAATTCAGTTAATCCAATCATATGTTAAGCTAATATCCAGTGCCAAGTAAATTCTACAATGCAAAAAAAAAATCTTAAAAACAGAAATAAGCAACCCATGGCATATAAAGAAACCCCATAAAGAATCTCTAGAATTCCGTGGACACTAGACAATATAAAATTTTGGCTAGTCCTAGAGTATGTTAAACAATTAGGAAACCAGAAGTTGTACAAAAAAGATTCTGATTTTATCACAATCTGAATAAAGGATTGAATAACAAGAGAACATTTGTTTCACTGCAAACTGAAGATACTGGTTAACACATAGGACATACTTCCACTAGCACACACGATAACCAGGAAGCCTTACAGATGACACTGCAGAATACAATGTGACCAGCCCTACTGGGAACCAAATCTATAAAGCACTGCAAGCGGCTGCATCCCTATGAACAGATCTTTAAACTACTCCATGTATGGTTACATTATGAGAGACGGAAGCGTACAAATATATGTCCCCTCGCTGGCAAGTACACAGTACGTGGTTGCAAATGTCATGACTTCCCACATAACGCCTTCTATAAGAACAAACAGCATGCATTCATTATTGCAGGGAAAATAGAACAGAATTACTGTAGAGAAAGCAAGCTGACAAATGCACATGGCTTCATTCACACACATCCCATTATTTGTGAGTATGAAAGGCTGTGGAAAAAGCATCTCTGTTCTGTACCAAATCAATTATATATAGGTTTATACATGTCCCATCTATAAATAGGGCATGCTATTATTACCACATGCCCCACTTTTCACCACATCAATTCTTACACTTCATGAAAAGTTAACACCGTGTTGTCTTCTTCATCTATAATCTCCGTTAGTTCCTATATCATACATATTATATTGCAAATGAATGCTTCACCCTTGCTCCAGTCTCTATGTGACTGCCTAGCCAGTGACACATCTGTGCCCACCAGGACAAGCTCTACTGCCCCATCAGTCAGTTCACTAGCATGTTCCTGCCTTATACAGAATGCAGCTGGAGTGTCAGACTTCAATTTCTTAATAATGTCACTCTCGCAGGCATTTTCTCATTATCACATTCATTCTACCGTATACACACATGATATATTTTAATGAAAAAATATATATTTTTATTTATATATATTACAATTCACCAATGTAACAACAGCATAAACATTACTCTAAATATATAAAGGATTATAGTAATACCCTAGAACCATACCCATCAGTGATCGTGCAGAACACGATGCAGTTCTGAGGTTCTCTAACATTTTCATTGTTGGCAGTAACAATAAAGAATTCTAATTTTGGTTATATAGGAGCGAAAGAAACAATTGTTCCCATATAGGCGGTGCATTGTGTTGTTACTCAGCATGCACAGCTTTGTGTACTTACCGGTATCATCCATTTATGTCTTCAAGTTGACCGAATGCCTCTGATTGCCTGTGTCTTCCCAATAGTTCTCTGCCCTTTCCTGCCCTTCCTTTCTGACAGTCAGTCTTTGCAGTTCTTGTGGAAACAGCAGCAGACACAACACAAGGAAATTCAGATCTTCAAGGATGACAAAACAGCCATTAGCTCCATTATAGGCTGACACATTCTGAGCCTATAGAGGAGGCACTTGAAGCCCCATGGATTCAATTCTATTCTAAGCAAGCATAGTAGGGGAGGGGAGCTGAAGGAGTCAGCCTTCCAGTCCTCACTATTATCTCGCAGAAGTCAATTCTAAACATAGGTTTCTGAAAGAGAAAACCAGAGCACTTAATGGTTCAGGATGAAAAGGAATTGCCATCAATCACTGGCTTTTTGCCTATATATATCAAGATGTCATTCTTCATTTATTGGCCGCCAGTAGGATGCAAACCAAAAAAAAAAAAAATCTGTTACAGGTGACAATGGTTTTAGCTAAAAGAAAAAAAGGAAAAAACTATCACAGTGTGACATGTGCAATGTGGCATCGAACAATATTGCAGGCAATTACTGGCAACCTGTTTACACTGTCAGGAAACAAACATTACTGGGAACGCTCACTTACGATAATTGGCCAGTGAAAATAAACCTTAAAGGAATCCATACTTTTGATTTATTTTTTTCTATTGCAAAAAAGGTACACAATATCTTTACTTTCAACTCAATTACAAATGATAGAAGCTTGTATGGAAAGTTTGACTATTTATTGTCATTAAAGGTGTTTTCCCATCTTAGGAATTTTTGGCATATCCAATTATATATCATACATGCCTGATTGGTCGGGGGCCTACCCATTGTGTGATATAACTTCTACTAATTTTGTTGGTATTTACCTATTTTACTTTGAGCCGTGAAGGAGATAAAATGGAAAATTAACCCTCTAAAAGCAAAATGACACTTATGTGCATTATTGTGAGAGTGACAGCTCGTGGAGAAGGCTCAAGACCTGAGCCCTTTCTTCACAGGTCTCATGCCAGTTATATTACATAGGTGGCATCTGTGTCTAACAGCAGTAGCGAGATCTGAGCTCCGATCATTGCAATAAACCATATAAATTCCACTGTCAATCTCTGACAGTGCAATTTAAGACACCCAGTTGTTGGTGCTCACACTTACCTGCTCCCGTCGGCACCCCACGTCACAATTGTGGAGCACTGATGAGTTATCATGGCACTGGGTCCTGCTGAAGGCCCCCATCAAATATCATCTTGGTATTCCTGTGAAGCTCATCCAGTGGCTGAACTTCACAGCTTCATAGAAGACCTTTATTCTCACTATGTACTGCAATACTATGGTATTGCTGTATAAAATATAGGCTCACATACGGCTATGTTGAAGGAAAAATAAAAAAAATTGTGGCTTTTGGAAGCAGGGGAGAAAAAAACTAAAGTGCAAATAAAAAAATGATAGGAGGAAAAGGTTTAAAGCCCTCAATAAAATGGCAACAATGGTTGTAAATATTATGTGTTATTCTCTGATACAGTGGCTTATGAAAGTGAACAACTCCCTCCCCCTTGGTATTTTTCGTGTTTTGCTGACTCACAACCTAGAATTTCATTTTTTTTTGAGGATTTGCATCTTTTCATGTAAAGAACATGCCTACAACTGTGAATATTTGGTTTTCATTTTCTTATGAAGCAAACATCCAATAGGACAAAATAACTGAAAACTTCAGTGTGCAAAATTATTCACCCCCTCCTAATGTCAGTACTTTGTAGAGACTCCTTTTGCAACAGCTGCAAGTAGCTTTGGATAAGTCTGTATGAATTTTCCACATCTTTCCATTGGAATTTTTGCCAATTCCTCAAGGCAAAACTGCTCTTACTCCTTCAACTTAAATGGTTTCCTCTGATGAACCGCAATCTACAAGTCTGACCACAGATTCTCAATTGGATTAAGGTCTGGCCTTTGAATAGGTCACTCCAAAACATTTACACGTGTTCCCTTAAACCACTTGAGTGTTGCTTTAGCAGAATGCATTAGGTGCTGGTCTTGTTGGAAGGTGAACCTCCATCCCAGTCTCAAATCACTGACAGATTGAAACAGGTTTTGCTCAAGAATATCCCTGTATTTTGTACCATCCATCTTCTGCTCGACTAGGACCGTTTTCCCAGTCCTTGGTGCCGAAAAACATTCCCAAATCATAATGCTGCCACCACTTTTCACTGTGGTGATGGTGTTCTTGGGGTGATGAGCTGTGTAGGTTTTGCACCAGACATAGCGTTTATCTTGGTGGCCAAAAAGTTCAGTTTTGGTTTCAACTGACCACAGCACCTTCTGCCATGCATTTTGGGGAGTCTCACACATGTCTTTTAGCAAACTCAAAATAAGCCTTCATATATTTGTGTGTAAGTAAAGGCTTTTTTCTGCCCACTCGTCCATTAAGGCCACCTCTATGCAGTGTACAGCTTATTGTGGTTGTATGGACAGATACTCCAGTCTTTGCTTGGTTGGGAACTCTGTAGCTCCTTCAGGGTTACCTTTGGTCTTTGTGTTGCATCCCTGATTAATGCCCTCCTTGCCCGGGCTGAGAGTTTTGATGAGCGGACATCTCTTGGTAGATTTGTTGTGGTACCATGTTCTTTCCATTTGATGATAATGGATTTGATGGTGCTACGGGGGATCATCAGAGATTGGGATATATATTTTTTATAACTGAACCCTGACTGGTACTTCTCAGCAACTTTGTCTCTGACTTGTTTGGAGATCTCCTTGGTCTTCATGGTATTGTTTGAATAGTGTTGCCTCTTGCTTTATGGTGGCTGTTACGCCCAACTGTGGCGCAAGTGGATTTGCGGATCCACTGTGCCACAGGACCTGCCCTACCTAGGTAGGGGCGTAGCTAAGCGGCTACCAGGTGTTCACTGGAGCTCCTGATGGTGGAGACAGTTATATAGGTAACAAGTTCAAACAGGTGCAATTAATACAGGAAATTGAGTGGAGGGTTTCTTAAAGAAAAACTAACAGGTGTGTGAGAACCAGAATTCTTGCTGTTTGGTGATGAAATACTTATTTCATGAAATAAAATGCAATTTAATTATTTAAAAATCATACAATGTGATTTTCTGTTTTTTTATTTCTAGATTCTGTCTCTCACAGTTGAAGTGTACCTATGATAAAAATTACAGACCTCTCCAATCTTTGTAGGTGGGAAAACTTTTAAATCGGCAGTGTATCAAATACTTATTTTTCACATTATGTATATACTCAACCCCAAAGCATGATTGATCCACCTCCATGCTTATCGGTCCACAGGACTTGTTTGCAAAATGCATCAGACTTGTTTAAATGTTTTTTTGCATAATTCTGACGCTGAATTTTATGGTGTGGACGCAGGAGTGGTTTTCTTCTGATGACTGTTCCATGAAGGTCATCTTTGTGCAGTTGTCCCTGAACAGTAGAACAATGTACCACAACTCCAGAGTCTGCTAATCATTCTGAAGGTCTTTTGCAGTCAAGCAAGGGGTTATCATTTGCTTCTCCAGCAATACTATGACCTGCTCTCACTGAAATTTGACCTTATCTTGACCCCCACTGTTCCTGTTAAATGCCATTAATTCTGACTGCAACCCAAAAAACCCTGATAAAAATACCAACACTTCTGATTAACAAAAAAAAACCTGAGATCACACGATCTCTGCCACCTAAATCAGATCTCTGGTGTAACACACAGCAATTCAGCAAATAAAAAGTGCCACAGGAACAGAGCAAAAGTGCAAACACAAACTGAGCACAAATGCAGCGCCAGGCCCCAAAAGGCGACCAGGCTGAAGTCCACTGCAAGGCAGCAAACCAGCAAGGAAAATCCAATCACTTATCTGAATGGAAGCAGGAATGCAAGGTGAGCTCCAACCAAGACCTGGAAGAACAATTGATTACCGGCAAGGCTGATGGGAGTTCAGGTCACTTATATCAGACCATTCGGACCCAGCTGAAAGCCATTCAGCAATTGATTCATTACCCTCAGCAACCACCGGAGGGAGCCCCAGCTCCGAAGTCGCCTCCGTGTTCACAATTGCATGTTGTTCAATTGTCTATTGGCTTCTTTTAAGTACATGTGGGTGGGCCAAAGGACCACATTGCCCCGCTTGTCGGCCTCCTTGATCAAAAAGGTCTCGTTATTTTTAAGTGTGCGTAAGGCATGTTTTTCAGCCAATGAGAGATTGGGGGAGGAACTTACCCGTGGGGTCATTGAAAGAATGATCCTTAATTAGAATTTTGGTGGTGGCAAACAAATCTTTATCATGCTCCAAAAGCATGTTGATAAGGATATTGGAACAGTATATGAGTCTCTGCTCCCATGTTTTCTGAAAAGAAGCTGAGGGTTCCCAAGCTGGGAAGATGGATATCCGCAAACCACAGGGAATATAACCAGCTCTAAGGTACTCCTCCAAACTCCTCATATTCCACCACAATCGAACCCAGACTTGTGTGCATTGCTTAAGACATGACAGATTTGAGAAAATTCAGAATCCACCATTGGTGCATCTGCAGTTTGAAATACACTAGTGGGTTGAGCTCGCCAAGCCGCCTCTCTGGTGTCCCAATCCATAGATGGAACTATTAAAACACCACCAGTATCAGAAAAAGAAAAAAGACAAGGGACTGTATAAATCCAATCAATATACAGTAACAATCAAACGGACTGCCCTAATAGGCATGTGCTACCCAAAGAAAAAGCCCTGAAGCCAAGGCAGAACAACAATCAAATTCTATATATATGGGGTGCACCTAATGCCAAAGGAATCAACTCGGGTGCAAGACCTTGTATGGAAAAACCATGAGGTCAGCAGAGAGAAAAGACCAAAACAAAAATAGGTCTGCCCATCAGAGTACAATATTTATAATGATTATACAAAGTTTATTGATTTGGAAAAAACAGGACACATATTGATTAAAACCACTTAAACCAACACATGGTGTATGACAAACAACCAAACACCTAAACCATGGTTAATATCACAAAATGTATAAACTCCTTGAGCGATATTAGCAAGTGCATGAAACACATGTGAACAATGAGCATCTATAATGTAACGCTGGGAGCGTGTCTCTGTCTAAAGCCTTTATAGACTGCGCAAGAGCGACACGCCTGCGCAGTCTGGCTCCAGACAGAGAGGCATCCAGCGGTGAGTACTCTGTATGGCGCCGGAGATCGCGGTATGCGTACAGGATGCATACCGCGATCTCCGGCGCCATACTCACATACTTACTTGACCGGGAGGAGAGTTGCCGCGGCGCTTCTCTTCTCCCGGGGCAGGAGACCAGGAGTGCGCGTCGGAATTGCGCATGCGCAATAGTGCTATCAGGTGCCATTTTGCTGAAGACACATTTACAGTGTGCCATCAGCAATATGGCGCTGGACCGTGCAGTATGGGCATGCGCGTACTCCGGCGATGCTCTCCTCCCCCGGCGTCCAACAGAACGGAACAGTGTTGTAGCATAGGGAAGAAGGGTGAGTATAAAGGTTTGTTTTTTGGGGGTATGTGTGCGGTTTAATAGCAGTGAGGGGACCATGCACATCAGGATTGGGGGGTGAGGGACCATGGACATCAAGATTGGGGGGTGAGGGGACCATGCATATCAGGATTGGGGGTTGAGGGGACCATGAACATCAGAATTAGGGGTGAGGGGTCCATGAATATCAGGATAGGGGGTGAGGGGACCATGCACATCAGGATTGGGGGGATGAGGAACCATGCATATCAGGATTGGGGGGTGAGGGGACCATGCACATCAGGATTGCGGGGTGAGGGGATCATGCACATCAGGATTGGGGGGTGAGGGGACCATGCACATCAGGGTTGGGGGTGAGGGGACCATGCACATCAGGATTGGGGGTGAGGGGACCATGCACATCAGGGTAGGGGGTGAGGGGACCATGCATATCAGGATTGGGGGGTGAGGGGACCATGCACATCAGGGTTGGGGGGTGAGGGGACCATGCACATCAGGATTGGGGGGATGAGAGAACCATGCACATCAGGACTGGGGGTGAGGGGACCATGCACATCAGAATTGGGTGTGAGGGGACCATACACACCAGGATTGGGGGGTGAGGGGACCATGCACATCAGGATTGGGGGGTGAGGGGATCATGCATATCAGGATTGGGGGTGAGGGGACCATACATATCAGGATTGGGGGGTGACGAGACCATGCACATCATGGTTGGGGGGTGAGGGGACCATGCACATCAGGATTGGGGGGGTGAGGGGACCATGCACATCAGGATTGGGGGGTGAGGAGACCATGCACATCAGTATAGGGGTGAGGGGACCATGCACATCAGGATTGGGGGGTGAGAGAACCATGCACATCAGTATTGGGGGATGAGGGGACCATGCACATCAGTATTGGGGGTGAGGGGACCATGCACATCAGGATTGGGGGGTGAGGGGACCATACACATCAGGATTGGGGGGTGAGAGAACCATGCACAACAGGATTGGCGGGTGAGGGGACCATGCATATCAGTATTGGGGGTGAGGGGACCATGCACATCAGGATTGGGGGGTGAGGGGACCATACACATCAGGATTGGGGGGTGAGAGAACCATGCACAACAGGATTGGCGGGTGAGGGGACCATGCATATCAGGATTGGGGGGTGAGGAGACCATGCACATCAGGTTTGGGGGGTGAGGGGACCATGCACATGAGGTTTGGGGGGTGAGGGGACCATGCACATCAGGATTGGGGGGTGAGGGGACCATGCACATCAGGATTGGGGGGTGAGGGGACCATGCACATCAGGATTGGGGGGTGAGAGGACCATGCACATCAGGATGGGGAGGGGACATGCTCAGGTGGGGTGAGGCTGATAAGATTGGGGGAGGGGACAGCAAGGATTGGGGGTGGGCAGCAAGGATGGGGGTGAGGGGACCATGCACATCAGGATTGGGGGGTGAGGGGACCATGCATCATCAGGATTGGGGGGTGAGGGACCATGCACATCAGGTTGGGGGTGAGGGGACCATGCACATCAGATTTGGGGGTGAGGGGACCATGCACATCGGATTGGGGGGTGAGGGGACCATGCACATCAGGAATGGGGGGTGAGGGGACCATGCACATCAGGTAGGGAGTGAGGGGACCATGCACATCAGATTGGGGGGTGAGGGACCATGCACATCGGGATAGGGGGGTGAGGGGACCATGCATATCAGGATTGGGGGGTGAGGGGACCATGCACATCAGGGTTGGGGAGTGAGGGGACCATGCACATCAGGATTGGGGGGTGAGAGAACCATGCACATCAGGTTGGGGGGGGAGGGGACCATGCATATCAGGATTGGGGGGTGAGGGGACCATACATATCAGGGATTGGGGGGTGAGGGGACCATGCACATCAGGATTGGGGGTGAGAGAACCATGCACATCAGGATTGGGGGTGAGGGGACCATGCATATCAGGATTGGGGGTGAGGGGACCATACATACCAGGATTGGGGGGTGAGGGGACCATGCACATCAGGATTGGGGGGTGAGAGGGACCATGCACATCAGGATTGGAGGGTGAGGGGACCATGCACATCAGGATTGGGGGTGAGGGGACCATACATATCAGGATGGGGGTGAGGGGACCATGCACATCATGGTTGGGGGGTGAGGGATCATGCACATCAGGATTGGAGGAGTGAGGGGACCATGCACATCAGGATTGGGGTGAGGGGACCATGCACATCAGGATAGGGGGTGAGGGGACCATGCACATCAGGATTGGGGGGTGAGGGGACATGCACATCAGGATTGGAGTGAGGGACCATGCATATCAGGATTGAGGGTGAGGGGACCATACATACAGGATTGGGGGTGAGGGGACCATGCATCATGGTTGGGGGGTGAGGGATCATGCACATCAGTATTGGGGAGTGAGGGGACCATTCACATCAGGATTGGGGGTGAGAGGAACCATGCACACAGGATTGGGGGGTGAGGGACCATGCACATCAGG
>JARQOD010000005.1:370909890-371018796 GCA_033576555.1 Oophaga sylvatica
TATCAGGATTGGGGGGGTGAGGACCATGCACATCAGGATTAGGGGGTGAGGGACCATGCACATGGATTGGGTGTGAGGGACCATGCACATCTGGGTTGGGGGGTGAGGGGACCATGCACTTCAGGGTTGGGGGTGAGAGGACCATTGCACATCAGGATTGGGGTGTGAGGGACCATGCACATCAGGATTGGGGTGTGAGGGGACCATGCACATCAGGGTTGGGGGGTGAGGGACCATGCACATCAGGGTTGGGGGTGATAGGACCATGCACATCAGGATTGGGGAGGTGAGAGGACCATGCACATCAGGATTGGGGGTGAGGGGACCATGCACATCAGGATTGGGGGGTGAGGGGACCATGCACATCAGGATTGGGGGGTGAGAGGACCATGCATATCAGGATTGGGGGTGAGAGGACCATGCACATCAGGATTGGGGGTGAGAGGACCATGCATCAGGATTGGGGGTGAGCGGGGACCATGCACATCAGGATTGGGGGGTGAGGGGACCATGCATATCAGGATTGGGGGGTGAGAGGACCATGCACATCGGTTTGGGGGTGAGAGGACCATGCACATCAGGATTGGGGGGTGGAGAGGGTAACCATGCACATCAGGATTGGGGGGTGAGGGGACCATGCACATCGGATTGGGGGTGAGGAGGACCATGCACATCAGGTTGGGGGGTGAGGGACCATGCACATCAGGATTGGGGGGTGAGGGGACCATGCACATCAGGATTGGGGAGTGAGGAGGACCATGCACATCGGGTTGGGGGTGGGGGACCATGCACATCAGGGTTGGGGGGTGAGGGGACCATGCACATCAGGATTGGGGGTGAGGGGACCTTGCACATCGGGATTGGGGGTGAGGGACCATGCACATCGGGTTGGGGGGTGAGGGGACCATGCACATCAGGGTTGGGGGGTGAGAGGACCATTGCACATCAGGATTGGGGGGTGAGAGGACCATGCACATCAGGATTGGGGGTGAGGGGACCATGCACATCAGGGTTGGGGGGTGAGAGGACCATGCACATCAGGATTGGGGGGTGGGATGAGGGACCATGCACATCAGGATTGGGGGGTGAGAGGACCATGCACATCAGGTTGGGGGGTGAGGGACCATGCACATCAGGATTGGGGGGTGAGGGGACCATGCACATCAGGATTGGGGGGTGAGGGGACCATGCACATCAGGTTGGGGGGTGTGAGGACCATGCATATCAGGATTGTGAGGGTGAGTGGGTACCATGCATATCAGGATTGGGGGGTGAGGGGACCATGCACATCAGGATTGGGGGTGAGGGGACCATGCACATCAGGATTGGGGGGTGAGGGGACCATGCACATCAGGTTTTGAGGTGAGGGGACCATGCACATCAGGATTGGGGGGTGAGGGGACCATGCACATCAGGGTAGGGGGGTGAGGGGACCATGCATATCAGGATTGGGGGGTGAGGGGACCATGCACATCAGGGTTGGGGGGTGAGGGGACCATGCACATCAGGATTGGGGGGATGAGAGAACCATGCCCATCAGGATTGGGGGGTGAGGGGACCATGCACATCAGGATTGGGTGTGAGGGGACCATACATACCAGGATTGGGGGGTGAAGGGACCATGCACATCAGGATTGGGGGGTGAGGGGACCATGCACATCAGGATTGGGGCGTGAGGGGACCATGCATATCAGGATTGGGGGTGAGGGGACCATGCATATCAGGATTGGGGGCTGACGGGACCATGTACATCATGGTTGGGGGGTGAGGGGACCATGCACATCAGGATTGGGGGGGTGAGAGAACCATGCACATCAGGATTGGGGGATGAGGGGACCATGCACATCAGTATTGGGGGTGAGGGGACCATGCACATCAGGTTTGGGGGGTGAGGGGACCATGCACATCAGGATTGGGGGGTGAGAGAACCATGCACAACAGGATTGGCGGGTGAGGGGACCATGCATATCAGGATTGGGGGGTGAGGAGACCATGCACATCGGGATTGGGGGGTGAGGGGACCATGCACATCAGGATTGGGGAGTGAGGGGACCATGCACATCAGGATTGGGGGGTGAGGGGACCATGCACATCAGGATTGGGGGGTGAGAGGACCATGCACATCGGGATTGGGGGGTGAGGGGACCATGCACATCAGGATTGGGGGGTGAGGGACCATGCACATCAGGATTGGGGGGTGAGGGGACCATGCACATCGGGATTGGGGAGTGAGGGGACCATGCACATCAGGATTGGGGTGTTGAGGGGACCATGCACATCAGGATTGGGGGGTGAGGGACCATGCACATCAGGTTGGGGGGGAGGGACCATGCACATCAGGATTGGGGGATGAGGGGACCATGCACATCAGGGTAGGGGGGTGAGGGGACCATGCACATCAGGATTGGGGGGTGAGGGGACCATGCACATCAGGGTTGGGGGGTGAGGGGACCATGCACATCAGGATTGGGGGGATGAGAGAACCATGCACATCAGAATTGGGGGGTGAGGGGACCATGCATATCAGGATTGGGGGGTGAGGGGACCATACATACCAGGATTGGGGGGTGAGGGGACCATGCACATCAGGATTGGGGGGTGAGGGGACCATGCACATCAGGGTTGGAGGGTGAGGGGACCATGCATATCAGGATTGGGGGTGAGGGGACCATACATATCAGGATTGGGAGGTGAGGGGACCATGCATATCAGGATTGAGGGGGTGAGAGAACCATGCACATCAGGATTGGGGGGTGAGGGGACCATGCACATCATGGTTGGGGGGGTGAGGGGATCATGCACATCAGGATTGGGGGGGTGAGGGGACCATGCACATCAGGATTGGGGGGTGAGGGGACCATGCACATCAGGATTGGGGGGTGAGGGGACCATGCACATCAGGATTGGGGGGTGAGAGGACCATGCACATCAGGATTGGGGGTGAGGGGACCATGCACATCAGGATTGGGGGGGTGAGGGGACCATGCACATCAGGATTGGGGGGTGAGGGGACCATGAACATCTGGATTGGGGGGTGAGGGGCCATGCACATCAGGGTTGGGGGGGTGAGGTGACCATGCACATCAGGGTTGGGGGGTGAGGGGACCATGCACATCAGGGTTGGGGGGTGAGGAGACCATGCACATCAGGATTGGGGGGGTGAGGGGACCATGCACATCAGGATTGGGGGATGAGGGGACCATGCACATCAGGATTAGGGGGTGAGGGGACCATGCACATTGGGATTGGGTGTGAGAGGACCATGCACATCTGGGTTGGGGGGTGAGGGGACCATGCACTTCAGGGTTGGGGGTGAGAGGACCATTCACATCAGGATTGGGGTGTGAGGGGACCATGCACATCAGGATTGGGGTGTGAGGGGACCATGCACATCAGGGTTGGGGGGTGAGAGGACCATGCACATCAGGGTTGGGGGTGATAGGACCATGCACATCAGGATTGGGAGGTGAGAGGACCATGCACATCAGGATTGGGGGGTGAGGGGACCATGCACATCAGGATTGGGGGGTGAGGGGACCATGCACATCAGGATTGGGGGGTGAGAGGGACCATGCATATCAGGATTGGAGGGTTAGGGTACCATGCACATCAGGATTAGGGGGTGAGAGGACCATGCATATCAGGATTGGGGTGGTGCGGGACCATTCATATCAGGATTGGGGGGTGAGGTGACCATGCATTCCAGGATTGGGGGGTGAGGGGACCATGCACATCAGGATTGGGGGGTGAGGGGACCATGCACATCAGGGTTGGAGGGTGAGGGACATGCATATCAGGATTGGGGGTGAGGGGACCATACATATCAGGATTGTGAGGTGAGGGGACCATGCATATCAGGATTGAGGGGGTGAGAGAACCATGCACATCAGGATTGGGGGTGAGGGGACCATGCACATCATGGTTGGGGGGGTGAGGGGATCATGCACATCAGGATTGGGGGGGTGAGGGGACCATGCACATCAGGATTGGGGGGTGAGGGGACCATGCACATCAGGATTGGGGGATGAGGGGACCATGCACATCAGGATTGGGGGTGAGAGGACCATGCACATCAGGATTGGGGGGTGAGGGGACCATGCACATCAGGATTGGGGGGGTGAGGGGACCATGCACATCAGGATTGGGGGGTGAGGGGACCATGAACATCTGGATTGGGGGGTGAGGGGCCATGCACATCAGGGTTGGGGGGGTGAGGTGACCATGCACATCAGGGTTGGGGGGTGAGGGGACCATGCACATCAGGGTTGGGGGGTGAGGAGACCATGCACATCAGGATTGGGGGGGTGAGGGGACCATGCACATCAGGATTGGGGGATGAGGGGACCATGCACATCAGGATTAGGGGGTGAGGGGACCATGCACATTGGGATTGGGTGTGAGAGGACCATGCACATCTGGGTTGGGGGGTGAGGGGACCATGCACTTCAGGGTTGGGGGTGAGAGGACCATTCACATCAGGATTGGGGTGTGAGGGGACCATGCACATCAGGATTGGGGTGTGAGGGGACCATGCACATCAGGGTTGGGGGGTGAGAGGACCATGCACATCAGGGTTGGGGGTGATAGGACCATGCACATCAGGATTGGGAGGTGAGAGGACCATGCACATCAGGATTGGGGGTGAGGGGACCATGCACATCAGGATTGGGGGGTGAGGGGACCATGCACATCAGGATTGGGGGGTGAGAGGACCATGCATATCAGGATTGGAGGGTGAGGGTACCATGCACATCAGGATTAGGGGGTGAGAGGACCATGCATATCAGGATTGGGGTGGTGCGGAGACCATTCATATCAGGATTGGGGGGTGAGGTGACCATGCATTCCAGGATTGGGGGGTGAGGGGACCATGCATACTAGGATAAGGATAGGGGGGTGAGAGAACCATGCATACCAGGAAAGGGGGGAGAGGGGACCGGGCACCATGCATGCCAGGATAGGGGGGTGAGGGGACCATGCATATCAGGATTGAGGGTGAGGAGACCAGTCATACTAGGAAAAGGGGGTGAGGGGACCATGCATACAAGGATGGGGGGTGAGAGGACCATGCATACCAGTATTGGAGGGATGAGGGGGCAATGCATACCAGGAATGGGGGATGAGGGATAACATGCATACCAGGATAGGTGGGTGAGGGGTACCATGCATACCAGGATTGGGGGTGAGGGGACCATGCATACCAGAATTGGGAGGTAAGGGGTGCCATGTATACCAGGATTGGGTGTGAGGGGGTACCATACATCCTACTATATGGATGAGGGGGGACCATGCATACCAGCATTGGGGGGGTGAGGGGACCATGCATACCAGGATTGGGGGATGAGGGGACCATGCATTCCAGGATTGGGGGGAGGGGACCATACATTCCAAGATAGGGGGGTGAGGGGACCATGCATATCAGGATTGGGAGTGAGGGGACCATGCATATCAGGAAGGGGACGAGGGGACCATGTATACCAGTATGGGGGTGAGAGAACCATGCATATCAGGATTGGGGGGTGAGGGGGCCATGCATACCAGGATTGGGGGATGAGGGGTAACATGCATACCAGGATAGAGGGGTACCATGCACACCAGGATTGGGGGGTGAGGGGACCATGCCTACCAGAATTGGGAGGTAAGGGGTGCCATGTATACCAGGATTGGGGATGAGGGGACCATCCATACCAGGATTGGGGGGTGAAGGGTACCATACATCCTACGATAGGGATGAGGGGGGACCATGCATACCAGAATTGGGGGTGAGGGGACCATTCATACCAGAATTGGGGGGAGAGGGGACAATGCATTCCAGGATTGGGCGGGAGGGGACCATGCATACCAGGATTGGGGGGTGAGGGGACTATGCATACCGGGATTGGGGGGGTGAGGGGACCATGCATACCTGAATTGGGGGATGAGGGAACCATGAATACCAGGATATGGATGAGCAGGTACCATGCATACCAGGATTGGGATGAGGGGGTACCATGCATTCCAGGATTGGGGGATGAAGGGACCATGCATACCAGGAATAGGAAAGGGGTGCCATGCATACCAGATTTTGGTGGGGGTGAGGGGACCATACATACCAGGATAGGCATGAGTGGTACCATGCATACCAGGATAGGGATGAGGGGTGCCATGCATACCAAGATAGGAGGGGGGCAGCACATACCAGGATGGGAGACCATATACCTATAAAAATGCTTGCCACCCGGGCGTAGAACGGGTTCATCACTAGTAATTGTATATCAATCAAGATGAGGAAAAATGAAAGCAAATGTAAACTTAATGTATGCAACATGCACACATGAGAACATGCCTAAAAAGTGCATGCCATTGGGAAGCACAGGGTGCAGGGCCACATAAAATGCATGAGAATCAAAGGACACTGAAATAGTGCACCATATAAGAACTAAGCAAAGACCATGGATGTCTATACTTACAAAATGCAAGTGGACCCCTGCAGCTTCCACAAGCGACCCAAAAAAAGGAGTTAAAGTGCCACTGTGGGCAAAGAAATGAATGAGCCCAGGAATAAGGTGTGTGGGGAGAGCCCCACGCGTATCGCTGCTGGAGGCAGCTTCGTCAGGGGAAGTGAACCTGTCCATACACAAACCACAATTCTTAAAATATAGTATTTTTTTTTATTTTTTTATTCATATTTTGGTTCTTTTAATCTGTTTGACCAACTTGCATTGGTCTATGTATCATGATTTGGTCCCATATCTTCCCACTCCGCCTTGGGATAGTACATATATATATTTACATATGTTTTCCGACCTTGTGCCTTGGATCATGTATTTACATGACCTTAACAAGCATGGGGTATATTCATGTTCTGATGGACCTGGGTAACCCTCTTTTTCTCATTTTTTTATTATTATATATATTTTGTTTTTTTATGTTTATTTTTCACTTCATCATTTTCTATATTATATAGGGGCTGTCAATATGTATTTTATATACCTATACATGTGAGTCGCACAACACACGGTACCAGGGCTATGGGGTACTCGGCACCGAGCCCATGGAAGTCTATGGGGGATGTCACTGGCATCAGAGCTCGGTCCGTGGCCCTGGGCGCTCATACAATGGGGGATATTTACAGGGGATTGTAGAAATAGTTTGTGACGCCACCTGTGGTTTCTGATCAGATAGACCAGCGCTGCAGGGTTAATCTTCTGAGGGGATGTTATTAGGCAGCTAGATGTTAAGTCCCCCACAGGTGGGACTGGTCCCTCAAAGTCTATGGTGATGCAGGGTTCAGATAATAAGTCAGTCACACACAAGTTGTTCTCTTTCCATACCTTTACTGATGAAGGTTGCAGATATGTCCCGGGAAGCTGCTCAGGGTGGAGAATGCACATTCAGGTAATCGCTGAGCAGGTTTGAGGCCTCCTTTCCCTTTAATGTGTGAGTTTCCAACCTGCGTGAAGCGAAGTTCAACTCTATGTATAACAGCTACGCCCGGTCGACATTGTGGTAGAGCCTTTTCTGTCTCTGATACTCAGATGTTGGAAAGAACAAAGTCCTTCTATTGCAGCGTCCTGCTCAAAGTTCCTGTTCTCCCTGACTCAAGTTACGTATCAACACTTAGGGCTACCTTCTGTGACTTGAAGTCCAGCAAGGATTCCGGTGTTTCTATCACTAGCCGTGAAGTACTAGCAATGCTTCAGACCCGGCGTCCGGTTAACAAGTGACGGTGATTATCACCCAGGTCACGCTTCCTTCTTCTCCACTCGCCTGTCGCCCTGCTCTCACCCTTAACATAAGCACGGGTAGCATTAGGTGTAGTTGTCAGCTTTCTTCCTTTCCGCTCACTGACTGCTCTCAGTTGGCTCGTTGTTGTAACACTGTCGTCCCCTTCCTTCTCTTCCTTCACAGACTCTGTCCAGAGCAGCTTTCAGGACATTCCGTCAGACTGAGTATAAGCCCGCTCCGAGAGTCTCTTTCCACGTTCATAGGGAACACAGTCAGCCTGTTCTGAGGTAACAGCTTCAATCTTTCTCCTTCTGTCTCTGACAGGAATCACTTCAGCTCTCACTGAGCTCTGACAGGAACTACAACTAACTAGACCGAACTGGTCTGCACTGGCTAGAATGCCTCTTGCTACTTGTTTCACTGACCTTAAATAGTCTAAGATTCCCTCTAGTGGTAATGTTGGGAAGTGTGAGATGTGAATGAATATCAGGTTTTGCAATTACCTTTTCTGTGCACTCTCCTGGGAACATGTGTACCAAGCGCAGCTGGGCCACACACCCCCCCCTAGTTATCATCAGCACTCCCGGGCTGAAATAGAAAAGGAAAACATTTTTATAATATAACATCAACAATATAACTCATCCCTTGCGGGAGGTAAGGACTCTTTAACGTTACACTGTGTACAAGTTACAAGTAGAAAAATATCAAAATACTTTTCACATAAATACAATATACTTGTGGAGGACCCGCACCAAAAACCTCCCACGTGGGTCCTGGGTGGGCTGCAGGACTTCATTGCTGCAGACCTCACTCAAGGCCACACCATACGGGTTTTTCTTCAGAGGTAGATAGATATGGCTTTATGTAAAACCAAGATGGGGCACCGAAGTGCGAACTATTTACATCACAGTTTTTGGGCTAGCACAGTCCTCAGCCACGCAGTCTTTGCTAAGAACATTTCAATTAGAAAAAATAACATTTATACTTCACATTACCCAACTGGGGTATTCTATGCAAAATTATGCAAACATCATTACAATATTAATAAAGTGCAAATCTTCAACTTTATACAGCTGCAGTAAACCCTGTCTGGGTCCTACTGTTCTTCTTCTTTATAGATTGCGATGTCTTCTTCCACACCTGGGGCTGGAAGTGTGCGATGTCCTCTGGAGCGCATTACAAACAGATCATGGCCTGCGATCTGCGTTTGAGTGGCCACAGTTCTTGTTTCACTTTGGAACGCACTTTCCTGCTGCGTTGTAGGGTATGACGCAGTTGCATATAATGGCTCAGTTGAGGGCGCACATTGCTGCTGTGATGCAGAGGAGGGCACAGTATGCGATGCAGGTGCGCGGCCTGGCGCTGATGGGGCTGAGGCCCGGGACACTGTGGCATGATGCACATTACCGGCGTCGGGGACGGGGTCGCTGACACGGGTGACGTTCAGAGCATACCACCCTTTAAGACCCCAGTGCCGCGTATAGCTGACTATATCCCCATTCATGAGATCCCTTCCCGGGTGACCAATGGGCAGATGAGACTCCACATCCCTGCGACTGACGAATACTCCTTGATACAGTCCTGGCTCATGGATGAAACCCCAGCCTTTGCGGAGTTTAAAGTCACTAACGCACCCCTGGCGCCGCGGTTCCCGGAGCGTACCTTTGTCTCTCCTGACGCTTTCTTTATCAGCGAGAAACTCCTCCTGGTACCGCTGACGGAACTGCTGCACCTCTCTCTCCTCCTGCTGTCGTCGCTGCTCCTGCTCACGGCGTCGCATTTCGTTCTCCACCTGGGCGGCGTATTCCACGTCGTCCAGGTACTCCATTTCCTCCCAGTCGACCTCCAACACGGATGGCTGGGTCTCCTCCGGTGTCCCTACCGGGGATCGGCATTCCGCTGCGGCCTCCAGGCCTGGCTGGTACTCCGGAACGGGCAGGGCCTCCTCAGCCTCCTTCTCTCCCACCGCTTCATCGGTGGAGTCGGGATCAGCACTTTTGGAGGCGGCCTCCGGTTTCTCATCAGCCGCTGGCAGTGGGGATGCAGGTAACGGTCGAGCTGCTGGAGGGGAGAGTGCTGCGTCCCACAGCAGCCGCTGTTTCCGGGCACGCCACCTTCGCTCCAGCTCCTCCATATCTTCACCGTGTCGGGCCAGGTCCCTCAACACCGCTTCCACCTCCACCACTTCTTTCATGGTTTGGTCGGTATCCCGACCTGGGGACGGCTCCGGCACAGGCAGTAGCTCTTCAGGGAAACGGGATCTGCGCGCCACCGCTCCTCCACACAGCGTCTCCTGTCCTTCCGCAATCTCTCTCCAGGCCAACTGTATTTTCCATCAGGAACAATCTGGTCTCCTCCGTGGGGGCGGGATTTGCGCTTCCTCTTTTTGGCATAGAGGATGAAGAGGAGGCAGACCTCCCTAGCAGTTGGGCAGGCTCTTGTATTGTAATAACATTTAGAGGGGGCGCCCATTGCTTTCGCGCCACAAGGGGGGGTACGCCCACGAAGGCACACCCTTCTTCTTCACCAGCGCCTCAGGGCGCGAATATGGCGGCAAACTGGCGGAAAATGGCGCCAAAAATTACAAAAGCTGCTCACAGTCTTTTTCACAAAAACAGTCCAAATAGGCACACAGGACTCACATCCAGTAAGCTTCGTATCCTGTTCGTGACGCCAAAGATGAGTCGCACAACACACGGTACCAGGGCTATGGGGTACTCGGCACCGAGCCCATGGAAGTCTATGGGGATGTCACTGGCAGCAGAGCTCGGTCCGTGGCCCTGGGCGCTCATACAATGGGAGGATATTTACAGGGGATTGTAGAAATAGTTCGTGACGCCACCTGTGGTTTCTGATCAGATAGACCAGCGCTGCAGGGTTAATCTTCTGAGGGGATGTTATTAGGCAGCTAGATGTTAAGTCCCCCACAGGTGGGACTGGTCCCTCAAAGTCCCTCAGGGTTCAGATAATAAGTCAGTCACACACAAGTTGTTCTCTTTCCATACCTTTACTGACGAAGGTTGCAGATATGTCCCGGGAAGCTGCTCAGGGTGGAGAATGCACATTCAGGTAATCGCTGAGCAGGTTTGAGGCCTCCTTTCCCTTTAATGTGTGAGTTTCCAACCTGCGTGAAGCGAAGTTCAACTCTATGTATAACAGTTACGCCCGGTCGACATTGTGGTAGAGCCTTTTCTGTCTCTGATACTCAGATGTTGGAAAGAACAAAGTCCTTCTATTGCAGCGTCCTGCTCAAAGTTCCTGTTCTCCCTGACTCAAGTTACGTATCAACACTTAGGGCTACCTTCTGTGACTTGAAGTCCAGCAAGGATTCCGGTGTTTCTATCACTAGCCGTGAAGTACTAGCAATGCTTCGGACCCGGCGTCCGGTTAACAAGTGACGGTGATTATCACCCAGGTCACGCTTCCTTCTTCGAACAAGAAAAGGGGGAGAAGCCAGCGCCGCACATGGTCAGAATCAAATACATTAAGTGCATCTGCACATATTAGTTTCTAACTGTTTTTTTAAAAATGAGACATTTGGCAAATAATTGATCAATTCTTTGAGCCACCCGCCACGACAAGGCATTCTCATATGGGGCAGTCCTACTCTACGTTTTCTATTTTCGCAGTGCCATTGCGGCCTCCTAAATATAAAAAAAACTGCAAAAATAAGACTGCAAATAAACTGCAAAAGTACCTGAAGCATTGCTGAATCACTCCCATGGTGCCAGTAAGGCAAGCACAGGTAAAAGCCGACCAGGTCCAAAGATGGACATTTCAGATCTGACCTCCACACTTGCCAAACCAGCAACCACAGATGAAGGGTGAAACAGGCCCAGACACAGGTGCACAATTACACAGAGCCTGAGGCAGGGCAGGGCTGCTGTATGTGTTTACAGCAGCCTAGGTCAATCACAAAAAGAAAAAAACAGATAAAATAGCCTGCATAACCCGGCGCGCACGGCAACAAGTGGTGGTCAGCCACGTACCAATATCGAACAAGAAAAGGGGGAGAAGCCAGCGCCGCACATGGTCAGAATGAAATACATTAAGTGCATCTGCACATATTAGTTTCTAACTGTTTTTTTAAAAATGAGACATTTGGCAAATAATTGATCAATTCTTTGAGCCACCCCGCCACGACAAGGCATTCTCATATGGGGCAGTCCTACTCTACGTTTTCTATTTTCGCAGTGCCATTGCGGCCTCCTAAATATAAAAAAAACTGCAAAAATAAGACTGCAAATAAACTGCAAAAGTACCTGAAGCATTGCTGAATCACTCCCATGGTGCCAGTAAGGCAAGCACAGGTAAAAGCCGACCAGGTCCAAAGATGGACATTTCAGATCTGACCTCCACACTTGCCAAACCAGCAACCACAGATGAAGGGTGAAACAGGCCCAGACACAGGTGCACAATTACACAGAGCCTGAGGCAGGGCAGGGCTGCTGTATGTGTGTACAGCAGCCTAGGTCAATCACAAAAAGAAAAAAAAACAGATAAAATAGCCTGCATAACCCGGCGCGCACGGCAACAAGTGGTGGTCAGCCACGTACCAATATCGAACAAGAAAAGGGGGAGAAGCCAGCGCCGCACATGGTCAGAATGAAATACATTAAGTGCATCTGCACATATTAGTTTCTAACTGTTTTTTTAAAAATGAGACATTTGGCAAATAATTGATCAATTCTTTGAGCCACCCCGCCACGACAAGGCATTCTCATATGGGCAGTCCTACTCTACGTTTTCTATTTTCGCAGTGCCATTGCGGCCTCCTAAATATAAAAAAAACTGCAAAAATAAGACTGCAAATAAACTGCAAAAGTACCTGAAGCATTGCTGAATCACTCCCATGGTGCCAGTAAGGCAAGCACAGGTAAAAGCCGACCAGGTCCAAAGATGGACATTTCAGATCTGACCTCCACACTTGCCAAACCAGCAACCACAGATGAAGGGTGAAACAGGCCCAGACACAGGTGCACAATTACACAGAGCCTGAGGCAGGGCAGGGCTGCTGTATGTGTTTACAGCAGCCTAGGTCAATCACAAAAAGAAAAAAAACAGATAAAATAGCCTGCATAACCCGGCGCGCACGGCAACAAGTGGTGGTCAGCCACGTACCAATATCGAACAAGAAAAGGGGGAGAAGCCAGCGCCGCACATGGTCAGAATGAAATACATTAAGTGCATCTGCACATATTAGTTTCTAACTGTTTTTTTAAAAATGAGACATTTGGCAAATAATTGATCAATTCTTTGAGCCACCCCGCCACGACAAGGCATTCTCATATGGGGCAGTCCTACTCTACGTTTTCTATTTTCGCAGTGCCATTGCGGCCTCCTAAATATAAAAAAAACTGCAAAAATAAGACTGCAAATAAACTGCAAAAGTACCTGAAGCATTGCTGAATCACTCCCATGGTGCCAGTAAGGCAAGCACAGGTAAAAGCCGACCAGGTCCAAAGATGGACATTTCAGATCTGACCTCCACACTTGCCAAACCAGCAACCACAGATGAAGGGTGAAACAGGCCCAGACACAGGTGCACAATTACAGTTTGGAGGTCAGACCTGAAAATGTCCGTCTTTGGACCTGGTCGGTTTTTATCTGCGCTTGCCTTACTGGCACCATGGGAGTGATTCAGCAATGCTTCAGGTACTTTTGCAGTATTTTTGCAAGTTTTTTTTTTTTTTTGCAGTCTTGCTTTTAATATATTCAGGAGGCCGTAATGGCATAGCGAAAATAAAAAACGTAGAGTAGGACTGCCCCATATGAGAATGCCTTGTCGTGGCGGGGTGGCTCAAAGAATTGATCAATTATTTGCCAAATGTCTCATTTTTAAAAAAACAGTTAGAAACTAATATGTGCAGATGCACTAAATGTATTTCATGCTGATCATGTGCGGCGCTGGCTTCTCCCCCCTTTTTTTGTCATTAGTACGTGGCTGACCACCACTTGTTGCCGTGCGCGCCGGGTTATGCATGCCATTTTATCTGTTTTTTTTCTTTTGGTGATTGACCCAGGCTGCTGTACACACATACAGCAGCCTTGCCCTGCCCCAGGCTCTGCATAATTGTGCACCTGTGTCTGGGCCTGTTTCACCCTTTATCTGTGGTTGCTGGTTTGGCAAGTGTGGAGGTCAGACCTGAAATGTCCATCTCTGGACCTGGTCGGTTTTTATCTGCGCTTGCCTTACTGGCACCATGGGAGTGATTCAGCAATGCTTCAGGTACTTTTGCAGTATTTTTGCAAGTTTTTTTTTTTTTTTGCAGTCTTGCTTTTAATATATTCAGGAGGCCGTAATGGCACAGCGAAAATAAAAAACGTAGAGTAGGACTGCCCCATATGAGAATGCCTTGTCGTGGCGGGGTGGCTCAAAGAATTGATCAATTATTTGCCAAATGTCTCATTTTTAAAAAAAACAGTTAGAAACTAATATGTGCAGATGCACTAAATGTATTTCATGCTGATCATGTGCGGCGCTGGCTTCTCCCCCTTTTTTTGTCATTGGTACGTGGCTGACCACCACTTGTTACCGTGCGCGCCGGGTTATGCATGCCATTTTATCTGTTTTTTTTCTTTTGGTGATTGACCCAGGCTGCTGTACACACATACAGCAGCCTTGCCCTGCCCCAGGCTCTGCGTAATTGTGCACCTGTGTCTGGGCCTGTTTCACCCTTTATCTGTGGTTGCTGGTTTGGCAAGTGTGGAGGTCAGACCTGAAATGTCCATCTCTGGACCTGGTCGGTTTTTATCTGCGCTTGCCTTACTGGCACCATGGGAGTGATTCAGCAATGCTTCAGGTACTTTTGCAAGTTTTTTTTTTTTTTTTTGCAGTCTTGCTTTTAATATATTCAGGAGGCCGTAATGGCACAGCGAAAATAAAAAACGTAGAGTAGGACTGCCCCATATGAGAATGCCTTGTCGTGGCGGGGTGGCTCAAAGAATTGACCAATTATTTGCCAAATGTCTCATTTTTAAAAAAACAGTTAGAAACTAATATGTGCAGATGCACTAAATGTATTTCATGCTGATCATGTGCGGCGCTGGCTTCTCCCCCCTTTTTTTGTCACGCTTCCTTCTTCTCCACTCGCCTGTCGCCCTGCTCTCACCCTTAACATAAGCACGGGTAGCATTAGGTGTAGTTGTCAGCTTTCTTCCTTTCCGCTCACTGACTGCTCTCAGTTGGCTCGTTGTTGTAACACTGTCGTCCCTTCCTTCTCTTCCTTCACAGACTCTGTCCAGAGCAGCTTTCAGGACATTCCGTCAGACTGAGTATAAGCCCGCTCCGAGAGTCACTTTCCACGTTCATAGGGAACACAGTCAGCCTGTTCTGAGGTAACAGCTTCAATCTTTCTCCTGTCTCTGACAGGAATCACTTCAGCTCTCACTGAGCTCTGACAGGAACTACAACTAACTAGACCGAACTGGTCTGCACTGGCTAGAATGCCTCTTGCTACTTGTCTCACTGACCTTAAATAGTCTAAGATTCCCTCTAGTGGTAATGTTGGGAAGTGTGAGATGTGAATGAATATCAGGTTTTGCAATTACCTTTTCTGTGCACTCTCCTGGGAACATGTGTACCAAGCGCAGCTGGGCCACACACATGTATGCGCATTTAATCATGCTTTTATGTATAGAGTTGTTGGCCCTTGTTCACAACAGCATTATTTTGGCTGGGCCGTTCACTTGAACTTATAGGGTTAATATGCATCCTTTTTTGTATATAGGAAATAACATCCTCATATCTTAATATCTCACCCTTCCCTATTTTTCTCCCTCATCTACTTTGTATATATCCTACCAACATATTATATGTAGATTATGGTTTGTTTTTCACATCGATATATTTGATTCTTTTACCATGTCTGTATGGCTCTTATTTTGTGCTCAGCCTTCATTCTGCTCCATTCTGCCCTGTACTGTGATACATGGACCCATCCATGTGTCTGCAGCACAGGAGCGAATTGCATTAGGTCCGGCAACTGACTGTTGCCGGGATAGACCGGTCTATTACATTGCGCATGCGCTTCTCATATTTCAGACTCTTGCTTGCAGATATTGCGAGCCTACGGCATTAGAACACCGCTTCAGGCCTTATGATACTATGGTGCCTAAATATCGGCATTGTGCCCCATTGTGCATTGCTTGCGCTCTTTGTGTTTTTTTTTTTTTTCCGGAGGAACACCCACCTCCTTTCTGATAGGATTGTGCGGCTACCACCTGTATTGGTTTTAGTTAAATTTCAAGAGTATATATATGTGGTTTGTGTATGGACAGGTTCACTTCCCCTGATGAAGCTGCCTCCAGCAGCGATACGCGTGGGGCTCTCCCCACACACCTTATTCCTGGGCTCATTCATTTCTTTGCCCACAGTGGCACTTTAACTCCTTTTTTTGGGTCGCATGTGGACGCTGCAGGGGTCCATTTGCATTTTGTAAGTATAGACATCCATGGTCTTTGCTTAGTTCTTATATGGTGCACTATTTCAGTGTCCTTTGATTTTCATGCATTTTATGTGGCCCCTGCACCCTGTGCTTCCCAATTGCATGCACTTTTTAAGCATGTTTTCATGTGTGCATGTTGCATACATTAAGTTTACATTTGCTTTCATTTTTTCTCATCTTGATTGATATACAGTTATGCTCATTGTTCACATGTGTTTCATGCACTTGCTAATATCGCTCAAGGAGTTTATACATTTTGTGATATTAACCATAGTTTAGGTGTTTGGTTGTTTGTCATACACCATGTGGTGTTTTAAGTGGTTTTAGGCTATGTGCACATGTTGCGGATTGCTAGCGTTTTTGCTGCGGCGAAAACGTGGAAAAAACGCTTACCCAACGCAACTCCTTATATCCTATGGGATTCCGCAATGCTGTGTACATGCTGCGTGTTTTTCCGATGCCAAATCGCATCGTGGAAAAAAAACGCAGCATATTCATTGAACCACTTACTTTCCGCATGTGGCTATGCCCACCATGCGCAAAGTAAGAGGTTCATATGCGGATGGTACCCAGGTTCTGGAGGAGAGAAGACTCTTCTCCAGGCCCTGGGTACCATATCCCTGTAAAAACAATAATTAAAATAAAAAATGATATTCTCGCCTTCCGGCGGCCCCCGCAGCTTTCCTGCCTCTCAGCGATGCTCCTGGCCAATCCCGTTCCCAGGCGTCCTTTGTGACAATGACCCCAGATGATGTAGCGGTCCCGTGTGATGCTATGTCATCTGGGGTCATTGTCGCTACGGACGCCTGGGAACGGGATTGGCTGGGAGCGTCGCTGAGGACCAGGAAGGCTGTGGGGGCCGCCGGAAGGTGAGAATATCACTATTTTTTTGTTTTTTATTATTTTTAACATTAGATCCTTTTACTATTGATGCGGCATCAATAGTAAAAAGTTGGTCACACGTGTCAAACACTTGTTTGACTCGTGTGACCAACCTGTCAACCAGTTTTCCAAGCGATGCTACAGATTGCTTGGAAAACGCTAGCATTCTGCAAGCTAATTATGCTTGCAAAACGCTAGCTTGTGGCGGGAATATGCATACCTATAAAAATGTGTATTTCCTGCGGCTATTCCGCAACGTGTGCACATAGCCTGAATCATTATGTGTCCTGTTTTTTCCAAATTAATAAACTTTGTATAATCATTATAAATATTGTACTCTGGTGTGCAGACCTATTTTTGTTTTGGTCTTTTCTCTCTGCTACTGCTAGTCACTAAGGCTCCACTCGCAGCAGCTCAGTCACCAGTGGTTCGCACCTAGTTGGCACCATCCAGATTGAAAACTTGTTATCCCCCAGACATGGATTATGGCATGGGACAGAATGACTGACAGGTGAGGGATATGGTTGTTTTTTTTTTTCATTTTTGATTTATTACAGGACAACGAGGGCTTCTGTGGAAATTAGGCGTTAGGTGAGTATAACTATGTTTGTTATTTTTAATAAAAATGTATTACTGTTTTGTTTTATTTCTAAAAAAAATACTTTATTCTGGCTGTGTCTTTATTTACCATACAACTATACGATTAGTAATGGATACGTTTCTTATAGATGCCTCTCCATTACTAAGCCGTGGTCTTGATGTCACCTGACAATACAAAGGTAACATGAACCCCACTTGCCACTGCTATTTTTGGCTTGGGGGGTGGGGGGGTGGGACAATATCCATGGCCCCTTACCAGCATGAGAATACAAGCCCCCAGCTGTCTGCTTTAGCAAGGTTGGTTGTCAAAAATGGGGGGACCCCACACCATTTTTTAAATTATTTATTGAAATAATTAAAAAAACAGCGTGGGGACCCCTCTAGTCTTGATATCTAGCCTTGCTGAAGCTGACAGCTGAGGGTTACAGCCCCCAGCTGTGAGTTTTGCCTGGCTGGTTATCAAAAATATGGGGGAACCCATGTAGGTTTTTTAAACTTGCAGCGTAGCAACTGGAGAGGATCTGCAAGGAAGAATGGTAGAGGATCCCCAAATCCAGGTGTGAAAAACTTGTTGCATCATTCCCAAGATGACTCATGGCTGTACTAGCTCAAAAGGGTGCTTCTACTCAATACTGAGCAAAGGGACTGAATACTTATGACCATGTGATATTTCAGTTTTTCTTTTTTAATAATTTTGCAAAAAATTCTACATTTGTTTTTTTCAGTCAAGATGGGGTGCAGAGTGTACAGTCATGGCCAAAAGTTTTGAGAATGACACAAATATTATATTTTCACATGATCTGCTGCCCTCTGTTTTTTATGTGTGTTTGACAGATGTTTTTTATCACAGACAGAAATAAAATAATTGCAAACATATGAGTAACAAAAGCTTATATTGACAGTTAGAATGAGTTAATGCAGCAAGTCAAAATTTGCAGTGTTGACCCTTCTTCTTCAGGACCTCTGCAATTCTCCCTGGCATGCTCTCAATCAACTTCTGGACCAAATCCTGACTGATAGCAGTCCATTCTTGCATAATCAATGCTTTCATTTTGTCAGAATTTTTAGGTTTTTGTTTGTCCACCCGTCTCTTGATGATTGATCACAAGTTCTCAATGGGATTAAGATCTGGGGAGTTTATAGGCCATGGACCCAAAATCTCTATGTTTTGTTCCCTGAGCCATTTAGTTATCATCTTTGCTTTATGGCAAGGTGCTCCATCATGCTGGAAAAGGCATTGTTAATTGCCAAACTGCTCTTGGAGGGTTGGGAGAAGTTGCTCTTGGAGGACATTCTGCTACCATTCTTTATTCATGGCTGTGTTTTTAGGCAAGACTGTGAGAGAGCCGATTCCCTTGGCTGAGAAGCAACCCCACACATGAATGGTTTCAGGATGCTTAACAGTTGGCATGAGACAAGACTGGTGGTAGCGCTCACCTTGTCTTCTCCGAATGAGGCGTTTTCCTGATGTCCCAAACAATCGAAAAGGGGATTCATCAGAGAAAATAATTTTACCCCAGTCCTCAGCAGTCCACTGCCTGTACCTTTTGCAGAATATCAGTCTGTCCATGATGTTTTTTTCTGGAGAGAAGTGGCTTCTTTGCTGCCCTCCTTGAGACCAGGCCTTGCTCCAAGAGTCTCCGCCTCACAGTGCGTGCAGATGCACTCACACCTGCCTGCTGCCATTCCTGAGCAAGCTCTGCACTGCTGGTAGCCCAATCCCGCAGCTGAAACACTTTTAAGAGATGGTCCTGGCGCTTGCTGGTCTTTTTTGGGCACTCTGAAGCCTTTTTGGCAACAATGGAACCTCTCTCCTTGAAGTTCTTGATGATGCGATAGATTGTTGACTGAGGTGCAATCTTTCTAGCTGCGATGCTTTTCCGTTAGGCCATTTTTGTGCATTGCAATGATGACTGCACGTGTTTCTTTAGAGATAACTATGATTAACAGAAGAGAAACAATGATGCCAAGCACCAGCCTCCTTTTAAAGTGTCCAGTGGTGTCATTCTTACTTAATCATGACAGATTGATCTCCAGCCATGTCCTCATCAACACCCACACCTGTGTTAATGGAGCAATCACTGAAAAGAGGTTAGCTGGTTCTTTTAAGGCAGGACTGCAATGATGTTGAAATGTGTTTTGGGGGATAAAGTTCATTTTCTAGCCAAATATTGACTTTGCAAGTAATTGCTGTTAAGCTGATCACTCTTTATAACATTCTGGAGTATATGCAAATTGCCATTAGAAAAAGTGAAGCAGTAGACTTTATAAAAATTAATATTTGTGTCATTCTCAAAACTTTTGGCCATGAGTGTACATAAATTCAAAAAAGTTAATTTTTTTTTCTCATTAATCAAATGGCTGCAATGAAACAAAGAGTGAAAAGTTTAAAGGGGGTCTGAATACTTTCCGTTCCCACTGTAGGTTACCAGTTGGTATTTGCTTCTGTGAGCACATTCAATCCACTGCTATTTTCAGGTCTTGGGATTTAGCTGTGTCAGCTATTGAGCTCAGCCTGTGGTTACATATGTATTTCTTTGTATAATAATAACCTTATACATGTTTAGACTAATTTTGGCATCATTTTCTATGCAGAGTTTTTTGTATTTGGCTACTTTCACACTTGCGTTTTTTAGCGCTGCGCATCGTGCGCTATTGGTCGCATGCGCAATGTTTCCCTATCATTAACATGGCGGGCGCAGTGTCTTGCTCTTGCACGCGCTCATTAGCATTTGGCATGCGCAGCGCATTTTCCAGGTGTGCGCCCAGACGCGCTAGACGCTACATGTTGCTTTTTTTTTTCCGGCACACCAATTTAAAAATGCATGTGCGCACGCTATGCGCAAAAAATATCATTGGCATCTATGTGGGCGCTGGCGTGCGTGTGCCTGTGCGATTGTCAGCGCTTGTGCGCGCAAGCGATTTTTTTTTTTTTTTTTTTTTTTTTTTTTTTTTTTTTAGTAAACATTGTCTAGACACTTGTCCAATTACCCCCTAGACAAGATACATTGTTTGTGAGGAGTCTAGATAAAATGATTATAGATAAAGGAAGGTGTCAGTGCCACACAGACCCCCTACTCAGACTGCCTGGAGACATCCCTGCTGATAAACACACCTGAAGATACAGCCTGGATCACTATAAAAAGGCCTGCAAACAGTGTGCACCATACTACACTGACTGGAGCTGGACACTGGACGATCCATCTTGGACCCATACACTGCCAGGAGACTGGACCTGCAGACTGGAAGATCCACCTTGGACCCATACACAGCCTGGATATTGACTGGAGACACTGTGCCTGGACTCAAGACCGATCCAAAGTGCAAGAATGTGAGCATTCTTTAAACAAATGACAGGCTGTCCTTATAATGTAATATGTGCTCATCATTATTTTTTTTGCAGCATGTCTTCTGGATCGGAATATTCACCATCCCGGCAAGAACTGGCGGAAGCAGAGCATGATGTGAGTATCTTCCTGCCTTTGGGTAAGTATAGCTGCTGAATCTACAAATGTCCTAATTCTGTTCCTTTTTCAGACATCATCGTCGGACACGGCCATTGAGGAGTCTCAGGAGCAGTCGCAGCTGAGTCAAGTCCCGGTGGCGAGACGGAATGTAAGTATATAGCCTTTGTAATGTATTTTTCTTTTGTACGCCTATTGTTATTTTCTTTATAAAAAATATACAAGATTGTAATTTTTATTTTGTTTCTTCTAGGTTCCACAACGCGACGATGACCTGTATGTGGACAACGAGGCCCTCATCTGCCAGGTCCATGAACGTGTCCCGTTGTGGGACAGCCGTGATCCGCAGTACAAGGACAATGTGGTGACCCGGCGGCTATGGAACGAGGTGGCCGCAGCGTTGATGGATGGCTGGGACAGCGCCTCTCCAAACCTCAAAAAGGCGTTTAGTAAGTATTTTCATTCTCTGTACTGCTCACTGTTGTTCCTGATGGCACTGATGGGTTTTCTGGCAGATATATTCTACCAGCAAAAAGCTACAGTGTCATGTGGTTCAACAGTGTCTGCCTTGGTGATTCTTGAGCTATGTGATTTGCATTCTATTCATGTTTTTATTGCCCAGTCACTCTTGGTCCTCATTGTACTGTTGTTTTTGATGGTAGAAATATTCTACCAGCAAAAACAACAGTGTCATGCGGTTCAACAGTGTCTGCCTTGGTGATTCTTGAGCTATGTGATTTGCATTCTATTCATGTTTTTATTGCCCAGTCACTCTTGGTCCTCATTGTACTGTTGTTTTTGATGGTAGAAATATTCTACCAGCAAAACAACAGTGTCATGCGGTTCAACAGTGTCTGCCTTGGTGATTCTTGAGCTATGTGATTTGGATTCTATTCATGTTTTTATTGCCCAGTCACTCTTGGTCCTCATTGTACTGTTGTTTTTGATGGTAGAAATATTCTACCAGCAAAAACAACAGTGTCATGCGGTTCAACAGTGTCTGCCTTGGTGATTCTTGAGCTATGTGATTTGCATTCTATTCATGTTTTTATTGCCCAGTCACTCTTGGTCCTCATTGTACTGTTGTTTTTGATGGTAGAAATATTCTACCAGCAAAAACAACAGTGTCATGCGGTTCAACAGTGTCTGCCTTGGTGATTCTGAGCTATGTGATTTGCATTCTATTCATGTTTTTATTGCCCAGTCACTCTTGGTCCTCATTGTACTGTTGTTTTTGATGGTAGAAATATTCTACCAGCAAAAACAACAGTGTCATGCGGTTCAACAGTGTCTGCCTTGGTGATTCTTGAGCTATGTGATTT
This sequence comes from Oophaga sylvatica, assembly GCA_033576555.1. Taxonomy (NCBI): domain Eukaryota; kingdom Metazoa; phylum Chordata; class Amphibia; order Anura; family Dendrobatidae; genus Oophaga; species Oophaga sylvatica. The sequence continues at coordinate 370,932,313 of JARQOD010000005.1, forward strand.
GCATTCTATTCATGTTTTTATTGCCCAGTCACTCTTGGTCCTCATTGTACTGTTGTTTTGATGGTAGAAATATTCTACCAGCAAAAACAACAGTGTCATGCGGTTCAACAGTGTCTGTCTTGGTGATTCTTGAGCTATGTGATTTGCATTCTATTCATGTTTTTATTGCCCAGTCACTCTTGGTCCTCATTGTACTGTTGTTTTTGATGGTAGAAATATTCTAACAGCAAAAACAACAGTTTCATCTGGGTCAACAGTCACTGACCTGTGGTTTCTTCAGCTATATCTTGTGCATTCTATTTGTTTTTTTATTGCCTAGTCACTGTTGTTCCAGATGCTATTGTTGTTTTTGCTGGTGGATATATTCTAACAGCAAACACAACAGTTTCATCTGGGTCAACAGTGACTATCCTGTGTATTGTATAGCTTTTTATAATGCTGCATTGACAGTTTGACATTTTCATTCAGGTATGTGTGTTGACACTGATTTTGCCCTGACTGCATTGTATAATTGTTTTTTTTCTTTTTCTCAACAGTGAACAAAGTCCGCACACGATGGCGCTCGATGAAGGACCGCTTCAACACTGATGTTCGAGCAGAGGGACAGGTTCGCAGTGGTTCTGCAGCAAGGCCCAGAAAGAAATATCGCTACTATCGCGAGTTGGCGTTCCTGAGATCGGTCCTTGCCAGCAGAGCATAAGTTGTTTTTGTTTTTTAATTTTTTTTTTTTTTTTTTCTTCCACAGCTGATGCTTCTTGTTAAAGCATTATAGTAATGGTTTTGTTTTCTTTCCACAGCACCTGGAGCAGCACCATGCAGCCTGTCCCTGAAGCGGTCCTTCCTCGGACGACCTTGGACTCGTCCCAGCCATCCGACAGCCTGGAAGCAACTTGCAGGTCAGCAACACGGACAGCTGGTGACCAGGAAGCTGGTCCATCAGGTGTTCCCCTCTCCCAGGTCTCTGCCACTGGTTATGCGGGCACTTACCGCCAGCGGCAGAGGGCCATGGAGAGGAATGTCTTGCCCGAGTTTGTTCACTTGAGCGAGACCTTTCAAGGCAATATGAAGACGCTTGGAGGCTCAGTTGTAAGCGGTTTTTCACTTATGGAACGTGGTTTTACCCACATGGATCACCGCTTCAACAGTGTCGAACAGCGTCTTGATCGCCTGGAGGCCGACCTCAACAGACCAGCGCACCATTTTTTCAGTAAAATTGAACGGGGCATGGCGGAACACCTTAGTCCTGAGCAACAGCTGAGTGTGATGCAGGCCTGCAACACTGCTTACTTGCAGGCTATGCAGCAGAATCGGTACGTGCAGCAGTCAGTGGTTGCATATCCAACAGTGCCACCACTGACTCGACACCCATCCCTACCGACTTCTGCTGCATACCACTGCATGGCCACCAGCATTCCGAGTCACCACTACACCACCACAAGTCCGAGTACTGTTGGACACTCCACCGTCGCCACCACCATGGCAAGCGCTGCTCCTGTGTGGAGCAACACCCCCACAGACACAGGTCCACAGTCATGGACTCAAGCCACCGCAGTACCTGCTTGGGCCACCGCACCCACTTCTCCTTCTAGGAGTACTGCCGATGTGTGGCCCAGTTATGCCAGGCACACAAATAATCCAGGAGAATGCACAGGAAGGTAACCGCAAAAGCTTGCTATCCATTCACTTCACTCACACTTTCAGACACACCCACTAGGGGTATAAAAAGGAGTGACACGTAGCAGAGCTCATTCAAGTTCAAGTTTCCTGTCTGAGAAGAGCTCAGATCAGTCAGTTTCCTGTCTTAGGACAGTGCAGTTCAGTGCCAGTCCAGTCTGGACTTGGAGGGAGAGGAGAGAGGACTGAATCCTCGCAGAGCTAGCGTAGCTCACCTGACAAGGAAGTGGAGGCTAGTACGGGTGAGGTGAATCATCCTAGCCTAGTCAGAGCTACCCTTAATCAGTACCTCAACAGAAGCTGAAACAAAGAGGATACTGCGAGCCGCTCAGCGAGCTCTGGAGAAAGCTGACGTTTCCATCAAAGCTACAAGTGCTTATGATAAGAGCGAGAGCAGGGCGAAGGGCGCAGTGGAGAAGACAGAGAGAAGTGCTTCAGGTATTGGATTACCTGCACTAAATCACCGGACACCGGGGTCCGAAGCGTTGCTAGAGTTTCAAGCCTAGTAACAAGATAACTGGAGGCTATCTGGACTACAGGTCGCAGAGAGCAGCCCTAAGCGCCAATACGTAAACAGAGTCAGGGGGAACAAGGACTTTTAGCAGGGCCCTGCATAGAGGGACTTTGTTCTTTCCAACATCTGAGAATCAGAGACAGAAAAGGCTCCACCACAATGTCGGCCGGGCGATGCAGCTATTGAGAAAGCTGGAGATTGCAGAGTTAACTTCGCTTCAGGCAAGTTTGGACTCACATACATCTGATGTAAAGGAGGCCTCTAACCTGCTCAGCGGTATCCCGAATGTGCATTCTCCACCCCAACCAGCTCCCCGGGACCTGCCTGAACCATCTACCAGTAAAGGTATGAAAAGAAGCTACATTGTGTGTGACTGAATTCTTAACTACACCCTGCATCATCACCATAGACTTCCAGGGACCCGTCTCACCTGTGGGAGACTTACCACCCAGCTGCCCCCATAACATCCCCTGTGAAGACCCTTACAGCAGCGCTGGTACAATTGACCAGAAACCACAGGTGGCGTCACGAACTATTCCAAATCCCCTGTAAATATCCCCCATTGCATGACCGCCAGGGCCACGGACCGAGTCCCGCTGCCAGTGACATCTCCCATAGAAATCAATGGGCTCGGCTCCGAGTACCCCATAGCCCTGGTATCCACAATTGTGGTGCGAGTCACCAGCAGTCAGCAACCATTTGTCACTGCACCCACTTCTCCTTCTAGGAGTTCTGCCATCACTCAGCAACCATTTATTGTTACCACACACACTTCTCCTTGTAGGAGTACCGCCACCAGTCGTCAACAATTTCCGGCCACAGCACCCAATGATCCTATGAGTATGAGTACCGCCACCAGTCAGCAACAATCAATTTCAAGGCCACCCACTTCTCCTCCTTGGAACACCGCCAACCCTTGTGGTACTCGGAGCACTGCCAACACTTCCACCGCCACTGTCACCACCGAGCATGAGAGCGGTGACCCACATTCACTCTTTTTTGGGTCAAGGCCACGGTCAACCAGCTCAAGGCGGACACAGAAGTCGGTCCATGCATGGTACTCCTGTCCCCAAGAAGAAACAAAGAAAATCTTTGTTGGTCCATCTACCCTCTCCTCCTAATGTGTCTCAAACTGGCTCTAATTTGATGTCTGATCTTCCTTCACCCACTACTTTTGTTGCCCCTTCCCCTCGAACCCCTTCATCGGTTTCCAGCCGCTCTTCATCTCTGCACACCCCCAGAGTATCGAAATCACCACCAAAACGTCCGTCAAATGTGATTTGTCCAGATAATATTGCAAATTTTTATTTTATGTACAACTACAGTGACAGTGACTATAATGGCATCTTGTACACATATTGTACTAATCTGATTTTTCAACAACTTCTGGGGCAGTGACAATTAAACTGTTAATGTTGTACACATATTGTACTAATCTGATATTTCTACAACTTCTGGGGCAGTGAGTGACTATAATGGCATCTTGTACACATATTGTACTAATCTGATTTTTCAACAACTTCTGGGGCAGTGACAATTAAACTGTTAATGTTGTACACATATTGTACTAATCTGATATTTCTACAACTTCTGGGGCAGTGAGTGACTATAATGGCATCTTGTACACATATTGTACTAATCTGATATTTCTACAACTTCTGGGCAGTGACTATAATGGCATCTTTGACACATTTTGGCCTAATCTGATCTATCCAAAACCTTTGTGTGAATATACATATATTATTTTTGTACTCCAAAAACCTACTAATGTGATCGATACAAATGTCTTAAAAAAAAAAAACTTTGCAAATTAAAATTTTTTTTCCTCTTGTAAAAAATAAATGTGCCAATCTTCATTTACTAATTTTGGTTTGCTTTGTGTTTATTTTTCCGCCTACACACTGCAGCATACACACACTGTGCCGTACACTTAGCGTTTTTGACTACACATAACTACAGGAATGACACATGTTTGTGTACTTCATGGAGATATGTTTACTCAAAAACACAAATATATTCCTTTTTTGTTTCACCACCAGTCTGTCTGTCTGCTAATATTGCACAGACTGAATAGAGGATGGTGTTGAGTGCAAGGCATATCTATTTAACCTATCCAGAAATACTAAAAAGTGAAATGAGTGTGGAGTGTTTTTTACATTATTTCACTTTATGATACAAGGCCAGGGATTCTAGATATAGATTGTAATTGAGCACATCCTCTATTCAGTGTGTGTTGAAGAAAGTGAGGTGATGATGGTGAAAATACACTGTATATATGTACAATACCCTGGCCTTGTATCATTACCATCACACCTGGGCAGGTGAATACACATGAGTTTTAACCAGCAGCGTTGCTTCAGTCTGCATTTATTTGAAGCATACTGTAGCGATGCTGCTGTTTAGAACTCATGTGTATTCACCTGCCCAGGCCTGATACATTCTGAAGTGACGATGCATTATTTGGGGCATCACCACTTCAGCATGCCACCAGCCCTTGGTATTGAACAAGATGTATAATCTTTATTATCTCTGCGTTCCAAATCAAGTCAGTGATGAAAATACAAATTATATTTATAGTCACATGATCAGGACTAAAAATTTACAGATGCTTGTGCATCCCCAAATCAATTTTTGTAAACAGCAGGCCAGGTGACACAACTAATTGTTGTGTTATGTCCACCGTCACTGAAAATGGAAGCAAAAGTGGAGAGATAATCAAGGTTATACAACTTGTGTAAATGTATAGTTAATTACCTAGTCAGGATTACAAATAAATTCATGATGCACCAAAAAATATGCATCATGAATTCACTGGTAAACCTGGCCATTTCATCATTGTTTTTTAATTTAAAAACAGAGACTACACGTGGTACAGGTATAAACAGAGGGATTTTATTAACATCCAAAAAAAAAGTTTATTAACATACAGACAATAACATTATTTTACACCATTTCATCTTGCCAATCCACCCGTCCTACATCTGACATGAAGTAGGCTGCAAATTGGTCTCTCATTTGGCTGACTTCAACAGAAGACCTGAGAGGGTGCTGAGTGAACTCAGGCAATGGGTTAGGAGCTGCATCATCAAGTTCAAAGTTTGGGTGCTCTTTCGCCATGACAAAGTTATGTAGCACCACACAGGCCTTCACAACTTCATCCACTGTTTGCACTTTCAGATGAATGGCTGTGCCCAGAATGCGCCATCTGGAAACCAGTATACCGAAGGCACACTCTACAGTTCTTCTTGCCCTGGTCAGCCTGTAATTAAAAATTTTTTTGTTGTGGTCCAAGTCCCGGCTGGAGTAGGGTTTAAGCAGGTGTTGGCTCATCTGGAATGCCTCATCCCCAACCATTACAAATGGCATTGCTGGACCTTCGGTGTGGGGAAGAGGCCGTGGCATGGGGAAATTAAACTGGTTTCCATACAACCTCCGTCCCATGTCCGAGTTCTTAAACGCCTGTGAGTCATTCCCACGGCCAAATGCACCAATGTCCACGGCAACAAACATACAGTCTGCATCCGCAATGGCCATGAGAACTGTAGAGAAGTACTTCTTGTAATTGTAGTACTCCAAGCCTGTTCTTTTAGGTTTGATGATGCGGATGTGTTTCCCATCAACTGCTCCCAAACAGTTGGGGAAATTGCAGGTTGTCCAGAATTTGTCGGCTATTTCTAGCCACTTTTCGGTGGTGGGCAGGGGCATAAATTCCGGACACAGAACAGTCCACAATGCCCGGCAGGTGTCAACAACAATTCCTGACAACGTGGAGATACCAATCCGGTACTGGAAGTGTAGTGAAGAGAGGCTCTCTCCAGTAGCAAGGAATCTAGAGAAAGAAAAAAAAATATTATTGTATATGTTTTTTTAAAACATTAATAAAAAAAAAATTGCATAAAAAAAATTCAGCAGGTCTTTGTTTACTAGGTGGCAGAACAATAATTCTGTCATCTTTGGAATAGTACATGGCATAAGTAATACAATGATGCAGGCATTGGTTTCTCACTATTACGTACCATAATGTCACCAGGAGTCTTTCCTCTGGAGGAATCGCCCGACGGAGCTGTGTGTCCTGTCTCCTGCTTAATTGTTGGACCCGAGCAAGTAAATCCATGAAGGTTTGTTGTGACATCCGGGTGTAGTCGTTAAATTTCTCCGGGTTTGACTGCAGCTCACTGTAGAGGGTGTGATACGCTCCACGGCTCTCCCGGAGTTCAACAATGGGATGTACCCACAAACGCCGCCGCTGCCGTCTCCGATGTCTCTGTCTCTCCCTTTCTTCATGGCAAGCAACGGCATAAGCCCGAGCCATAGCCATGTCCACATCCAGGTTAAAGTTGAAAGTCTTCATAAGCAGATCCATGTTCACCAAGGCAAATGCAAGCAAATGTAAAAAAGGGCTGTGAACAGGCTCTATATAAATAGTTTCAATAAGACACGCCCACTGGTGTCCCATTGGTGGGTTCTGTTGCAAGAATTTTTCAAGGATTTTGATCATGTGTTTTGCACAGAAAAAACGCAAACGCATACAAAAACGCTTTAAATAGCATACAATCGCTTACAATCGCTGCGTTTTTTTAAAGCAATGCGCACTCTTCGCCTGCAAAATATCGCTGCGATTACACGCGTTTGCACGCGTTTTTTTATGCGTTTTATGTGCGCTCGATACGCAGCGCTAAAAAACGCAAGTGTGAAAGTAGCCTTAGCTCTGTTATTATATAGACCTTTTGTGGATTTTTGGTGCTGACCATATATTCTCTGCTTGCATTATTGTGTCTAAGGGATTGTTTCACATTTAAATTGCACTTTATTTGCAAATTATTGTGTTTTCATCTATTTAATCATTATCTGTGGTTCAGTTATGGGTTGTTATGTACAATTGTCATTTTAGGACTTTTTCAATGTTTTTAATTGTTTGTGACTAAATGTGTTATAATTAGTGTTGAGCGATACGATACCGCAAGTATCGGGTATCGGCCGATATTAGCTCTATCGGACTTTCGATACTTAGTTCTGATATTTTCGTCTTATCAGATACCGGAATCGGAATTGTCACTGTCACTGTCAGTGTCCGTCGGTCGGGTCTGTCAGGAGTCAGCGGCACTTACCTGGCAGAAGATCTCCGGCGGTCACGTCCTGGACTGCTTCATGGCCGCCATCCTCTTCTCCCCGGCGGTCACATGCAGTTTCTCGCGATAACTGCAGTGACTGCTGGGTAATCCCGGCCGTAAAGTAGTCAGTCCGATGACGTCACCGCCGGGGAAGCAGGTAATCAGCTGTGCTGCGTCGAGATGACAGGCTCTGCCTGTCATTGCGATGTAGCAGAGCTGGATCGTCGTGGGACTGTCGTTACTATGGACTGCGTCGGACAGGTGGTATACTGTTGGTTTGTTTTTTTTCTTTTTTTACAGGAGATCGATGGCGTCGCAGGAATGAGTGTATAATAAAATTAATGAAAACTGTGTTGTCTCTTTTATTTCATTAAAATACTTTTTTCTTGCTGTGTCTTTTTTTTTATACATTTAAAAACTTTGGGATTAATAATGGATCGGTGTCTTATTGACACCTCTCCATTATTAACCGGGCTTATTGTCACCGTGCAATCAACGGTGACATTAACCCCTTATTACCCCACTTGCCACCGCTACAGGGCAGTGGGAAGAGCCAGGTAAAGTGCCACAATTGGCACATCTTTTGATGCGCCAAATGTGGGGCTGCTGTAGCCTGGTATTATCAGGCTGTTGAGGGCCAAAATCCATGGGCCTTGACAGTCTTTTAATACCAGGCCGCAGCAGTCTGCATTTTACTTGGCTGGTTAACAAAAATAGGGGGACCCCTACGCCATCTTTTTTTTCGAGGGGATCCCCTATTTTTGTTAACCAGCCAAGCTAAGCAGACTGCTGTGGCCTGGTATTATCAGGCTGGCAAGGTCCATGGATATTGGATCCTTACCAGCCTGAAAAACCAGGCCTCAGCAGTCTGCTTCATCTGGCTGGTTAACAAAAATAGGGGGGACCCCACGCCAAATTTTTTTCGAGGGGATCCCCTATTTTTGTTAACCAGCCAAGATATGCAGACTGCTGTGGCCTGGTATTATCAGGCTGGCAAGCAGGGTCGGACTGAGGCACCGGGACACCGGAGAAACCTACGGTGGGCCCCAGCTCCTGCGTGGTGGGCCCTGATTTGAAAGGATAGGTCGTGGGGCAGAGGGGGCGGTGGCCCCGGGGCCCGCGCTCTGAGGGGGACCACCCGGAGCTACGATACAGTTACATTCTGCGGCAGAGCAGGGAGAATCGCTCTCCCTGCTCTGCCGCCCGGAAGCTATGGGGCCTGAACAGGCGTTGGGGGGGCCCGGTGCCAGCAGTGGGCCCCCCACCCGTCATCGGAGGGTCAGCTGTATCGGCATCCAGCCGATAAAGCTGACCGCATGGAGAGAGAAGGAGCGAGTGCTCCTTCTCTCCCATAATCCCCCTCTCAGCGTATGACAGCGGGCGCAATAACATCACCTGCCGGCGCCCGCTGTCAGATGCTGAGAGGGAGAACAGTGAGCAGCACAGGAGCCGGGAGGTGAGTTTTTATTTTATTTTTTTTTTTAATGGGGGTGCAGTCGAGTCCTGGCTGGAGAAGTCGTCATGTCGGTGTGGGCCAGATGGAAAAGACATGAAAAGTGAACAATTTCATTAGAAAGAACATCAGCGGTAAGTCATTATCTGTACCTGTGCTGTAATCTATTATATGTTCTGTAGGACTGGTATTATTTAACACAGACCATATGGCGGTAATATCAATATTGGTCTTTTTATATATAGATTATTTTGGCCAACAGCGCGGTCATTTGCTGAGGTTCTCTGATGATGGGCCCACTCAGAAGTTTTGCCTCCACTAAACCAAAACCCTAGCTACGCCTATGGCTCTCTCTCTAGTCTTTCTTTCTCGCTCTCTGTTCTTTCCTTCTCGCTCTCTGTTCTTTTTTCTCTCTGTTCTTTCTTTCTCTCTTTTCTTTCTTTCCTCTCTTTCTTTCTCTGTTTGTTCTTTCTCTCTCGCTGCTCTTTCTTTCTTTTCCTCAGTACCAGCCACTGTGCCCTCATTACCAGTCAGTGTGATTAGCAGTGCTAAATGGTTACGCTTGGGGCAAGGATATGGGTGTGATTAGCTGTGAAATGGGTGTTGTCGGGGCGCGCCGCAGCCTTTAATCCTCTTTCCTGTCTTCCAAATTTGGGAGGTATGCTGTATGACCTCCCTACAACTTCTGGCCATGCTCCTGATGAGCGCGACGGATGGTCTCGTGAGGGATCTCCTCCCACACCTGGACTAAAGCATTCACCAACTCCTGGACAGTATGTGGTGCAACGTGGCATGGCCTAAAATTTTCTGCAGCATGCACAGCGTGCCACAGCCTTTGTCCCTCTTTCCCTTATTCAAAGGTTGGGAAGTATGATGTTGGGCCGCAAGAATATATTTTCTCTGGTGGGCCCAAGGTACTCCAGTCCGACGCTGCTGGCAAGGTCCATGTATGTTGGCTCCTTAACAGCCTTAAATACCATGCCTCAGCAGCAGGGGCGTACATATAAATCATGGGGCCCCATAGCAAAAGTCTGAATGTTCCCCACCCCCCCAAAAAAAAAAACCCAGAGGCATTGTAAATGTAAAGTGCCAGCACAGTGAGGGAAGTTGAGTCGCACAGAGACAGGGGTTTTGGGGGTACTCGGCACCGATCACGTCGACTTCTATGGGGGATGTCACGAGTAGCACAGCTCGGTCCGTGACCTGGGCGATCACTGGAATGTGGGATATTTCCAGGGGATGATAGAATGTTCGTGTAGTTTGTCGTGACGCCACCTGTAGTACCTGGTCAGGGTGTCCAGCGCTGCTGTGCAGGTCCTCTGGAAGGGATGGTGTAGTGCAGGTAGGTGAAAAGTCTTCTACAGGTAACACGCTATCCTTCCAGGGCAGATAGATGTGAGATAGAGCAATGGTGCAAAGTGATGTAACAGAGTGGACTATGCGACGTAGTAAGAAAGCAGGAAACACTTCAAGTTAAACGTTGCATAATAAAAATTTTAATAATAACATTACAAAAGTGCAAATAGCATTAGTGCCGAAGTTCGTGGAGACTTCTTAGGACTACCCCCACCGGGGTAACTTCACAGTGTCCTTTACTTGTGCTTGTGGAGGACCCGCTCCAAACCTCCAACTGTGGTCTTGGGTGGGCTGCAAGACTTTCCTTGAGCAGACCTCACTTTCGGCCACACCAAACGGGTTTTTAGTTTCTGAGGTAGTTGAAAATAGTGCACAGTTAAGTTTTTTGTAAAACCAAGATGGAGCACCGAAGTGCCAACTATTTACAGAAAAATTTGTGAGCCAGTACAGTTCATGGCTTCAAAGTTCAACATTTTGATTACAGTGAAACACCATTACCCAACCTGGGTATATTAAGGCAACAATAAACTTGTTCTTCTGAACATTCACCCGTCCGGGTACATCAAACCATTACCCAACCTGGGTATATTAAGGCAACAATAAACTTCTTTTTATGAACATTCACCCGTCCGGGTACATCAATAATTTAACTATTTACATACAGAGACCCTGTCCGAGTTATTTAGACTTCTTTGGCTGGCCTCTTACAGGTACCACCTGGTACTGTTCTGGAGCTTGCCAAACATCCGTGACAGGAGGGTCCACCCAGACCTGATGACATCGTGTGGCCTGTACAGTGACGTCGTGACCCGCTATCTGGGTCTGTGTGGCCACCTCTTTCGTCTCCCTCCGGGTCTGGACCCCTATGTCCCGGACTGAACGAACCCCAGGGGGCCTAACAGGCGCCGGGTACGGGCCAGCTATCATTATCATGTCCATAGCTGGGGCTGCTGAGGAGACCACTGAGGGAGGCTGGGGAGATTTACGGCGTGGGGGGCACTTGTGCAGAGGCCTGGTTGGGGGAGGCTGAAGGCTCGTAGGGTCTGTCAGTTTCCTGACACTCTGGGGAGTAGGGGTCGCACCTGGTAACATTTAGGGCGTACCATCCATTGTAACCCCAGTGTCGGGTGTAAGTCACCAAGTCTCCTGGCAACAGGTCCCTCCCCGGGTGTCCTTCTGGGAGGTGAGCCTCCACGTCCCGCCGGGTTACAAAAACTTCTAAATAAAGTCCAGGCTCCTGGATGAAGCCCCAACCACCTTTTAACTTAAAGTTCCGTACTGCACCCTTACGCCGCGGCTCCCTCACCGTACTTTTATCCTTTCTCATACGTGCCTTCTCTGCCAGGTCCTTCTCCAGGTGACGTTGCCGAAGCTTTTGGGATTCTCGCTGCTCCCTTTGTCGCTCTGCTTCCCGCTCCCGACGTCTCCACTCTTCCTCCTGACGCCGGTTGTAATTCTCCTCCACCAGCAGCTCCATGTCTCCACCATCAAACGCCAGCTTACGATGTACGGTTTGCGGCAGCTCTCCTGGCGCCCGCCAGTCCTGGCGGCGCTCACCTGTGGCGGAAGCAGCCGGCTCTGGAACAGATGACGGTCGGGGCTCCGGTACAGGCAGGTAGAGCTCTGGTGCCTGCACGGCCTCCTCCATGAGGACGGGTGTCGCTTCTTCTGCCTCAGCGACGGGGGCAGACAGCGGGATCTGGGGTGCTGGTGTGGAGTTTTCTGCAGGAACGGGTGCCTCCACTGTGATACTGGCAACCGGTTCAGATTGCAAGGGCTGGGATGCCTGCACGGCCTCCTCTACTGGAACGGGTGCCTCCACTGAGATACTGTCAACCGGTTCAGATTGCAAGGGCTGGGATGCCCGCACGGCCTCCTGTACTGGAACGGGTGCCTCCACTGAGATACTGGCAACCGGTTCAGATTGCAAGGGCTGGGATGCCCGCACGGCCTCCTCTACTGGAACAGGTGCCTCACCTTCCGGTACAGACACTTCAGGGGGTAAGAGGGATTGGCGCCGCTCCAATTGTAGTTTTAGGGCCCGCCAGCTCGCTTCCATCCTGGCGACCTCCTCCCGGTGCCGGGCCAGGTCTCTCAGGGTATCCTCCGCTTCTTCCAGCGTAGGAGGGTTTCCAGGCCAGGTGCCAAATGGTGGCTCCGTGGCGATCGGGTCGCTTCCATGGGGGGAGAGCTCTGACTCCTCCATCCCTTCCCACTTCTGCTCATGTCCGTTCGCCATCTCTGCCAAGTCACATGTGTCATTAGCATCAGGAGAGGCGCCATCTTTTGTAGGGAGGCGGGACCTTCGCGTTCGTTTCCGCCCACTGAGGAGGATGAGGAGGCGGAACTCCAGAGCTGTGGGGCACGATCTTACATTGCAGTAACATTTAGAGTGTGCGGACATCGTTTTCGCGCCACGGAGTGAGTGTACGCCCACGAGAGCACGCCCTTATTCTTCACCTGTGCCTCGTGGCGCAGATATGACGGAAAAATGGCAAATACAGTCTATGATGATTTTTGCAATTCTCAAGCAAAAAAACAGTTCAATTAAGGCACACAGGACTCGCTTATAGCGAGCTTCTGAATCCTGTTCGTGACGCCAAAGTTGAGTCGCACAGAGCCACAGGTTTTGGGGTACTCGGCACCAAGCCCGTCGACTTCTATGGGGGATGTGACGGGTAGCACAGCTATGTCCGTGCCCTGGTCACTCACTGGAATGTGGGATATTTCCAGGGATGATAGAATGTTTGTGTAGTTTGTCGTGAATCCACCTGTAGTAACTGGTCAGGGTGACCAGCGCTGCTGTGCAGGTCCTCTGGCAGGGATGGTGTAGTGCAGTTAGGTGATAAGTCTTCTACAGGTAAGACGGTATCCTTCCAGGGCAGATAGATGTGAGATAGAGCAATGGTGCAGAGTGATGTAGCAGAGTGGAGTATGCAACGTAGTAAGAAAGCAGGAAAGGAAACAATTCTTACTACAAAGACATGCAGCATAAGGCTGCCTCAACCCCTCCCATCCAACTAGCTACACCCTGTTCTAACCAGCCTGAGCTAGACCATCCCATTGGGTCCGCCTACACTCAGCTGGCATAGTGTACTGTTGAATGCAGTGGTTGGAGTCAATGGGGTGTTTCCTCCTTACCTGAGAGTAAGTTGTCACACCGCTGGGTGCGATGCAACATCTCTGTGGCGACTGGACCCTCGGGTGCTTCTGTCTTTTCACAAATGCCGGCTTTACCCGGCAATTGAATCAGAGGCTATTTTACTATGTAGAAGTGAATAAACTATAAATATATGTATATATATATATGTCACAATGACATGTATATATATATATATATGTATTCTAAGTGTGTATATTTTGTGTTTACAAGGAAAGAAAGTGTTTTTTTAGTTGCGATATTTTGTTCCCATAGACTTACATGGGACTTCCGGTATCGGAATCGGATATCGCCGATATTTAGTGATATCGGCGATACCATTCCGATCCGATATTTTTAGATATCGAGCAGTATCGCTCAACACTAGTTATAATATGTGATATTTTTGGTGATCCCTTGTCTTTGTATGGCATGTTTCTTTTCTTTATGTCTTTGAATAGGTCTGTCATTAATATCATTATGGTACAAAACCACATTCATTATTTAAAAAAAATAAAGCACTGAATACAACAACAAAAAATTAAGTTTACACAGAGAGGATAAAAATGAAGTGGGAAACGTGGAGAAAAAAATGTGTGTTAAAAAAAGAGAAATAAAAATATCAGCTCAAAATATGAGGTCAACAATCAAGTAAATAGTATCTCTGTCACAAAATCCTAGAATGTAGATTTCTGACATTCCTTACTCTCAGCTAAGTTTCTTAAAATCTTGGAGTACCCCTTTTAAGAAAGAGTTTCAGTGCTCGACAAAACATCTCAGACCCTTTTGAAATTCTCCACACTCGGGACTGTACAGGTACTGCAACTCATCCTTATCTACTTGAATGGAGCAAATAGATGGCATTACACTTGGAGGCTGTGTGTACACATTGCGGATTTATTGCGGATCTGCAGCGGATTTTCCACAGCGGATCCGCAATAAATCCGCAAGTGTGTATCAAAACAATGTTAACCTATGGTAAAAAAAAATTAGCTGTGCACATGCTGTGGAAAAAAACGTGCAGATTTGCAGGATTTTATTTTCCGCAGCATGTCAATTCTTTGTGTGGATCTGCAGTGTTTCTGTACCTATTGAGTCGGGCACATCCGCAGCAAAACCGCAGGTCTAAAAAAGATCTGCGGTTTTGCTGCGGATGAAACGCTGCAGATCGGGAGGAGGGAAGTGAGTGGGCGGTGACTGTGCGGGGCACTGCGTGTATGGTGTGTGTCTGTGGGTGCATGTGTCCCTTTGTGTGTGTTGGTGTGTGCGTGTCTGTGTAAGCAGCCATTGTCTGATGGGACTACTGTTCCCACTTGGCAATCAATGCTCACAGTGACAGCATTGCCAATGATGGAAAAGTAGTCCCATCAGACTGGCTGTTATCAGTAGTAAAAAAAAACTACATACAGAACATGCATATAACATACAACACGTAGCAGAGTACATACTCACTAAACACCTAGTCCCCCGATGCCCTCGTCTCCTTTAATAAAAAAAAACCTATACATTACCTTTCCGCCATAGTCCAGTTATTAACGAGCATCCCACGACGATCTCTGGTGTAGGTGTGTGGCCCAGCTATGTCAGGCACACATAATCCAGGAGAATGCACAGGAAGGTAACCGCAAAAGCTTGTTATCCATTCACGTCACTCACACTTTCAGACACACCCACTAGGGGTATAAGAGGTAGTGACACGTAGCAGCCAGCCATTCAAGCCTTGGGAGACTCAGGAGTGAGTCATCCCCCAGATAGTTTCCTGTCTTCGGACAGATCAGATCATTCAAGCTTCCTGTCTTAGGACAGAGTAGTTCAGTGTCAGTTCGGCCTGGACTTGGAAGAAACTGAGAGCTGTTCAGTGAGCTCTGGAGAAAACTGGCATTTCCATCAAAGCTACAAGTGCTTATGTTAAGAGCGCGAGCAGGGCAAAGGGCGCAGTGGAGAAGATAGATGCTAGTGCACCAGGTACCGGATTACCTGCACTAATTCACCGGACACCGGGGTCCGAAGCGTTGCTAGCGCTTCAAGCCTAGTAACAAGATAACCGGAGGCTTTCTGGACCACAGGTCGCAGAAGGTAGCCCTAAGCGCCGATACGTAACGGAGTCAGGGAGGACAGGACGGGCAAGGCCTGATCAGCCCCAACGCCTTAGTTCTCACCAACATCTGGAAATCAGAGACATAGAAGGCTCCACCACAATGTTGGCCGGGCGATGCAGCTATTGAGTAAGTTGGAGATTATAGAGTTAACTTCGCTTCATGCAAGTTTGGACTCAAATACATATGGAGTAAAGGAGGCCTCTAACCTGCTCAGCGGTTATCCCGATTGTGCATTCTCCACCCCGACCAGCTCCCCGGGACCTGCCTGAAACACCTACCAGTAAAGGTATGAAAAAGAAGCTGCATTGTGTGTGATTGAATTCTTAACTACACCCTGCATCATCACCATAGACTTCCAGGGACCCGTCTCACCTGTGGGAGACTTACCACCCAGCTGCCCCCATAACATCCCCTGTGAAGATCCTTATAGCAGCGCTGGTCCAAGTGATCAGAAACCACAGGTGGCGTCACGAACTAACTACAAATCCCCTGTAAATATCCCCCATTGCATGACCGCCAGGGCCACGGACCGAGCTCTGCTGCCAGTGACAACTCCCATAGACCTCTATGGGCTCGGCTCCGAGTACCCCATAGCCCTGGTATCCACTCATGTGGTGCGAGTCAAATTTCTGGCGTCACGAACAGGATGCGAAACTTGCAGAATTGTGAGTCCTGTGTTGCCTATTGAACTGTTTTGTGAAAAAGACTGTTTGCTGAATTTGGCGCCATTTTACCGCCATTTTATCGCCATATTGGCGCCCTGAGGCGCTGGTGAAGAAGGTGGGCGTGCATTCGTGGGCGTGTACCCCCCTGTGGCGCGAGAGTTATGGCCGCCCTCTCAAAATGCTACTATAATGTGCGATCCTGCCCCACTGCTAAGGAAATACGCCTCCTCTTCATCTTCTATGCAAAAAGGAGGAGATGCAAATCCCGCCTCCACGGAAGGGACCGGACTGTTCCTGATGGAAACTACAGTATGGCCTGGGACGAGATGGCGGAAGGACAGGAGAATCTGTGCGGAGGAGCGGAGGCGTACAAACCCTGCCCCCCGGAGGATTTACTGCCTGTGCCGGAGCTGTCCTCAGATCGGGACACTGACCCCACTATACTGGAATTAAAGAGAGAAAATGCGGTGCTCAGAAGACTAATCCAGCGTCATGCCGACTTGGAGGAGACCGAGAGACGCTGGCGTGCCCAGACACAGCAGCTGCTGTGGGACGCAGTGTTCTCTCCCACAGACATCACCCCATCACTTGATTTTTCAAAGTCCCTGCTGAAAAAGACTGAAGGACGACCGGAGGCCGCCCCCAAAAGTGCTGTACCTGATCCCACCGATGCAGAGGTGGAGGAGAAGGAGGCTGAGGAGGCCCTGCCCGTTCCGGAGTGCCAGCCAGGCCAGGAGGCCGCAGAAGACTACGATTCCCCAGTAGGAACACCGGAGGGGTCCCAGCCATCGTTGCCGGAAATCGACTGGGACGAGATGGAGCGTCTGGATGATGTGACTTACGACCTCCAAACCGGAAATGCTTGGCAACACTGCGAGAAAGAGAGACAACGGCAGGAGGAAGAGAGAAAGATACAGCGAGACCGACAGGAATGGCATGAGAAGTTCCTCGCTGACAAAGAAACCGTCCGCCGAGATAAAGGTACCCGACGGGAACCGCGGCGTCAGGGGTGCGTCACCGAATTTCAACTCCGCAAGGGCTGGGGCTTTATCCGTGAGCCGGGTCTCTATCCGGGGGTCTTTGTGAGCTGCCGGGACGTAGAGTCCCACTTGCCCATCGGTCATCCTGGAAGGGATCTGGTAAATGGGGACATAGTAAGCTACACGCGACACTGGGGTTTAAAGGGATGGTATGCTCTAAACGTCTCTGTTATCAGTGACCCCGTCCCCGATGCTGGTACCGTACACAATACTGAAGCGTCCCAGTCCCGAGCTCCCACAGCACCAGACCGTGCACTGGAGTCGCCCCCTGCATACTCATCTCGACCTACGTCGCCCCCTTCATCGCAATCTGTGACCCATCCTGCTTCGCAAGCTAGATCTTATTCTGTGGCACCTACTGCAGCGCAACCTGCGTTATATTCCGGAGAGGTCCCAGTGAGGTCCCTACCAGCACAAACAAGAGATGTTGCGACACAGACTTATATTGCAGGACATGATATCCTAGTAATGGGAACCCAAGGGCATCGAGTACTTCTGTCCCCAGGGATGGAAAAGGTCAACGTCGCCACTACTAAGAAGGAAGATAAAAGCCAGTAGGACCCAGACAGGGGTTTACTGCAACTGAAGAAATGTAAAAAGTTTAAAAAAGAAATTTTGCCGATTTGCACTTTAATAATATGTATGATGTTTACATAACTTAAAGTAGAATACCCGGCTGGGTAAAAGAATTAAATAATGAAAGTTAACAGGTTAATGGTTACTGTATAAAGTTTTACAAAGAAGATTTTTGCACTTTAATAGAAGTTAAAGTATTAATGTGATTTCTATTGATATATCTTGAAATGTGATTACTTGAAATGTGTCTTTTCTCATGCATGGACTGCGTGGCTGTGGACTATGCCAGCCCAAAGACTCTCATTGTAAATAGTTCGCACTTCGGTGCACTATCTTGGTTTTACACAAAGCCTTGAACTACCTCTGAAAGAAAACCCGTGTGGTGTGGCCTGGAGCGAGGTCTGCTGCTCAAAAGTCCTGCAGCCCACCCAGGACCCACGTGGGAGGTTTGGCGCGGGTCCTCCACAAGAATATTGTCTTGTATTATGAAAGTGCTTTTGATGCTTTTGTATTTTTCTAATGTACAAATTGTAACATTCAAGAATCCTCACCTCCCGGATGGGATGAGTTAAATGTTTATGTTAAACGCAAAACAAAAATGTTTTCTTTTTCTCTTTTACAGCCCGGGAGTGCTGTGATTAACCATGGGGGGATGTGTGGCCCAGCTATGTCAGGCACACATAATCCAGGAGAATGCACAGGAAGGTAACCGCAAAAGCTTGTTATCCATTCACGTCACTCACACTTTCAGACACACCCACTAGGGGTATAAGAGGTAGTGACACGTAGCAGCCAGCCATTCAAGCCTTGGCAGACTCAGGAGTGAGTCATCCCCCAGATAGTTTCCTGTCTTCGGACAGATCAGATCATTCAAGCTTCCTGTCTTAGGACAGAGTAGTTCAGTGTCAGTTCGGCCTGGACTTGGAAGAAACTGAGAGCTGTTCAGTGAGCTCTGGAGAAAACTGGCATTTCCATCAAAGCTACAAGTGCTTATGTTAAGAGCGCGAGCAGGGCGAAGGGCGCAGTGGAGAAGATAGATGCTAGTGCACCAGGTACCGGATTACCTGCACTAATTCACCGGACACCGGGTCCGAAGCGTTGCTAGCGCTTCAAGCCTAGTAACAAGATAACCGGAGGCTTTCTGGACCACAGGTCGCAGAAGGTAGCCCTAAGCGCCGATACGTAACGGAGTCAGGGAGGACAGGACGGGCAAGGCCTGATCAGCCCCAACGCCTTAGTTCTCACCAACATCTGGAAATCAGAGACATAGAAGGCTCCACCACAATGTTGGCCGGGCGATGCAGCTATTGAGTAAGTTGGAGATTATAGAGTTAACTTCGCTTCAGGCAAGTTTGGACTCAAATACATATGGAGTAAAGGAGGCCTCTAACCTGCTCAGCGGTTATCCCGATTGTGCATTCTCCACCCCGACCAGCTCCCCGGGACCTGCCTGAAACACCTACCAGTAAAGGTATGAAAAAGAAGCTGCATTGTGTGTGATTGAATTCTTAACTACACCCTGCATCATCACCATAGACTTCCAGGGACCCGTCTCACCTGTGGGAGACTTACCACCCAGCTGCCCCCATAACATCCCCTGTGAAGATCCTTATAGCAGCGCTGGTCCAAGTGATCAGAAACCACAGGTGGCGTCACGAACTAACTACAAATCCCCTGTAAATATCCCCCATTGCATGACTGCCAGGGCCACGGACCGAGCTCTGCTGCCAGTGACAACTCCCATAGACTTCTATGGGCTCGGCTCCGAGTACCCCATAGCCCTGGTATCCACTCATGTGGTGCGAGTCATAGGACTCCGACATCGGGTGATGTCAGTGCTCTACAGGGGCCCCACGATGAACTGGCAGCGGAGGAAATCCTCCGCAATGTATATCCCTCCGCTGCTGCCGGGAGAGTGGTCACTTTAGTTCATTCTCTCACCCGGCAATGCTGTGTAAGAAAATTCCCACGCAACATTGCCGGAAAGTGAGAGACTGATCTCAGGTAACCTCTTCATTGATGCACTGCACGAGGATTACCTCCTGTCAGCTCATCACTGTGAGGCCCTATAGAACAGTGACATCAATCGATGTCACTATTCTATGGGGGAGATCGTCTTGGGACACTCGTTATTAATTGCACTGCGTCGGACAGGGAGTATACGGTTGGTTTATTTTACTTTTTATTACAGGATACGGAGGGCGTTGCATGGATTAGGCGTGCAATAAAAATATGAAAACCGTGTTGTTTTATTTAATTGAAATACTTTATTCTCATGTGTGTGTTTTTTTAACACTTTCAAGCTATAGGATTAATAATGGGTAGATGACTTATTGACGTCTCTCCATTATTAACCGGGCTTAATGTCACCTTACAATACAAAGGTGACATTAACCCCTTATTACCCCATATGCCGCCATAACACGGCGATGGGAAGAGAGGGGTCAAGTGCAGGAATTGTCGCATCTTACAGATGCGCCATTTCTGGAGCGGATGCGTACTGCTGTTTGAAGCCAAGGAGTGGCAAATATCCAAGGCCCCTTCCTAGGCTATGAATATCAGCCCGCAGCTGTCTGTGTATCCTTTCTGGCCATTAGTTATAGAGGGACCCCACGTGATTTTTTTTTTTGGGGGGGGTCCCCTATTTTAATAGCCAGTAAAGGCTATGCGATCTGATATTCTTAGCCTGGGAAGGGGCCATGGGTATTACCCCTTTCCCAGGCTATAAACATCGGCACCCAGTCTCTGGCTTTCCCTCTCTGGCCTTGAAAATTGCGCGGGAGCAATTTAAATTAAACAGCGTTTAAGGCTGGGGTCACAATTTACGAGAAACTCACACGAGTCTTGCACCTCAATACTCGCACAGCAGCCGGCACTCGGGACCGGAGTGTGCGGCTGCATGTATTTCTATGCAGCTGAACACTCCGCTCCGAGTGCTGACGGCAGTGCCAGGTATTGAGGTGCGAGACTTGTGAGACCCCGGCCTAACACAGATTTTTTACAATCTATAATGTGTTTTTACATGGCCTAGATTCATGCACATGTGCTGCTGTGTTCTTTTTTTGTCTATATTGTGCAGTCCTCGCAGCTTGCACGTGTTTACACTATTAGGTGCTGATCGGTTTTTCTTAGCTTATTCAAGTATCTGGATGCTGGCTGCCTCCAGTCTGATCTTGCACTCCTCCCATTGGCCTTGCAGGTGCTGCAATCAGCTCTACCAGCCCATAAATTTAAACAAATATTAAAAAACATTTTAAAGATAACCTGTGGTCAGGAAAACACATAAATATAGTTCCCCCACATATCTGTTAAGGACCATATAATATAAAGTAGTGGAATACTCCCAAATAACATGCAAAGGAAAAAGTATGGAGTAATAGAAAACCACAAGAGGAGAAAATGTGTAATATAACCAGTTCATCAAATATAAAACATAGATAAATACATCGATACAAGAGGTGGTCAAGAGAAACATTCATAGAACAAGCGAGAAGCAGCCCGTGTAAATACTGGATAGGATATAGCAGCACTAGTGAGAACATGCGTGATGTAGCAGAGCACACAGGCAGATCTATAACACTGCCATATGTGTGAACTGTGTCAATGCACAGGTAAGAAGAAAATAAGTTCACACTCTCAATATTGCACATGCCCACATATCATGGTCTATTAATAAAGTAAATGGTCTAAGTCAAATAGTGCTCAGGGTGCCTTAATAAAGCATGGTGCTTACCCATTTCCTAGTGTCAAAGAGAGGGGTTGCCTCGCTGCGCCCCGACGCGCGTTTCACCTCAGCTTTTGAGAAAAACTTTTGAAAAAACTTTTCTGATGTTGGAAACTGCAGATCGGCCTTTTAAGAAGCCCAACTGGTGCGGCATAATTACTCTAGGTAAAGCCATAGCCAATCTGTCTGCCAAAATTTTAAAGATCAATTTTAAATCTTGGTTGATAAGTAAAATTGGCCTATAGCCGGAAGGGTCCCCCAGATCTCTATCCCCTTTTGGCAGCAACTTTATATATGCAGTGTTAGCATTTCTTGAGATTTCACTTCCCCCCCCATCCAGGCATTAAACAAACTCGTCAGGGTAGGGGAGACCTGATCTGTTAGGACCTTATATAATTCGCTCCCAAATCCGTCTGTACCAGGTGCGTTGCCATTGCTGAGGCCTTTAATTGCTGTTTTCACACCCCTCCACTGAAATCTCGGCACTCAAAGCCTCCAACTCCTGGTCTGAGAAGTGGGGCATTTTCACTCTACTTAGCCATTCTCCCCCCCCACCTTCCTGCGTTACCCCATATAATTTTCTATAAAATTCCCCCAGAATCCTGTTTATTTCCCTGTGATCAGAAGTTAGGCCTCCTCCTTTTTTCTTCAAGCTAGGAATCAAAGTCAATTGCCTCCTTCCCCTAGCCAAATTGGCCAGCATCTTTCCCGATTTGTTCTCATATCTATGCAGCGCCACCTCCTGCTGTGATCTAACTAATTGCTCCTTTTTGTCCACCCATGAATCAAAGTTACTCTTAGCCTCCAACCACCTTTTTTTGCTGAAGTTGAGCGGGTCGCTAAAACCGCCGTGTAAACCCCCTCAGAAGTTAACTTGCTTTTGAGTATTGGTCATTTGTTTTTCTGTTTAAAGTAGCCGTGTACCCCAACAAATGTTCTGCTCATGGTACCCATTTGTTGTCCTAAAATCCTCCCACCACTCCCTCAAAATCCTATGAAAATTCTCCTCCCTTGTCAGGAATGCCGGAAACCTCCACAAAATATCTGTGCCCCTTGGAATGTTATCTTGCACCATACACTCACTGGGCTGTGGTCAGAAATCACCATATTCTCTATCACGCTCTCTTTCGCTCTGGGTATCAAGCTCTCACTCATCCAGATCTGATCAATGCACGAACAACTATCATGCGGGTGGGAATAGTGAGTAAACTCTCTGTCATTAGGATGCTGCAAACGCCATATATCTCTGAGCCCCAACTCCTCCTCCATCATGTATCTATATCCCCCCCTCTCCCTGACCTCCAGTTCCCCACTCCTTCTGGGTTCTATCCTCTACCTGACAGGTAACCCCATTAAAATCTCCTCCCACTACTACCCGTGGTTCATAGTCCTTCAGTAAATTAAGTCTCAAATCCCTAAAGAAAGGATCCTGGTCCAAACTGGGGGCATCTCCCCTCCAAGTCATACTCCTCCCGTAGCACCATATGATTAAAGTGCCTACTTACCAAGATCAAGGTCCCTGCCCTCCTGCCCTGGGCCGATGAGCCAAACACTTTTCCCACCCACCACTTGTTCACTCTAAAGAAGTCCTCACTCCTCAAGTGTGTTTCCTGTAAGAGCGCTACATCAGCTCCCAAACTCTTTAAATGACGGAGTATCATAGATCTTTTACTCGGCGACCTCAGGCCTTTGACATTCCATGAAATAATCCTAACCATTTTCTAGCGTAAAATTGGTCTCTCTAGATGGCTTCACTATAAAATCATCAGCTGTTGCAGGCGCTATCCGGTACATACCATAGCTGTTTTCTTTCTTCTCCTCCCCCTCCCACCTCATCAACATTTTGAACTTGAACATGAATCTCCCCAAACAGAAAAAACTGATTAAATTCCTGTACAGCCTTTCGCTTGACTTCCCTTATTTTGACTGCCCCACACTCTCCCTCAACCCCCTTTACGCAGCTTTACAGACAATAACTGAACCCGAAATTGATACCATTTCAGAGATCTACCTCTTCCCCATACCCCCCACCCTCCAACAGATGTATGACATTAAAGCATATCAGTAATATACTATTGCACCTAGAGAGAGGGAATACAAAAAAAAAAGGGGAAGGGGGTTGGGAGTTGTTTTCAAAGACTCCAGATATATATGCCAAGGTTGCACAGAGTACCTGCAGTTCATCTACCAGTCTATAGTTGCATAAGTTGTGAATGTTTTTCCCGCCTTTTCATCTTCTCCTTTGACTTTCTCCGTTGAAGTCGCTGTTCTGAGCTCTCTTAAGTTGTGCCTCTCCCATCATCCGGAGACCTCTGCCCACTTTCTCTGTGAGTCACCGTCGAGGGTGAACGATCCCATCTCCCAAGACACCTCTCTCTGCCTCCTC
Organism: Oophaga sylvatica; assembly: GCA_033576555.1. Lineage (NCBI taxonomy): Eukaryota > Metazoa > Chordata > Amphibia > Anura > Dendrobatidae > Oophaga > Oophaga sylvatica. The sequence continues at coordinate 370,956,050 of JARQOD010000005.1, forward strand.
TTTTCGTCTCCTCCTTCCGTTCTGTAGTTGACAGCAGTTGTGATTCAGCCACCTCATGGTTTTTATAAAACGTAAGTGAGCCGTCAGGTCGTCGCACTTTCAGTGTGGTGGGATACAGGTGTTGAAATCGTATCTTCTTATGAAAAAGAGAGGTGCACACCCTGCTAAAGGCTTTTCTCCTCCTTGCTACCTCAGCAGAATAATCACTAAATAGTAAAAGTTTGTGTCCCTTGATCTACAACTGCTGGCGTCTTTCTCTGAAGGCCCTCAAGATCTCTTCCTTATGCTTGTAGTCTAGGTACTTGACAATGACCTGCCTGGCTCAAGGCATAGGCGCTTGGGCTCCAACTTTGGTGGTCTCTCTGGGTTCAACATGATCCCTTAATGGGCCTTCTCTATGAGCTTTCTCCACTCTGCAGTTGTGTTTAAGGCCTAATGCTTGTGGAAGGTCATGCTCATGTGAAGGTCGGCCAGAGCTGTAGTCATGACAGAGGATACTGCAGCACCTGTACCCTGGCCTCCCTTCACAGACACACTCCACACTCTGTGGAGCATACTTGCCTCTATATACCGGGGACTGCAAGGCTTCTTCAGTGAATGAATAGATGCACAGTCACTGTAAAACTTGAAATGAAACACTTTAATATCCAAACTTCTCAGAACATCCAAATCCAGCACAGCATTAATAGCAGCCTTCAAATCACATATCAACTCTTCCTTTCTTTCCCTGCTTGATATGTCACACGGTTCTACAACGGGTCGTACCGCTCTGTATGCATCACCGGTATGTCCCCTGTGCAGCCTGGTTTCTTTCGGGAGTTCCTTCCACTGTTTCACCCCAGATAGAAAGGCATCTGCCCGCGCTAATACTGCCACATGCTGAACATCCACCCGCTTGATCCTGCTGTGACACTTCTCTTAAGTAAACGTTCCTGTCAGCTCCTCTGACTATATCTGTAGCTCCAGCTACCTACTTACTCTTGAGGTGTGCCTTGCTGCTGCTACTGTTCTGGGAGGTGATGCTGCTTTCCTCACTGTCTGGATGCCTGGGCACTGTCTTCTTTACAAACGTTGCGGGGTATCTAGCTTGCCCGGGCAAGAGGCCACCAGAGCACACAGGGCGTACTCGCTCCACTAACTACAACCATGAAGACCTGATCCTATTATCTATGTGACCCCTCCTACATTAACTATGTACATGTAGAATTATTCTAGTGAGCTCAATGCACCCATCTAGTGGCCCCTAATACCACTTCACTTTCCCTATACTTGCTTATTGAGGTAGACTGAACCTATGTACAATTTGTGCAAGTAGCAAGAACATTAAGTAAAACACATAATAAAGTATGACATAAATACATGTGCAAGACAGAGGATTTAAAAGGGTTAAAACCCCCAACCCCTTAAACTCACATAAGCCATCTAGCTGCCCTGGTGACACTGACTTCGGGAGTCCCACTATTCTCAGGTTACTTCGCCTACAACAGTTTTTCTAAGTCATCCACTTTTTCGCACAATTTATCTGACAGAACCGTTAAGTCATGCATATGCTTATTCATATTGATTGTGTCCTCAGCATTTGATATCCTCAGCTCAGCCGCTTTTATTTTGTGGTCGTGCTCCTCCAGTGAGTCGCACGTACAGAGTACCAGGGCTTATGGGGTACTCGGCACCGAGCCCGTTGAAGTCTATGGGGAATGTCACAAGTAGCACAGCTCGGTCCGTTGCCCTGGGCGCTCATACAAAAGGGGGATATTTACAGGGGATTTTAGGAATAGTTCGTGACGCCACCTGCGGTTTCTGATCAGGTAGACCAGCGCTGCAAATGGATCTTCTGAGGGGATGTTACAGGGCAGCAAGATGTTACGTCTCCCACAGGTGAGACGGTTCCCTCAAAGTCTATGGTGATGCAGGGTGCAGGTAATAAGTCAGTCACACACATGCCAGTCTCTTTCCATACCTTTACTGATGAAGGTTGCAGGTATGTCCCGGGAAGCTGCTCAGGGTGGAGTATGCACATCCAGGTAATTGCCAAGTAGGTTTAAGGCCTCCTTTCCCTTTAAAGTGTATGAGTCCTAACTTGCGTGAAGTCAAGTTTAACTCTAAGCAAGACAGCTTCGCCCGGCCAACATTGTGGTGGAAGTCTTCTCCTGGCAAGAACTAAGTCTCTATGGCTGCAGACCCGACTCCTGTTCTGCCTGACCCCGGTTACGTATCGGCACTTAGGGCTACCTTCTGTGACTTGAAGTCCAGCAAGGATTCCGGATTTTCTCTCACTAGCCGTAAAGGTTCTAGCAATACTTCGGACCCGGTGTCCGGTTAAGTCGAGTGAAGGTGATCTGTCACCGAAGTCACTCCTTCCGTTGGTCACCACTTGCCCATCGCCCTACTCTCATCCTTAACATAAGCACGAGGTAGCAGTAGGTGTAGTCGTCAGCTTCCTTTCTCCCAAAGCTCACTGACTGCTTCTCAGTTAACTCAATGTTCCAACAACTGTAGTCCCCTTCCTTCTGTTCCTTCAAAGACTCTGTCCAGAGCAGCTCTCAGGACCTTTCGTCAGACTGAATACACGCTTGCTCCGAGAGTCACTTTCCACATTCCTTAGGGAACTAACAGTCCGTCTGTTCTGAGATAACAGCTTGCAATCTTTCTCTGTCTTGTCTGGCAGGATCTCACCACACGTCTGGCTAGAATGACTCACTGCCTCAGACTCGTCTCCAACTCCCTCCAGTCTGGAATGAACTAATGAACTAATCTCTCTGCTACCTATCTCACACCCTTAAATAGTCTAAGGTTCCCTCTAGTGGTAATCTAGGGAAGTGTGAGTGTGAATGAATATCAGATTTTACAGTTACCTTTTCTGTGCACACTCCTGGGAACATGTGTACCAAGCGCAGCTGGGCCACACATCCCCCCTAGTTATCATCAGCACTCCCGGGCTGAAATAGAAAAACATTTTTATATTAACATCAACAATAACTCTTCCCTTGCGGGAGGTAAGGACACTTTAACGTTACATTGTGTACAAATTGCAATAGAAAAATATCAAAAATACTTTTCACATCAATAAATACAAGACAAGATTCTTGTGGAGGACCCGCACCAAAAACCTCCCACGTGGGTCCTGGGTGGGCTGCAGGACTTCATTGCTGCAGACCTCACTCAAGGCCACACCATACGGGTTTTTCTTCAGAGGTAGTATGGCTTTTACGTAAAACCAAGATGGGGCACTGAAGTGCGAACTATTTACAATTAAAGTTTTTGTGCTGCAAGAGTCCTCAGCACGCAGTCCTTGCATAAAACATTTCAAATAAATCACATTTCAATAATACTGCTGCATTACTCATTACCCAACTAGGGTATACTATTTAAAATTATGCAAATTATGCAAACATCATCAAATATTATCAACATTTTCAATAAAGTGCAAATTCTTTCTTCAACTTTGTACAGATGCAGTAAACCCTGTCTGGGTCCTACTGGTCTTCTTCTTTGCAGATTGCGATGACGTCTTCCACTCCTGGGGCTGGAAGTAAGCGGTGCGATCTGGAACGCATCACTAACATATCATGTCCTGCTACCTGTGTCTGGGTAGTGTGGTGTAGTGACCCCTGATGCAGCTAGGGGGCACTGTGTATGCTCCTCGAGATATGCATGGAAGCATGGTTTGTGTTGTGGTAAAGGACCTGTGATGAGGTCATGACCAGGTGACCTAACCATGTGATCCTGACCTCATCTGTGGGTGGGGTTACACCTATGTGCATGGAAGCATAGTTCGTGTTGTGGTAAAGGACCTGTGATGAGGTCATGACCAGGTGACCTAACCATGTGATCCTGACCTCATCTATGGGCGGGGTTATGCCTATGTAATGGAGTGTGCACGGCACCTGTGAAGAGTGTTGTGGGAGTCTGTGAGTGTGAACAGACTACCATGCGTCCAGGCGGGACATTACAGAGAGCTCTCTGTGTCTGAAGAGAATGTGGGAGTCTGCCAGGGTGGACAGACTTCCATGTGTCCCAGCGGGACATCACAGAGAGGTCTCTGTGTCTATGAGGAGTGAGGCTCCAGGCAGGAGCTGAAGTACTGAAGATTTGTATTGCATGTGACTGTGAGGTTTATGATGTAATAAACATGATGATTTTTTGGATAAGAAACGTGTCTCCTGATTACCTCTGAAGCAGCCGAGTGAGTTGAAACCTTACAATTGGTGGATGGAATGCTGGCAGCGACCCAAGGAGCACATGTTCCAGGACTGGGAATGAGGAATCAGAGGAGGAACGGACGGTCTGTGAAAACCGTGAGTGTGACCAGTGGTCATGAATAAACTGTGCATTTATGTTTATGGGGTGCCTCTGATATGAGGTATCTGAAGACGCTGTTAAGCAGTGGTGACAGACAGGAGTCTGTGTTATGTTGACCGGGTCATTGAAAATGGAAAAAAAAAAAGCATGCTGAGAGGATACCTCTGAGGAGGAGGTCTCCAGGAACCTGTGTGGCTGACGCCAACAGGTTACGGTCTTGACAACCGTGTTATGCTGGTCGGGATCAGTGAGAAGAATTAGTGAAAGACTGTTTTTTTTCCTTTGTTGGATGCCTCTAAGAGGAGGTGTCCGGAAACCTGCGTGGCCAACAGGTAACAGACAGGAGTCTGTGGTGTACTGACGGGTCAGTGAGAGATTGTTTTTGTCCTTGTGGGATGCCTCTATGAAAAGGAGGTGTCCGGAAACCTGAGTGATCAACAGGTGACAGACAGGAGTCTGTGTTGTGCTGACGGGTCAATGAGAAACTGTTTTTTTTTCTGGAACACGTGTGAGGTGTTTGCTGTGGCTCGGAGGAGTCATGAAGGTGACAAGCGGCTGGCTGTGACTCGTGGGGTCACGAAGGTGACAAGCGGCAAGACAGCGCAGCGTGCAGAGACTTGTGGCAGCAGGAGCTACAGTGACTGTTGCAGCAAGAAGTTCTGCAGCAGCCGGAGCTGCAGTAACAGCCACAGCAGCTTAGGAGTAGCATCTGGAGGTGCTGGTTGTTGGTGGCTGCAACAGAAGCGGTGGCAGTACCAGCAGGAGCTGATGTGGTAAAAAGGACAGTGTGAACCAAGGCACACAAACTCTTAAAGGGCCAGTACACGGCCTAAGTAAAAGACACTGTCTAAGGGTACTGTGTGGACTGGGGCCTGTAAGAGCCGTGGTGTGTATCCCAGTGATGGGTGGTGTCCCTAAAAGGGGAGGAGTCCCAAAAGGGTGGCGGCAACCCAAAACAGGGATGGTTACCCAAAAGGGGGTGGAGTCTCAAAAGGGGGTGGTAGCCCAAAAATCAGTAAAGTTGCCCAAAAGGGGGCGGAGTCCCAAAAGGGGGCGGTAACACAAATTAGGATGGTGGCCCAAAAGGGGGCGGTAACCCAAATTGGGATGGTGGCCCAAAAGGGGGCGGAGTCCCAAAAGGGGGTGGTAACCCAAATTGGGATGGTGGCCCAAAAGGGGGCGGTAACCCAAATTGGGATGGTGGCCCAAAAGGGGGCGGAGTCCCAAAAGGGGGCGGCAACCCAAAAGGGGATGGTGGCCCAAAAGTGGGTGGAGATTCCAAAAGGGTGTTATGCTGGTATACCACCGAACTTAGTGTACCACTATGAGAGGAAGCGGGACTTCACGTTATTTGAAAAGGCATGGGAAATTGATAAAGTGTGTTGTTGTTCAGAGGAGGGAGCCCCATCACAGAAGGTGGCTGTAGTGGTTCCTTGTCGTGTGATGTGTGAAAAGAAGGTAACACCTAATAGCGATAGTCCAGAGTTCCAGGTGACCGGGAGAAAGTGTGGGTCAGACCAACTCGGGGACTTGGACGTGACAAGACGTGTGACCGTGAGAAACGGTAGAGCTCCAGGAAAGGGGGCAGAGACCTGTCTAAGTGGGGACGTGCTGTTCCAGGATGACAGGGGGAGTGGGAGTGACTCCTATGCAGACTGTGACTCGACCGTAAGGGAAAGTGAGTGCAGTAAGCTGGAGCTCTCTGAAGTTACCGAGAGTCGTGAGACAGTGGAAACTGCGGATGCAGGAACGGGCGGAACTCTGGAGAGGCAGAGTGTGTGTAGGCAAGAGTGCCCAGCCAAAAATGTAATTAGAGAGGTGATGGTGCGACATGTGCTGGCTAAAAGAGAGCAGGACCATGAGATGGAGCTGTTTAAAGAAACAGTGAAAGAGACAGTCGAGCGAGAAAGGGTCCTGAGACAAATGATTGAGCACAAAGTGGAGGAGCTGGAGAAGGAAGTCTCTAAGCTCAGAGATCATCTGTCAGCGTGTAAGAGTGTGAACAAGGCTCTATGGAGAGAGACGGAGGTGCTCAGAGAGGCCCAAGAGAAACATCAGCAGGAGTGTCACTGCTTGGCAGAAGAGCGAGATGAAGTTCTCCGAGAGCTCAAGATGGAGGAGGAGACTGGTGCCCAGCTCCAGAAATCTATGGAAGAAGAAATCCAGCAAGGGAAGTGCCATGCAGATGGGCACACAAGGGAGAGCGATGTCTTGGAAAACTGTACTAATGCTCAGGACGAGGAGGTCCAACAGTCTGTCCAAGAAGGTGACGGGTCGGGTTTCAAGTGTGTAATAGAGATACCTGAAGACCTGCGAGAAGTGTGTGCCAGTGAGGAAGTGCATGAGGCCTTTAGAAAGGCGGTAGAAGCATGTAGTGTGAACTGGGTGCCAGAGATGAAACAGTTAGTCATACTGTCGACTAAGGAAGTCACCCTGAAGCGAGTGGCTGTCCTGAGAGACATGCATCTACAATGCCTCCGAACGAAACAGATGATCATGTGGAGGAATAAAGAAGCCGCTCGACGTTTGGAGCAAGCAAGAAAGGCTCAAAGTCGGCTTGGATTGGTGGAAGACATCATTCAAGTGCCCAGAGGTCTGGTGAAGAAAGTCATCGGAAGACTTGGGAAAGTGATGCAGGAGATGGTGAATAAGTCCGGTGTGACGAGAGTCAGGATTCCGGCTGATGACGAAGTCCAGGTCAGGGGTGAAGATGGGATGGTTCCATTCCTCGTTGTCGGGTCCAGGGAGAGCCTTGGGAATATCCGGATGCTCCTGGAGTATCGTGTGTCATACTTGAGAGAAGTAGAGCAGCTACAACTGGAGAGGGAGCAGGTCAACAGAGAGCTGCAGGAAATGGAAAGAAGATGGCCGCCACCTTCAATCCGTAGTGTTGAGAGGCGAAGAGCGCCTGATGGAAGAGGTAGAAATAGTGATGCCTCAGTTAGCTCAGTGATGAGTGACCTAAGCAGGAGAACCTGTGGTGGACGAGCTGAAAAGGACTCAGACCAGACAGGACGTATGGGTGCAGGGGAATTGCGACCCGTACTGACCGCTGGGGAGGCGGGTGGTCTGACAGAGGGCCTGACTTAGCCAGACGGTTTGACTGGCAGAGACGACCGAGAAGGATCTCTGGTCGGGTAACAAGTGTTCAACCCCACAAGTTTGAACAGAGGGGGGAGGTATGTGGTGTAGTGACCCCTGATGCAGCTAGGGGCACTGTGTATGCTCCTCGAGACATGCATGGAAGCATGGTTTGTGTTGTGGTAAAGGACCTGTGATGAGGTCATGACCAGGTGACCTAACCATGTGATCCTGACCTCATCTGTGGGTGGGGTTACACCTATGTGCATGGAAGCATAGTTCGTGTTGTGGTAAAGGACCTGTGATGAGGTCATGACCAGGTGACCTAACAATGTGATCCTGACCTCATCTATGTGAGTCGCACATGGTACCAGGGTTATGGGGTACTCGGCACCGAGCCCATTGAAGTCTATGGGGAATGTCACTGGCAGCAGAGCTCGGTCCGTGGCCCTGGGCGCTCTTACAATGGGGAAATATTTACAGGGGATTGTAGTAATAGTTGTTCGTGACGCCACCTGTGGTTTCTGATCAGATAGACCAGCGCTGAAGGGTTAATCTTCTGAGGGGATGTTATTAGGCAGCTAGATGTTAAGTCCCCCACAGGTGGGACTGTTCCCTCAAAGTCAATGGTGTTGCAGATTGCAGATAAGAAGTCAGTCACACACAATTCAGTCTCTTTCCATACCTTTACTGATGTTGTTGGCAGGTATGTCCCGGGAAGCTGGTCAGGTTGGAGAATGCACATTTAGGTAATCGCTGAGCAGGTTTAAGGCCTCCTTTACCTTTGAAATATATGTGAGTTCTAACTTGCATGAAGTCAAGTTTAACTCGTGATGCAGCAGCTACGCCCGGCCGACATTGTGGTAGAGCCTTCTCTGTCTCTGATAATCAGATGTTGGAAAGAATGAAGTCCTCTTATGCTGTGCACTGCTAAAAGTCCTTGTTCTCCCTGACTCAAGTTACGTATCAACACTTAGGGCTACCTTCTGTGACTTGAAGTCCAGCAAGGATTCCGGTTTTCTATCACTAGCCGTGAAGTACTAGCAATGCTTCGGACCCGGCGTCCGGTTTAGTTGAGTGAAGGTGATCTGTCACCGAAAACACTCTTCCTTCTTTCTCCACTCACCTGTCGCCCTGCTCTCACCCTTAACATAAGCACGGGTAGCAGTAGATGTAGTAGTCAGCTCTTCTTCCTTTCAGCTCACTGACCTGCTCTCAGTTAGCTCGTCGTTGTAACACTGTCGTAGTTCCCTTCCTTCTTTCCTTCAAAGACTCTGTCCAGAGCAGCTCACAGGACGTTCCGTCAGACTGTAGACATGCTGTAGCTCCGAGAGTCACTTTCCACGTTCTAGAGAACACAGGCAGCTTGTTCTGAGATGACAGATTCGGTTGTAGCTCTGACTAGGCTAGAGTAATTTCCTTTCTACTCGTACTAGTCTCCACTTCAGTTCAAGATGAGCTACCTAAGCCCTGTCAGGAACCAGTCTTATCTCCTCTCCCTCCAAGACCAGAACTTGAACTCTCCTCACTCCTCAATCAACTCACTACTCTCTCAACTCACTACTCTCTGCTACGTCACACTAACTTAAATAGTCTCCGATGCCCTCTGGTGGCAGTGTTGGAAAATGTGTGAGATGTGAATGAATATCAGGTTTTGCAATTACCTTCCTGTGCATTTTCCTGGAGACATGTGTACCAAGCGCAGCTGGGCCACACATATGGGCGGGGTTATGCCTATGTAATGGAGTGTGCATGGCACCTGTGAAGAGTGTTGTGGGAGTCTGTGAGTGTGAACAGACTACCATGCGTCCAGGCGGGACATTACAGAGAGGTCTCTGTGTCTGAAGAGAATGTGGGAGTCTGCCAGGGTGGACAGACTTCCATGTGTCCCAGCGGGACATCACAGAGAGGTCTCTGTGTCTATGAGGAGTGAGGCTCCAGGCAGGAGCTGAAGTACTGAAGATTTGTATTGCATGTGACTGTGAGGTTTATGATGTAATAAACCTGATGATTTTTTGGATAAGAAAAGTGTCTCCTGATTACCTCTGAAGCAGCCGAGTGAGTTGAAACCTTACAGTAGCTACAGTCCTTGTTTCACCTTTGCGATTACTTTTGCAACTTGCAGGAGGCCTTACAGGTGCCTCTTCTGAATACAGATTTTCCAACGATGACGCAGATTTGTGCAGTGGCTTACTTGGGGTTGCTGCGCTCTGTTGCATTGCAGAATAAGTCGCAGTATACGATGCAGAATAGGTCACAGTATACGATGCAGGTGCGCGGCCTGGCGCTGACGTGGCTGGGGCTTGGGACACTGAGACACGGGATGCATTGCCGGCTTCAGGGACGGGGTCGGTGACACGGGAGACATTCAAGGCATACCACCCCTTAAGGCCCCAGTGCCGCGTGTAGGTGACTATATCCCCGATGATCAGATCCCTTCCCGGGTGCCCATCTGGCAGGTGAGACTCCACATCCCTGCGGTTGACAAATACCTCCTGGTACAGGCCTGGTTCATGGATGAACCCCCAGCCTCCCTGGAGTTTAAAGTGTAAGGTTCTGTGTACATGTTCCTGAAACTCAGTTTGTTCGTCAGCCATTTTACTTTCTGTCTTGCTGCAGCTATCTTGCCCTCAGTCAAAATGGAGTTTCCAGCTTGCATGTTCCCGCCCTGATTCTCTCCTTTTGCTTCTTAAGCAGCCACAGCTGAGCAATCAGTGCTTCAGAATCTAGCCTGCAGTGAACCTGTGACCTGACTCCTAAAGCCTTGGACCTTGTACTCCAGCTATTCCTACTGAGGAACTCTGAAGCACTTGTGGACTCTGAACCCTGCTCTTTGAAAGACCCACGTTTGCATGGACTTACGGTAACAGAGAAGAAGATCCTGAACCTGTTGTGGAGAGTGATTGCTGAGCTTAGATTACTCTGGCCTGCTGTGTCTCCTGCTTCTGTGTCTGCAAACTGTGTGACTATTTTTGCCAACTTGTATGAAGTAATACAAGACTTTCTATATCAAACCTGTGTCTCATGTATTTTCATCGCACCCAAGCACAAGACGCTATATGAACTGTACTACATACATTACAAGATTCTGAAGCCAAAACGTTAGTGTCTGCTGGGTCTGGAAAGGCTGTGTCTGCTGTAACTGTGGATATCGGATGTCCGGTTGTACTTTCTGTGATGACAGTGGTTGTGACTTCTCACAACCATTCCAGGTGAGCAATTCCCTTAAGTGTTTTTTTTTCTGCAGTGTTACCACAGGTAAACACTATTGTTTTTTTTTTCTTTTCTCTTTTTTTTTGTCTGCTGTAACTGTGGATATCAGATGTCCGGGTGAACTTTCTGTGATGATAGTGGTTGTGACTTCTCACAACCATTCCAGGTGAGCAGTTCCCTTAATTTTTTTTCTCTCTGCAGTGTTACCACAGGTAAACACTATTGTTTTTTTTTTTCTCCTCTCCTCTTCTTCCAGGAACTTTGCGGAGTGACTGATAATATCCTTGCAGATTTGCAGAATATAAAGACCCGTTTTACAAATCTACAGGACCTCAATAATCACAATTTGCAAGTGGTTGGACAGACTCCCCAGGATTTGCGAGCCAGGATTGAGGTTCTAGAAGAGCGAGTCCAGGCTCCTGCCGTAGCCCCGAGTTCTAGGATTCCCAAGTTGCACCCTTTTCGTTTTGGCGGTGAACGTGAGAAATTCAGGGGATTTATTAATCAATGCAATCTTTTTTTTTCTGCACATGCTTCACAATTTCCCACTGAACGATCTAAGGTGCTTACTATAATTATGTTGCTTACCAACAAGGCTTTGATGTGGGCAAACCCTCTGATTGAGACTGAGGATGATTGTTTGAATCACCTTGATGCTTTTATTTCAGCCATGGGGCAGGTGTTTGATGACCCCAATCGAGGTGCAACAGCTGAAGCAGCCATGTTAGCTTTGCGCCAAGGTAAGCATTCGGTAGCTGAATATGCCTTGGATTTCAGGAGATGGGCCCTTGATACCACCTGGGACAGTTCCGCCAAAAAAATCTATTTTTCGAAAGGGGTTATCTCCACTGATTAAGGATGAACTTGCTCGTGCCGATCCTCCCACTGCGTTAGGTGACTTTATTAACTACTGCATCCGTATTGATACTCGTCTGACTGAACGCAGGCAAGAGAGATGGTTCGAAAGCAATCGCACTAACCTTTTCCTACCTTCCTCTCCAGCTAAGGAACCTTTGAGTAGGATTACACGGGAACCTGAACCAGAACCCATGCAGGTAGACTCTTTACAACGACGGGTTAGTGATGCACGCAAGGAACATCGTTTTAAGGAGAATCTATGTTTCTATTGTGGTAAGTCAGGGCACTTCATTATAAACTGCCTCAGCCGTTCTCGTAAGACTACTGCAGCACTCATTCATTGTGAGTGTTGCGAGAGGGGATCTGTCAGGTCCGAGCCTCAGGCTCCAGAGAGATCTGCAGCAACAGATCTTGATTTCTCGGACTTAAACTCCGTTACCTCTGAGGACGTTGACTGTGTAAACGCTGCCATTTTTCAAGTTTCCTCAGCGGTGTCCCAGCTGAGTTGTAAGAAAAACAATTCTCATTGCTTTCTTTCCATCAAACTCTGGGTTGACTCAGCTTGGGTGTCTAGCTCTGCTATGATCGACTCAGGGGCAAGTGGAAATTTTATGGATGTCTCCTTTGCTCTGAAACAGGGAATACGTTCAGTGAAGAAGGCTACTCCAGTACAGATGGAAACTGTGGATGGCTCCCTGCTGACCTCTGGACCAGTGGATCAGGAAACAGAGCCTTTGAGGGTTCTTATGGGTAAAGATCATCAAGAGAAACTGTCCTTTATGCTTATCTCTTCTCCCCACTTTCCCATTATTCTAGGGCTACCATGGCTGCAGGCTCAGAATCCTACCATTAACTGGGAGACCAAGGAATTACACTTTCCAGAGAAACAGATGAGTCCAAAAGTTTCAGCTTGCTCTGTTCCTAAAGGAACCATGTCAGTCCCTGAACTACCAGCTGTATACCAGGACTATGTGGATTTATGTGACAAGAAGAACGCTGACCAGCTTCCTCCTCACCGTCCATATGATTGTCCAATTGAATTATTGCCTGGAGCAGAGATACCTTTTGGTAAGATCTACCCCCTGGCGGGGCCCGAGCTAAAGGCTTTAAAGGATTACATAGACGAAAATCTAGCCAAGGGCTTCATACGCCCCTCTTCATCTCCTGCAGGTGCACCCATCTTCTTTGTAAAGAAGAAAGATGGATCTCTGAGACCATGCGTAGACTATAGGGAACTCAATAAGGTTACTATTAGAAACCGTTATCCATTGCCTTTAATCCGAGTTATTGGAGAGAGTGCGACATGCCAAAATTTTCTCTAAACTAGATCTTCGTGGGGCCTATAACTTAGTCCGTATTAGACCTGGGGATGAATGGAAGACTGCATTCAGGTCACGCTATGGACACTTTGAATATCTAGTTATGCCTTTTGGTCTGAGTACCGCCCCAGCCACTTTCCAACACTTGGTGAATGACATCTTCAGGGATCTCCTAGATACATTCGTGGTAATTTATTTGGATGATATTCTAATTTTTTCTAACTCCACAGAGGAACATCATGGACATGTGAGAATGGTCTTGGAACGTCTAAGACAAAATCATCTTTACATCAAACTTGAAAAGTGTGAATTCCATAGGACCGAAATTCAATTTCTGGGGTATGTACTGTCTACACAAGGAATTAGTATGGATGGAAGCAAAACCCAAGCCATCAAGGATTGGCCAAGTCCTAGAAATGTGAAGGAGGTACAGCGCTTCATCGGGTTTGCCAACTTCTATAGACGTTTCATTAGAAATTTCTCTGAGGTAGTGTCACCTATCACCCAACTTACCCGGAAAGAGTCTAGGTTCTCCTGGACTCCCCAAGCCCAGGAAGCATTTTCCCGTCTAAAAGATAAATTTACCACTGCACCTATCCTAGTACATCCCAACCCCGAGCTTGCCTTCATAATAGAGGTGGATGCTTCAGACTGTGCCGTTGGAGCTATACTCTCTCAGAGAACAGGTGAGAAGAATGTCTTGCATCCCTGTGCCTTCTTTTCCCAGCAGTTGTCTTCGGCTGAGAGGAACTACGATGTGGGCAATAGAGAGTTGTTGGCCATTATTGCCGCCTTCAAAGAATGGAGACACCTTCTTCAGGGTGCTGCACAGCAAATAGTCGTCCTGACAGACCATCGTAACCTTGAGTTTATCAGGTCGGCTAAGTGCCTGACTCCTCGCCAGGCTCGCTGGAATCTTTTCTTAAACCAATTTAATTTTATCATTTCTTATAGACCAGGATCGCGCAATGGAAAGGCTGATGCACTCTCTAGGATTTACTCAGCAGAGACACGTCCAATTACTCCTCCTAAGACTATTCTTCCTGACTCTAGATTCCTAGGAGTAATTCATAATCAAGACCTACTTAAGGACATCAAGGAAGCATACCATGCGGATTCCTTTTTGGCACAACCCCCAAGGGACGTAAGTCTTGTCTTTAAGAATGGTGTGTGGATTCAGGGACAACGCCTGTATATTCCTGAAACAGTCAGATTGAGAGTATTGCAACTCATTCACGATTCCAAGATAGCTGGGCATAGAGGAATTCTAAAGACACAGGAATTTCTCTCTCGTTTCTTTTGGTGGCCCACTTGCAGGAAGGATGTTTTAAACTATGTCACGTCATGTGAAGTCTGTGCAAGATGCAAAACACCTCGCTCCTCACCAACTGGTCTGTTACAGCCTCTTCCCACCCCGTCCCGCCCGTGGGGATCCATTTCTATGGACTTCATTGTGGAGTTACCAACCTCTCAAGGGAAGAACACCATTCTAGTGGTGGTTGACCGTCTAACAAAGGCAGCTCATTTTATCCCTTGTGTCGGCTTACCCACTGCAAAACAGACATCAGATTTGATGATTAAAGATGTGTTTCGCTTACATGGAGTACCGGATGAGGTTATTTCGGATCGAGGGGTGCAATTCACTTCTAGGTTTTGGCAAAATTTCTGTGCAGCATTGGACATTAAAGTAAACCTTTCTTCTGCTTTTCATCCCCAGACTAATGGACAGACCGAACGAACCAATCAAACCCTGGAGCAGTATCTCCGCTGCTTTATCTGCCACCTACAGGATGATTGGGTGGATCTACTTCCATTAGCTGAGTTCTCGTATAACAACTCTCAGAGTGCCTCCACTAAGCAGTCTCCTTTTTACTCTAATCTAGGTTATCATCCTAACATTCTACCACGATTTCCCATAGAAACGCCTTTACCAACAGTGGCTGAAAGAATCACGTCTTTACAGAAGAATATGGATCTTCTAAAGGAGAATCTGGAATCGGCTCAGGAAAGGTACAAGAAAGCAGCAGATAAATTTCGTAAACCTGCACCAGCTTTCAAGGTAGGAGACTTGGTCTGGCTGTCAACCAGAAATCTTAAGTTAAGGATTCCATCGTCTAAGTTGGGACATAAGTACATTGGACCCTATAAAATCAGTAAAATTATAAGTGCCGTTGCTTGTCGTCTTCAACTGCCCAGAACTATGAGAATTCACCCTGTCTTTCATGTATCCCTACTAAAGGCTGCGACACCCAATACGTTTCCTGGACGTTCTTCTCCTTGCCCTGACCCAGTGCTAGTCGATGGTCAGGAAGAATTTGTGGTGGAAAGGATTTTAGATTCCAGGTTGTATAGAAATCAGTTACAATATCTGATTAAATGGCAGGGCTACCCAGTGGAGGACAACTCATGGGAACCAGTCAATAACGTTAATGCTCCTCGCTTGCTCCGTCAGTTTCATCAGAGGTACCCACACAAGCCTGGCCTGAGGTCATCCGGAGGCTGTCCCTAAGGGGGGAGTAATGTAAGGTTCTGTGTACATGTTCCTGAAACTCAGTTTGTTCGTCAGCCATTTTACTTTCTGTCTTGCTGCAGCTATCTTGCCCTCAGTCAAAATGGAGTTTCCAGCTTGCATGTTCTCTCCTTTTGCTTCTTAAGCAGCCACAGCTGAGCAATCAGTGCTTCAGAATCTAGCCTGCAGTGAACCTGTGACCTGACTCCTAAAGCCTTGGACCTTGTACTCCAGCTATTCCTACTGAGGAACTCTGAAGCACTTGTGGACTCTGAACCCTGCTCTTTGAAAGACCCACGTTTGCATGGACTTACGGTAACAGAGAAGAAGATCCTGAACCTGTTGTGGAGAGTGATTGCTGAGCTTAGATTACTCTGGCCTGCTGTGTCTCCTGCTTCTGTGTCTGCAAACTGTGTGACTATTTTTGCCAACTTGTATGAAGTAATACAAGACTTTCTATATCAAACCTGTGTCTCATGTATTTTCATCGCACCCAAGCACAAGACGCTATATGAACTGTACTACATACATTACATAAAGTCTCTAATGGCCCCCTGGCGCCGCGGTTCCCGGAGCGTACCTTTATCCTTCCTGACGTTCTCCTTATCAGCGAGATCCCTCTCCCGGTATCTCTGGCGAAGCTGCTGCGCCTCTCTCTGCTCCTGTCGCTGCCGCTGTTCATGCTCACGGCGTCGCCACTCGTTCTCCAGCTGGGCGGCGTATTCTACGTCGTCCAGGTACTCCATCTCCTCCCAGTCAACTTCCATCACGAACGGCTGGGCCTCCTCCGGTGTCCCTACCGGGGGACTGCATTCCGCTGCGGCCTCCAGGCCGGGCTGGCACTCCGGAACGGGCAGGGCCTCCTCAGCCTCCTTCTCTCCCGCCGCGTCCCCGGCGGAGTCAGGATCAGCACTTTTGGAGCCGGCCTCCGGTTTTTCATCAGCCGTTGGCAATGGTGGCACAGGTAACGGTTGCGCTTCTGGAGGGGAGAGCGTTGCGTCCCACAGCAGCCGCTGTTTCAGGGCACGCCAGCTTTTCTCCATCTCCTCCATTTCTTCACGGTGTCGGGCCAGGTCCCTTAGCACCGCATCCACCTCCTCCACTTTCTGCATGGTTTGGTCGTTGTCCCGACCTGGGGACGGCTCAGGAACAGGCAGTAGCTCTTCAGGGGAACGGGGTCTGCGCACCGCCATCCCTCCACACAGCGTCTCCTGTCCTTCCGCCATCTCACTCCAGGCCAGACTGTGTTTCCCATCTGGAACAATCTGGTCTCTTCCGTGGAGGCGGGACTTTCGCTTTCTCTTCCTGGCATAGAGGATGTAGAGAAGGCGGATCTCTCTTGCAGTGGGGCAGGCTCTTGTATTGTAATAGCATTTAGACAGGGCGGCCATAGCTTTCGCGCCACAGGGGGGATACGCCCACGAAGGCACGCCCTTCTTCTTCACCAGCGCCTCAGGGCGCGAATATGGCGGCAAAATGGCAGAAAATGGCGCCAAAAATCACAAAAACTGCACACAGTCTTTTCTGCACAAAACAGTCCACAAAGGCACACAGGACTCACAAATTGTAAGCTTCGTATCCTGTTCGTGATGCCAAAGATGAGTCGCACGTACAGAGTACCAGGGCTTATGGGGTACTCGGCACCGAGCCCGTTGAAGTCTATGGGGAATGTCACAAGTAGCACAGCTCGGTCCGTTGCCCTGGGCGCTCATACAAAAGGGGGATATTTACAGGGGATTTTAGGAATAGTTCGTGACGCCACCTGTGGTTTCTGATCAGGTAGACCAGCGCTGCAAATGGATCTTCTGAGGGGATGTTACAGGGCAGCAAGATGTTACGTCTCCCACAGGTGAGACGGTTCCCTCAAAGTCTATGGTGATGCAGGGTGCAGGTAATAAGTCAGTCACACACATGCCAGTCTCTTTCCCTACCTTTACTGATGAAGGTTGCAGGTATGTCCCGGGAAGCTGCTCAGGGTGGAGTATGCACATCCAGGTAATTGCCAAGTAGGTTTAAGGCCTCCTTTCCCTTTAAAGTGTATGAGTCCTAACTTGCGTGAAGTCAAGTTTAACTCTAAGCAAGACAGCTTCGCCCGGCCAACATTGTGGTGGAAGTCTTCTCCTGGCAAGAACTAAGTCTCTATGGCTGCAGACCCGACTCCTGTTCTGCCTGACCCCGGTTACGTATCGGCACTTAGGGCTACCTTCTGTGACTTGAAGTCCAGCAAGGATTCCGGATTTTCTCTCACTAGCCGTAAAGGTTCTAGCAATACTTCGGACCCGGTGTCCGGTTAAGTCGAGTGAAGATGATCTGTCACCGAAGTCACTCCTTCCGTTGGTCACCACTTGCCCATCGCCCTACTCTCATCCTTAACATAAGCACGAGGTAGCAGTAGGTGTAGTCGTCAGCTTCCTTTCTCCCAAAGCTCACTGACTGCTTCTCAGTTAACTCGATGTTCCAACAACTGTAGTCCCCTTCCTTCTGTTCCTTCAAAGACTCTGTCCAGAGCAGCTCTGAGGACCTTTCGTCAGACTGAATACACGCTTGCTCCGAGAGTCACTTTCCACATTCCTTAGGGAACTAACAGTCCGTCTGTTCTGTGATAACAGCTTGCAATCTTTCTCTGTCTTGTCTGACAGGATCTCTCCACACGTCTGGCTAGAATGACTCACTGCCTCAGACTCGTCTCCAACTCCCTCCAGTCTGGAATGAACTAATGAACTAATCTCTCTGCTACCTATCTCACACCCTTAAATAGTCTAAGGTTCATTCTAGTGGTAATCTAGGGAAGTGTGAGTGTGAATGAATATCAGATTTTACAGTTACCTTTTCTGTGCACACTCCTGGGAACATGTGTACCAAGCGCAGCTGGGCCACACACCAGCTATGTCTCTATCTTGAGCAGGGCCCTTTAGATAGCAGAGTCTATAGTGCCCTTTATTTCCTCTGCCAGGTATGCCGCCACATCGCTGGCTAGGTGCCCATAGTCAATGGAACAGTCTTGTGTCCGCTGCCCTTCTGGTTTCTTGTGGCTCGTTCCTCTCCTCTCCCTCCTGTCTCTGCTTTCCCGGCTGGAGCTCCTGGAGGCCCCTTTGCCCCTGCTATTTTCCTCCCCAGAGTCCACATGGGACCCCAGATTTATCTGGGCAGGTGCAGTGGATAGCATTGGTGGTGCAGGGGACCCTGTGATCTCTCCCCATTCCCCTTACTGAGTTGCTGCCTCACCTCCTGTCCTCTCAATTTCCTCACCAGGTAGTCTGCAATAATTAAGAGTGGCCTCCTCCCCAGCCACCATTCTGTGCCTGTTCCTTCAGCCGTGTTCTGCCCTTCAGGCTCTGCCTGTAACCACGCCCGGCTCTCTTGCTCTCTCGCCTCCTGCTTCTTCTGACGCGCACCACATTGGTGGTACCAGGGCTATGGGGTACTCGGAACCGAGCCCATGGAAGTCTATGGGGAATGTCACTGGCAGCAGAGCTCGGTCCGTGGCCCTGGCGGTCATGCAATGGGGGAATATTTACAGGGGATTGTAGTTATAGTTCGTGACGCCACCTGTGGTTTCTGATCTGATTGACCAGCGCTGCAGGGTAGATCTCTGAGGGGATGTTATGGCAGCTAGGTGTTAAGTCCCCCACAGGTGGGACTGGTCCCTCAAAGTCTATGGTGGTGATGCAGGGTGCAGATAAGAATTCAGTCACACACAATGCAGTCTCTTTCCATACCTTTACTTGTAGGTGTTGCAGGTATGTCCCGGGAAGCTGGTTAGGTTGGAGAATGCACATTCAGGAAAACTGTTGAGCAGGTTAGAGGCCTCCTTTATCCTTTTAATGTGTGTGAGTACAACTTGCATAAAGTCAAGTGCAACTCTTTCAATAGCAACTACGCCCGGCCAACATTGTGGTGGGAGTCTTCTGTTGAATAGAACTAGTCTTTGGTGCAGGGCCCTGCTAGACTGTTGTTCTTCCTGACCCCGGTTACGTATCGGCACTTAGGGCTACCTTCTGTGACTTGAAGTCCGGAAAGGCCTCCGGTTTTCTTATTATTAGGCGTGAAGCACTAGCAACGCTTCGGACCCCGGTGTCCGGTTAACTGAGTGAGGGTGATTTGTCCCTTTAGTCACTCTTGCTTCTCCACTCGCCCTTCGCCCTGCTCTCGCCCTTAACATAAGCACGTGTAGCAATGGTATAAAGGTCAGCTTTCCTTCAGTGCTCACTGACCTGTTCTCAGTTGACTCGTTGGTATAACTGCTGTAATTCCTTTCCTTCTTTCCTTCACAGAACTCTGTCCAGAGAAGCTCACAGGACGCTTCGTCAGACTGTATTTACGCTGTAGCTCTGAGAGTCACTTTCCACTTTCTTAGGAACACAGACAGCTTGTTCTGAGTAACAGGTTAAGGGGTAGCTCTGACTAGGCTAGGATGATTCACTTCACCCGTACTAGCCTCCACTTTCTTATCAGATGAGCTACACAAGCTCTGTGTGGGTTCAGTCTTCTCTCCTCTCCCTCCAAGACTAATCTGATCTTCTCTGTCCAAAGACAGGAACTTGAATGAATCACTATTGCTCACACTACTAAATAGTCTGATATGCCTCTAGTGGCAATGCTGAGAAGTGTGCGTAAATGAATATCAAGCTTTACAGTTACCTTCCTGTGCATTTTCCAGGAGACAGGTGTGCCTTGCGAAGCTGGGCCACACACTTCCATGCAGCATCGCCCCCTTCTTCCGTCTGAAGGTGGGAAGATTTCACCGCCTGCGCCATGCTGGGTCTCTGTGCCTGTGGCTCTCCAGCGAGGTCTCCCGGGCAATCTCCTTTCTCTGCCCTCTGTAAGGGGTAATGCTCCATACCTTTGAGTTACCGGAGGTAACTGGGTCTATGGCAGGTTCAGGTTGCTCTGCAATCGTCGGTTTTGCGGAAGGGCTGCGGGAGCTCTCCCTTCACATGTCCACCACAGCCAGGGCCGGAACCGGAAGTCGAATATATAAATTTTGATCATCATTACCAATATATATGTACTTATAAATTTTGGGTTCTTAATGCACATTTTAATCAAATTGTGGGTACCCATCAAGGAGCAACATGGTGACCTCTTTAGTTAGTGTAGGTTCCTAACAGACTTACCTCTGCTGTCTTTACAAATGTAAAGGACTACTACCAACAAACCAGATGATGATAGTAAAAATTGCACAAAAGAAAATGATTATTTAGAAAAGATGTCTATACTAGAAAAAAAACACAGATACAATTCAGAGAAGCAGCAGCCCTGGGTGGGTCCTTGTGAGTGCGTGGACTGGGGCAGCTGCACCCTCTAGCCCCCCCCCCAGATAGCTTTGATCATTGTATTAAGGTACTGCCACACTAAGCTATCCCGCTAGCGATCTCGTTAGCGTTGCATACTAATGAGATCGCTAGCGGGATTGTTTCTATATCGCTAAATGCGGCCACATTTAGCGATATAGTTAACGACGCTATCGCCGTTAGCGATCTTCTTAACGACTTTAGCGGTACAAAAGTACCGCTAAATCGCTAAGAAAAGGTGCCACACAGCGATTAGATACTTACCCAGCGGGAGCGCCGACGAGAAAATAGGGTCCGGAACGATTCCAGCGACGAGCGAGATCACAGCAGGAAGCTCGTCGCTGGAAGCTGCCGCACTGAACAATATCGCTAACGGGATCGCTAAATAGTGACGTTTTTTAGCGATCCCGTTAGCGATATTGTTTAGTGTGGCATACCCTTTAGTCAGTAGTTATCTCTCGTAAGATGGGTTTTGGATAAACATATGATAGCGGGACAACATTGTTTCACTCAAGAGAAAACTGTGCACCTTTTTATTTGACACCCAACCCCCTCACATTCACATATTGCATTTCTAAGAATTATGTTACAAGCAGTACCACTTGACCAAATAGGCTCAGTGAGAAGAACAGTTTCCAGAAGGATATCTTGAAACATTCTAATTCCCGTTTCCCAAAACCCAAAATCAACACACAAACTTCAGCAAAGAAAAAACAACAATCTGGAAGAGGATTTCATGGTGCATTTTCTTCTACAAATAACGGTCAAAGTAGCCATTGGGACAAACTCCTGTTGATGCACCAGGTATCAGCATAGAAATACATTATGAAGAGACTTAGAAACAGTCCAGATGTCTCTCATCAGCCATTAGTGGTATTTCTGTTAGGTTGTGTCATTAATAAAGACGGTCATCTAAGCGAGTTTCTTTGATCTCTCAGTCTGCGATTGTTTTCGGCCAGCCAATGAAGGACAGCTTTGGGTGTCTCGTAAATTTGTACTTTTCCAAAAGCAACTACTCTGAGTGGAGCAGAATATAGCATGGGATATGGTGAATAATCTCAGTTGCCTTTTAACTTCGGTGAACTGCGGCCTTCGCTTTTGGACTTCTGCTGATAAGCCTGCGAAAACAGATAGTTTCCTTCCTTCTAAGAATACATCAGGATTCTCCCTGGCTTTATGAAGGATGATATCTCTGTCCTTGTAATGTAATAATTTAATCAGGGAGAGTCTCGAGGGTGCCCCTGATGGTGGATGCCTGGAGGGAACTCTGCGTGCCCTTTCTATGCCAAAAAAGGGGATAGCAAATTTTTATAATCCATTTTTCTAAATATTCTCCAGGATTATGTTTCACAGTCTTTTCTGGGGAGCCCACAAGTTTTATATTATTTCTGCAGAGTCCGTTTTAAAGATCATAATTTTTTTTGTGCAAAGAAAGCAATACTTTGTGAGTATCTCTTTATCTCTGACTGTATGAGGGGTATCTGGTCTTCCACTGTGCTTATCTTCCCCTCAGACTCTTTTATTCTCTCATAGACTTTTTGCAGGTCTTTTCTTATAAGGGAAGTAACTCTTTTACTGACCCCATATGTGAGTTTAGGTGTCATGCGTCTGGATTTGAACCCTTGTGCCTGTGCTTTGTTGTCAGTTTCTATGTCCACCAAGCCACAGCAGAAACATCATTTTTCCATGTGTTTAGTTTCTGTTATCATTGTTTCAGTCTTTTTAGGGTAACAAATGTTTACATTTAGTCATTTATCTGCACTCCTGGTATTTCCCGCTGGTGATAGTCTCATTTGGATGTCCAGCTATACTACTGTAGTTTAAGCTAGTCAGTGAAAGTCCAGCTAGGGTTTCTCTCCATCTGCTGTTTATGTTCTTTACCCTGCACCTATCTTCTGCTTCTTTTTAGAGAGTAGGCATCTTATTCTCTAACATCATGTATTTAATCCTTTATTTTGTATTTGGGGGTTTGTTTTACTCACTCTCTGATCTCTTTCTACTTCAGCACACTTTCCCTTCTGTAGGTAATTTGCACTATGCTTTGCCCTCTGTTTTTTTAGGAGGAATGTGAAGCGCTTGACAGCCTTTCAGGCAGCATAAGTCCGAGTTGCCATCATCTTGTCTGTTGTTAGGGCTATCTCAGCTCACGCATGAAGCAATAGGGACTGCGGTGTCAGGATCTCTAGTCTGCACAGGAACTGGAAGGGTCAGTTGCAGTTTTTAGTATGTTACCTATTTTTCCAAGTGAGTTGCTACACTTTCATAACATTTGTCTTATTAGGGTAGTGTTAAATTTAGTGACTGATGTGAAGACATCACTTAAAGTAGGAACTTCCTCTGATATATAAGGGGAGATTATCGGTGCTTCAGGGGAGACATTTTTATTTTATTTGAGAGTGTCTCTCTCTCTCCTCTTCCTCATCACTACCCTCATCCTCTGCTATTAGCCCACTTGCTAGAGCTTGTATCACTTTCCTTTGCCGACCCGTTGTTGCTCAGTCGTACAATCACTCCAGCCTCACGGTTATTTCCCTAGACTTGTCTTACATCGTTTCTTTCTCAGACAGCACCATGATGGATTACTCGCCCTACTTACTAGATCAAGACTTTTGCGATGTTATGGCCACTTTTGCTGCATAGAAGTGGTTTCCCCAGGTACTGGACAACTCGTCTCGCCCTCCGGAGTCAGGATAAGTTCGCAGAAATAAAATGTGGTGACTTTTTGCAGGATTATGACCGGATCTAAGCAGGAATTCTGCAATTATGCAACCTCTTATGTCCTCTAGCAGGCCATGCACCCAATTGACAGGCCTTTTATGAATTTTCTACACATGAAATAAAGTATCTAAAGGCTCCTAGAGCTTTAAGATAAATCTGTATAGTAAACATGTGCCAGAGATATAGAAAATAGATGCTACTTCAGAAGTGTGAAAAATGGTTCTGTAGCTCAACAATTGGAGGAGCGTGAATGTTGTGCGCTGTAAGTCGAGCACTCTGGAGAAGAAACATTGGAGAAGAACGGCAATGTGGGACTAATGACTGAGGAACTGCCACCTGGGATAAGATCAAGAAGTCTGGGGAAGTGTATAATGATTACTTTTGTAGAGGCAAAAAAAATCACAGGAAAGCTGAAAGTAATAGACAACAGTTTTATATAGGACTGGTTACCATTTAAATAATACATGTAACAATTTGCTCTAATTGTATCTTTCTGTTCAGCATCATGCAGAAAAGAATGAACAGTAATTTTCCAGTACATAAACTCTGCATAATGTTCTTTAGACTCATGCCACAGCAGGAGAAAGCGAAGCAAGTCCCAAGCATTCACGTGTATAATTTAATATTATGTGGGATGTATATTCATGTTTTTAGATGCAATGCAACTTATATCTGTGAGGTATGTAATAAAAGCTAATAAAAAGCTGTGCAATGTACAAATTGCAAAGTGACATAGTGAAAGCTATGCATTATTTCTTTATAATTAGGAATATAAGTGAAGGCGCATGATCCCTTGAGGGAAGAAACTTTTCCACTCTTCAACAAAATACAAAATAGTATATATACCTACATAAATCCCAAATATGGTTACAAAGCAAAATCAAACTAAATACCGAAGAAAACTTTGCATACAACCAGATTATTAAAAAAGTATAAATTTTATTTGAACAATATAGATAAAATGTATATATAAAAACAAGGCGATAAAGCCACAAAACACAAGACAGGTGGGAAAACCCAGGCACAACCTAATGCTCTATTAACAACCTATGTAGATGTGCATAATACATACATATGTAGTACCATAGTCATAGAATCTACAATTGAAAACACAACAAAATAGCTAAATGTATATACTAGTCCCAATAGGAAATGGGAAATGAAGTCCCCATACAGCACACCTACCTATGTAGCAAAATCAAAAACCAATAATGGGGTCAAATATGCAAGTGCAGCTTAAATAGATCAAGACATAGTTACCAGCAAGAGGAGCCCGGGAGACCCACCACACCCGACGCGCGTTTCGCAAGAAATGCTTCGTCCAGGGTGGTTGGGTCCTGGCCAGATAGGGCGTTTTATATATGAAGGAGCCAATCATGTCGAATGGTTAATTAGGAATCCCTCTACTTTCCTGAGGTTAGCGATAGCAAAAGATATACTATAAAGTTTTGTAGATCCAATATTCATAAACATATAACCAAGCAGCCGCCTCAATGAACATGCCTTAACAATTCATAATATATCGCAAATCCATACATCCGTATGTTCGTAATGAATGTAAACAAACGAGAAATCACACCCCCAGGGGCGTGTCAAGCAGGCCGGCTCCAGGTTCCGAGGAATGATGCAAACAACGTCACTTCCGGTCCGACGTAATACCAGGAACTATCGTGGATGTATGACCGTAGCCATGGTAATCAAACAACAGGAGCAGCTGACATCATCTCCGGTTTAACTCAAACACTGATCGAGATGTTGTTATAATAGACTTTATGGTAAAATTCACAGCTTCCGGGCTTACACAGAGTGCGTTGCTGCGACCATGGTAATCAATATCAGAACTTTATGTCGTCATCTCCGATTATCCCAAAGCGCAATCAGCGTCAAAATAATAATCAAATTGGCATAACGATTATATTATATTCACAATGGAACCGTCGCAAGGATGAAGCATATAATATATTAGCATATTCCAGCAACATACATATTTATCCTAGAAAAAAACTTGAAAAGATGTTAGTATAATGACACAAATCGAAGCATATAAGGGACTTGCAATGGTATAGTTAACAGATCTCAAAAGACACACATAAATGATGGAATAGAACGTGCTTATTGAGTGCATACTCGTAAAAGTCCAGTAGAAACATAACATTAGTCCAAAAAGGACTACATAACCATATAGGTGAAGCCGATCCACAAAAATAGCCATAATCAAAACTGAACCATTCAGGAAAGTAGATACAGCCCTACAAATAAAGTGAAAAATAAAAACAATTAAAATAAATAGAAACAGGACCAACTGAGACAATGCAAAAACAGCTAAAAAAGAGAAAAAGTCAAAAATAAATAAATATAAACATATGTACTGGAATAATATAGTGCTAACTAGAACAAAAGTAGAATAAAATAAGATGACAACCGTATATATATATATATATATATATATATATATATATATATATATATGTGTAATAAGCAGAACACAATGGGGGGAAATTAGGCCAAAGAATCATTTAAGCAGGCA
The DNA here is from genome assembly GCA_033576555.1 of Oophaga sylvatica. Classification (NCBI taxonomy): domain Eukaryota; kingdom Metazoa; phylum Chordata; class Amphibia; order Anura; family Dendrobatidae; genus Oophaga; species Oophaga sylvatica. Next base: position 370,981,871 of record JARQOD010000005.1, read on the forward strand.
AGAAAGGAACATAACTGTTGTGTTCATTAAGGCCAGATGGTGTGATGGTATCTAGCTTATAGATCCATTGTGCTTCTTTCTGGGCCAAGAGTCTCTTCCAATTACCCCCTCTAGTCCCTATAAAGACCCTACCGCAGACCATCAATCCCTTTGGGTCACAGCCATGTGTCATTTTAAAATGTCTAGGGATTGATTTAAGTTTGGACAGATCATCCTCAGAAGTGGCACCTTCAATATCCAAAACATGTTCCCGCACTCTCCTACGCAGTTCATGAGTGATTCTGACATTGTTTTCTCATGACATATTGTACTTCATGATAGTGGTAACATTTATTTGATATAACTTGCGTTTATTTGTGAAAAAAAAAGAATTTTGGCGAAAATTTTGAAAATTTCGCAATGTTCCAACTATGAATTTTCATGCCCTTAAATCACAGAGATATGTCACACAAATATCTAATAAGTAACATTTCCTGCATGTCTACTTTACATCAGCACAATTTTGGAGCCAAATTTTTCTATTGTTAGGAAGTTATAAGGGTTAAAAATTAAACAGCGATTTCTCATTTTTACAACACCATTTTTTTTTAGCGACCACATCACATTTGAAGTCACTTTGAGGGGTCTATATTATAGAAAATACCCAAAAGTGACACCATTCTAAAACTGCCCCCCTCAAGGTGCTCACAACCACATTCAAGAAGTTTATTAACCCTTCAGGTGCTTCACAGGAATTTTTGGAATGTTAAAAAAATAAACATTTAACTTTTTTTCACAAAAAGTTTACATCAGATCCAAATTTTTTTATTTTACCAAGGGTAACAGGAGAAATTAGAACCCAAACGTTATTGTGAAATTTGTCCTGAGTATGCTGATACCCCATATGTGGTGGTAAATCACTGTTTGGGGCCACAGCAGGGCTCAGAAGGGAAGGAGCACCGTTTGACTTTTTAATGTAAAATTGGCTGGAATTGAGATTGGACGCTGTGAAGGAAACCGGTTCCTCCCACGTCACCAATGTGATGTAACTACACAGTCACAGCTCTCCGGCGCCCCCTTTGTCTCTCAGGTCAGTAAGTGAACTGCACCTAGAGCAAATGGCCACCGAGGAGGATGTCCTGTTACTCACTGGGTATTCTAAGATTCGTAATCAGAGTAAAAGCATCAGCCAAAAATTAATTTTATGGTTTAATTGCCTTAAGGGCACACTAGATAATTACAGAAATATACAGTAAGCTATACAACGGAATTACAGTGGATTTGCAGTCAGAGTAAAATATAACAATAATGGTACAAGGCTTAGAGATATTAAGCTGGAGGTCAATGTTACCAGGTTGTAGGTTGCATGTGGATGACGGGAGCTCTGCAGTCCACAGGTATAAGAATCTTAGTTGCCGGACAGTCCCCAAAGCATGTGTCACTGCTCCCTTGGCAGATCTGTCCCCTGTTCCTTCTTAGATCATCATCGTCTTGTTCTTCTGTGAGAGAGAGAGTCTCTGCCATGTGCTCTCAGTTCTTAAACATGCTGGGTTCCTCCCCCCGGTGTCAGAGGGTGGGCTAATAATCTCCACCCTTCAGCTCCCTGCAGAATTTATTCCCAATATCTAAGAAAGGGGGTAACTTTCTCCAGGATGATCGGATCAGGACACGAGAGGTACCAGTGAATGCTGTTTGTTTTGCCTGTCGTGTGGAGCGCAAACATGGCCCCATTGGGTCGCTGTGGAGGGCCAATCTTTATATCTCAGGTCCCAGAGCCCTCACCGACTCGGGAGTTGCACTGTCAGATGCGCGATTTCCGCTGGGTCACGCGGATTATTTTTTATGACTCTGTACCTTGAAAGGTGTGCTCATAATCCATAATCCTAGGATGGAGTCGGAGTGGCTTGGAGAGACAATGGATGTGTATTTCTGTGTACAGCTGACAGGTATAATCTAATTGAAGACCCCAGGCACCTCCAGGCCCCATAATGGCGTGGCTCCTTACTCAAGCTTTGAAGTCCTGTTTTGGCCTTATCTCCTTACCATACTAAAAGACCTTGCTATTCAACATTGGAGCACTAAATCCTGTTTTCTTCAATATGCTTACAGGGATGGGGGGTAGGAGCAGTAAGCTAACTGTGACTCTGTGAACTCAGACAAAATGGCACCTGGGACAGGCCAAGCTCAGACATGGGGCGAGCATTATGCCCCATATCCAAGATGGCGGCTGTTCCTTCATCACAGATGCCATGTCGCGTTTGTAGAGCCCCTGATGTGCCTAAACAGAGGAAACCCCCACAAGCGACCCACATTTTGGAAACTAGATCCCCCAAGGAACTTATCTAGATGTGTGGTCAGAACTTTGAACCCCCAGATGTGTCACTAAAGTTTATAACGCCCGGCCGTGAAAATAAAAAAAACATTTTTTCCCACAAAAATGATCTTTTAGTCTCAAATTTTTAAGTTTCCCAAGGGTAACAGGAGAATTTGGACCCTAAAAGGTGTTGTCCAATTGGTCCTGAGTAGAGATGAGCGATTTTGCCTCCGGGAGGGTCGAGTCGGGTTTCGGACCACCCGACTTTCTCAAAAGTGGAGTCGAACTAAATCGGCCGACTATCTGAAAAAGTCGAAGTTCAGACTGAAACTCGACCCGACCCCAATGCAAGTCAATGGGGAATAAAAGTCGGCAGTGAGTGGAGGACAGTAAACACACCTACAGTGCCCATTTCAATGCCAACGACATCAATTCTTATTACTTCAGCTTGTCAACCTTAGTTTACTTTATAATAATAGTAACGCATTGAAAACTGGGGGTTATTTGGCTAAAGTTGTGGGGGGGCAGGGCTGGCTCCAGGCTTTCGTGGGCCCCGGGCGAAAGAGTCTCAGTTGGCCCCTTTAACACATACCACAGTTCCTGATGCTCCGATACGGCAGAGAAATATAGGTATAGTACAATGCCAAATATTTCACTTCTTACATTACATGAGTGATATCTATTGTAAATTCTACAATAGCTCAGAAACCGGACAGTATAGTCCTTCAAACAGTATTATGGGCACCACATAGTGCGCCATACAGAATAATGAGCCCCATATATTGCTCTATACAGAATAATGAGCCCCATATATTGCTCCATACAAAATAATGAGTCCCATATATGATGCTCCTTACAGAATAATGGGCCCAATATAATGCTTCATACAGTATAATGAGCCACATATATTGCTCCATACAGAATAATGAGGCCCATATATTGCTCCATACATAATTGGTCCCATATAATGTTCCATACAGTATATGATGAGCTCCACATAATGCTCCAGTATATGATGGTCCCCATATAATGTGCCATACAGTATAGGACGGTCCCCATAGAGTATAATGAGCCCCACATATTGCTCCATACAGTATAATGAGTCACATATAAAGCTCCATACTGTATATGATGGGCACCATATATTGCTCCATACAGAATGGGCTCCATATAATGCTCCAAACAGAATAGGCCCCCATATGTGCTCCATATGATGCTCCATATATAAAGGGCACTATATAATGCCCCATAAAAAATGAACCCCATATGATGCTCTAGTATATGATGGGCCCCATATATGATGCTCCAGTGTATGATGAGCCCCATATAATGCTCCAAATATAATGGTCCCCATATATAATGGTCCATATATAATGGGTTCCATGTGATGCCCCTAAATAATGAACCCCATATGATGCTCTAGTATATGACGGGCCCCATATATAATGCTCCAGTGTATAATGGGCCCTATCTATGATGCTCAAGTGTATGATGGGCCCCATATATAATTCTCCAGTGTATAATGCTCCCCATATATTGCTCCAAACATTAAAAAAAATGAAATACCTCTCCTCGCTGGGCACTGCTATACTCTGGACTCCTCAGCATTGCCATCTTCCATCTCTCTACACTGTGACTGTTCAGGCAGAGGGTGCACAGACGTGCTCTCTGACCTGAATGTCACTGTCAGGAAATGCGGAAGATGTCGCAGCGGTGGAGCAGGGAGAGGTAAGTATTGCAAGTGCTCGGGCCCTGAACAAGCAGGGGGGGCCCACTCATGGGCGCCAGCACTGGCGCAGGTCCCCTCATAGTACACCGGTGTTTCTGACGGCGAGTGGGCCCCCCCACCTGCTCAGGGCCCTGGCACTTGCCCGGGTGCGCTAGGTGCTGACGCCGGCCCAGGGGGGGTACAGCCCATTTAGGGAGGTGGAAAAACTGGCATATGTTGAGGTGTAGGCTGGACGTTCAGCAGCTGAAAATGGAGGAATTGGAGAAGTCGGAGGAAGAGGAGGACAAAGCGAGCCATTTTGCTGGCAACCTATGTGTCATCAGGGGAAGGTGGTACAAAATCCTTTGAAACCCAGGCATGGTTCATTTTAATGAAGGTGAGATCACCTACATTTTGGGTCGACAGCCGTGTCCTTCTTTCTGTCAGGATTGATCCAGCAGCACTGAAGACTCTTTCTGATAGCACACTACCAGCAGGGCAAGCGAGCTCCTGTAAGGCATATTGTGCCAATTCAGGCCAGGTGTCCAGTTTACAGGCCAAGTAGTCAAAGGGGAATGAACTGTGAGGGAGAACATCGATAGGGGAGGAGAGATAATTTTGAACCATAGTTGACAACTGCTGTCTCCTGTCTGTTGCAATCGATTCAGTATTACCAGTCGTGTGAGCGGTACTCAAGAAATCAGTCCACAAGATGGTCATGAAACCCCTGTCTCCAATGCCACTTCGGCTGTGTGCACCACGAACACCTCTTCCATGTTGCCCAGTATGGCTAGTGGTAGAACCTGCACCGCTGCTGTGTGCTGGGAATGCCTCTAACAAACGGTTTACCAGAGTTGCTTGTTTGTTCGCCAATATTAGCTCTAGGTTCTCCTGTGGCATGATGTTCTGTAATTTGCCTTTATAGCGTGGATCGAGGATGCTGGCCAACCAGCAGTCATCATCCTTCATAATTTTGGCAATGCGGGGGTCCCTTTTTAGGATCCGCAAGGCATAATCACACATGTGGGCCAATGTTCCAGGTGTCAATGATGCACTGCCAGTGGTGGGTGGAGGAGCACTTTCTGCCAAATCCACATCCCTCCAGTCACACACAAACCCTGTACCTGACCTAGGCAAGCCAACATTTTCTCTTGCCCCCAGAGAAGAATCCTCCTCCCCAAAATAATAATCCCCTCATCCTCCTCCTCCTCTTCTTCCTCTTCTTTCTCCACCTCGTCCAGGACAATTCCATGAGCAGACAATGGCTGACTATCATCAAGGCTTCCCTCCTCCTCCTCCTCTTACTCCTCTGTTGCAGACGCCTGATCCTTAATGTGCATCAAAGTTTGCATGAGCAGACGCATAAGTGGGATGCTCATGCTTATGATGGTGTCGTCTGCGCTTACCAGCCGTGTGCATTCCTCAAAACACTGAAGGACTTTACAGAGGTCTTTCAGCTTTGACCACTGCACACCCGACAACTCGATGTCTGCCCTCAAACTGCCTGACCGTGTATCCTCCCACAAATGCATGACAGCCTGCCTCTGTTCGCACAGCCTCTCAACCATGTGCATGGTGGAGTTCCACCTTGTTGCAGCGTCTATTATTTGGCGCTGCTTGGGGAGGTGGAGCGATCACTGCAGCCTGTGCACATGACTGGAGTCTACGGGCGAGCGACGGATATGAAGTACTGCACCACCAGGTTCAAGGTGTGAGCCAGGCAAGGTATGTGTCTGAGTTTTGCCAGGGCTATGGCCGCCACAAAATTACGTCCGTTATCACTGACTACATTGCCTGGCTCAAGATGTAGACTGCCCAGCCATGACTCAGTTTCTCGCTGCAAGTAGTTGGCCAGTACCTCCGGGTGTGTCTGTTGTCGCTCAAAGACATCATCTTTAAAACAGCCTGCTGACGCTTACCACTAGCTGTTCGATAGTGGGACACCTCGTGTGCAACACTGGCAGCTGCGGATGGAGTTCTCGTACGACAGCGCTCTGTCGATGAGCTTTCGCTTCTGGAGGAGGAGGAGGGTCGAACGCCTACAGCTAACTGTTGCCTATACCGTGGGCTAGGCAGCACTGTCCCACCGCCGCTGTCCCCTGTGGACCCTGCATCCACCACATTCACCCAGTGCGCAGTGATGGACACGTAACGGCCCTGGCCATGCCTACTGGCCCATGCATCTGTTGTGAGGTGCACCTTTCTACTCACTGATGTTTTGAGTGCATGGACAATGTGTTCTTTCACATGCAGGTGGAGGGCAGGGATGGCTTTTCTAGAAAAGAAGTGCCGACTGGGTAGGTCATAGCGTGGGACAGCGTAGGCCATGAGCTCTCGGAACGCTGCGCTTTCAACCAAATGGAAGGGCATCATCTCTAATGAGATCAGTTTGGCAATGTAGGCGTTCAAAGCCAGCATACGCGGATGAGAGGATGAGTACTTTTTTGTCCTACTCAGAGTCTCTGCTAGGGTGATCTGGACTTGAGAGCTGCATATGGTGGAACTAGCGGTGGACATGGCGGACTGAGAGGGGATTGGTGATGGTGATGGTGGTGGTGGTGGTGATGGCCTAGATGCAGGCTTTCATTGTGAAAACATTGTGATTCCCTGACTGCTTTGGCCTTGCGACGACACCTCAACATTTGGGAAAGTGGGGGAAGCGATGTAGCGTTGCTGGCTACCTTCAGTCGGAGCAGGTGCACGTGTGCTACCTGAGGTTTTGTAGTCCGTCCACGCTTGCAAGTGCATGGTGTTTACATGTTTAAGCATGCAACTGGTATTCAAATTTTGGAGATTTTTCCCTCGGCTAAAGGTCCTTCCGCACTTCTTACAGATAACCTTTGCCTCATCAATAGGATTTTGGTAAAAAAAAGTGCCACACTGCACTCTTCCCACTATGGGAAAACTTTTCAGGGCTTGCATCCTGTGCTAATTTGACCGTCTGGCCAAGCTGTCCTTCAACTCTTTTTGTTTTTTTAACACGTTTTTGGACTGCTATGGGCCTGCCAGATAACCGCAGCTGCGATGTCGATGCCTGCTGCGGATCCTCCTCCTCTTTTAAGCTATCGCCAGTGGCACCCTCTACCCCCAATAGATGCCAATCTGGGTCAACAACTGGGTCATCCATCACCTCCTCTTCAATTTCATCTGCACCTTCCTCTGTGTGACCGTGTAAGGTGGTATAGTATGTGGGAAGGGGCACCTAAGTTTCATCAGGATCAGAATCTGCCTCAGTAGGCTGCGAGGGCAATGTAGTGCTCTGGGTGAATGTACCAGCAGAATCATATAGCAGGGGCTGTGCATCAGTGCACTCCATGTCATATTCATCTTGGACTGGGGAATTCAGGATTTCACTTGATAAGTTAGGCATGGTATGTGAAAAGGGCTCCATTGAGTAATCTGAAGTGTGGCCTGCCACATCCTTCACTTTTGGTGGGGGTGAAGGACACAAGGAAAGTGTTGTTCCTGACCAGGAGCCTGCACTGATGACTCAGTGCTTGCATTTTTTGAAACTTCAGAAGAGGAGGCGATAGAGCTGGAGGCTGTTTCGTCAATGTAAGCCAAAACCTGATCCTGTTTACCTACTCCCAGAAAAGGGAGCCTTCCAGGCCTTCTGGAGCCAGACGATGACGCAGGCTCAACACCTCCTGCCTTAGGTGCTATTGTGCTTTTGGCACTACCAGCAGATGCACCACCACCACCAGTACCAGCTGGCCCCTCTGCCTCTTCCACCATACTTCCTCATGTTTGGGAACATGTACCAAAAATACCAGCAGATATATGGTACTGTATCAGAAGCGTACAGCTGTTTACAGTGTAGGGGAAAATTTAAATCTCCGTATATATTTCAGGAGTCACACACAGACGCTCTCTCAGTATGGATTTGACCGTAATAAAAAAAGCAGAAATACGGTACGGTATCAGAAGCGTACAGCTGTATACGGTGTAGGGGAAAATTTAAATCTCTGTATATATTTCCAGAGTCACACACAGACGCTCTCTCAGTATGGATTTGACTATAATAAAAAAGCAGAAATACGGTACTGTATCAGAAGCTTACAGCTGTATACGGTGTAGGGGAAAATTTAAATCTCCATATATATTTCCAGAGTCACACACAGACACTCTCTCAGTATGGATTTGACCGTAATAAAAAAGCAGAAATACGGTACTGTATCAGAAGCGTACAGCTGTATACGGTGTAGGGGAAAAGTTAAATCTCCACATTTATTTCCAGAGTCACACACAGACACTCTGTTAGGCATCGGGCAATGGCAGGATCTGAACCTGGATCGGAGAAGTCTGTGGTCTCCCATCCAGACCCAGCCAAGGAAGATGCTGCCCAGCTTCGCTGTTGATCCCGATGTCTAGCCAATACCCAAGAGGCACAAATATTTACTTGGGTCTTTGTTCATAGTAGCCTTAAACCTAGGTTACGGAACAAGAAAAGGCTGTCGTAAGCCTAAGTCCAGAAATGCCTGCACTGTCCTGCTACGAATATAGGGTAGCTATACTCCCTGAGCAGACTGCGTGGTGCGTAACCTGGCCATCGCCTGCCAAGCTGAATAGAGACATGTACGTCTGGCGTCAGTCGCACGCACTTCCTAGCGGCTGGCACGTAGCTTCTGTGCAGTCAACAGGGCTACGTCTATACCAGCTTGCAGCACATAGTGCAAACCTAATATCTGGCAAGTGGCTTCTGTGCCATGAACAGGGCTACATCTACGCCAGTTGATAGCACATCTCCCGTGACGTTAACGGAGATAGTGCCAATTCTACATCTCCCCTAGTGTGAATTAAAACAGGAGAGATCTAATGTTAGATTTCTGTCATCAGTTTGACCCTCATGCTCTAGGGGTGTTCGGCAGCAGTGAACATAAACTGCATCGCGGACCCCTGGTTCGGTTGCAATCCATTATATAATAAAGCTGTTGCAACCGAGCTCATACCAGTATCTGACCGCCCGGGTCTAGCCGATCATGGCTGACGACCAGCAGCTGCAGTGCTACATTCAGCAACTAGGGGCCAGAATTAGGTCTCTGGAGCCGGCCGCTCCAGTTGCTGATCTCACTGCAGTAGCTACTCAGGTGGCCGCACAAGCAGCAAATCTCGTAAGCTCTGCTGCTGTGTAAGCTGCGGTAGCTGCTAAAGTGTCATTACCGCATTTTGCTCTGCCGGAAAAATTTTCTGGGGATAGTAAATCCTGCAGAGGATTCATTAATCAATGCTCCATTCAATTAGAAATGATGGAGGCATGGTTCCCCTCCGAAAGGGCTAAAGTGGGTTTCGTTATCCTATTGCTTACCCGCAGGGCCTTGGAGTGGGCTACTCCTCTGTGGGAACGGAGTGATCCGGTAGTGACCAATGTGGGTCTTTTTCTTAGAACCCTAAAAAATTTGTTCCTCGGTCCTCAGGTCACACATGATACAGCTCTTAAACTGCTTACATTAGTGCAGGGTTCGACCACCGCCAGTCATTAGGCAGTCCAGTTCAGGACATTAGCGGCAGATCTGGATTGGTCTGAACCGTCGCTAATTCCAGTGTTCTGGAAGGGTTTAGCTGGGCATATAAGAGATGCTCTAGCCACCAGGGAGATTTCAACCTCCCTGGAAGAGTTAATGACCTTTGCCAACCGTATTGATTTACGTCATGCAGAAAGCAAGTTGGAGCTGATGGTCTCTAAACCTCAGTTTCCGTTGGCACCGTCATTTTCTAAACTGACTTCCGAGTCCGTGGTTCCAGACATGGAACCAGAGCCAATGGATATTTCCCAGACCAGGAAATGGTCCCCTCATTCCCGTCCTACGCATCTCTTGGAGTACCCCAATAATAAGGTTTCCAAGCGGGCGGGAGAACGAGAGTGTCTAACCACCATCGGAGGAGGTGTGTTAGACTCAGAGACTTCTTCCTCCAGACTAGCCTATAAGGTGACGTTGCTTTTCGGAACAACCATGGTTGCTGCCAAGGCGGTGGTGGATTCTGGGGCCGATGGCAATTTTTTGTCATCAACTTTTGCCCAGAAGCATGCCGTTCCTATGGAATTACTGTCCAGACCCATAAACATCAGGTTAGTCAACGGTTCCATGTTAGACACACAGATCACCCACCTGTCTATTCCCCTCACCATGTCGTTTCCTCAGGGTCACCGGGAGGATATCTCGTTCCTTATCCTTCCTGGAGGATTGGATGAGATGCTATTGGGTCTTCCGTGGTTATGTTCTCACAACCCACATATAAACTGGAACACGGGAACAGTTTATTCATGGGGTGAGAGATGTACTACCCAGTGTATGGTGGCATCAACTCGGAAGGTGGTCTTAGACCCGCCGGCCGGTCTAGAGGCACTTCCAGAGCAATATTGGAGCTATGCCAATGTGTTCTCGAAGAAGGCTGCAGAGACCTTGCCTGCCCACCGACGGTATGACTACGCCATAGATCTGATCCCCGGATCAGAGCCTCCTCGCGGTAGGGTTTATCCCCTGTCTGTCCCTGAGACCCAGGCTATGTCCTATTACATCAAGGAGAACCTGGCCCGGGGGTTTATCAGGAAATCGGTCTCTCCTACTGGAGCGGGGTTCTTCTTTGTCCAGAAGAAAGGAGGTAACCTACGTCCGTGTATTGATTACAGGGGATTAAACGCAATCACCATCAAGAACAAATATCCCCTGCCCCTGATCTCTGAATTGTTCGACAGACTTCGAGGGGCAAAAATTTTCACTAAATTAGACCTGCGTGTGGCCTATAACCTCATATGAATCCGTGACGGTGACGAGTGGAAGACGGCCTTTAATACTCGTGATGGCCACTACGAGTACCTCGTCATGCCCTTCGGGTTATGCAATGCCCTCGCCGTCTTTCAGGATTTCGTCAATGATATCTTTCGAGATCTGCTGCTGTCCTCCGTGGTAGTATATCTTGACGATATCCTGATCTTTTCCCCGGACCTCTCCACACACAGAGAGGATGTGCGCAGAGTTTTTGAGCGTTTGCGCGTAAATTCTCTGTATTGCAAGCTGGAGAAATGCCATTTCGAACAAGAGTCTTTACCTTTCTTGGGGTACATTGTATCCAGTAAGGGCTTGGCCATGGATCCCCAAAAATTGGTAGCCATACAGAATTGGCAGGAGCCCCATTCTCTGAAGGCGGTGGAGCGCTTCATGGGGTTCATCAATTATTATCGGCAATTTATGCCACATTTTTCTACACTGGTGTCTCCTTTGGCCGCGCTAACCAAGAAAGGTGCTAACCCAAAAAACTGGTCTAAAGAGACATCGGAGGCTTTCCGAGAGATAAAGTCTTATTTCTCAAAAGCTCCCGTCCTACATCGGCCAGATGTCAATAAGCCATTCTATCTGGAGGTCGACGCAACCTCTGTAGGGCCAGCGGAGAGGAATTATACTATTGGGGATAAAGAGTTACTCGCAATAAAATTGGCTTTTGTTGAATGGAGGTATCTTTTGGAGGGAGCTAAACATCTGTTTGTGGTGTGTTCTGACCATAAAAACCTCTCATATCTGCAGACGGAGCAGTGTCTCAACCCGAGGCAGGCTTGGTGGTCCCTCTTTTTTGCCCGATTCAATTTTACCATCAATTTTCTAAAAGGGGAGAAGAATCCTCGGGCGGATGCTCTATCTAGGTCCATGGATACGATGAAGGACGATGATGAGCCCAGACTTATCGTTCCTCCTGAGAGTATGCGAACGGTGGCACCGGTGACTCTAGACCAGGTTCCACCCAGGAAGACATTTGTTCCCCCGAACCTACAGAATGAGGTGCTCTCATGGGCACATGCCTCTAAGGTCGGAGGTCATTTTGGAATCAAATACACCACTGAGTTCCTCCAACGCTCGTATTGGTGGCCTCGGTTGTCCCAGGACGTTAAAGAATACGTCCAAGCATGCATCTCCTGCGCGAGAAATAAATCTTCTCATCAGAGTCCGGCAGTACTTCTACATCCATTACCCATGGCGGATAGACCTTGGGAGCTGATTGGGATGGATTTCGTGGTTGAATTACCTAAGTCCCGGGGTAATACGACCATATGGGTGGTTTCTGACCATTTTTCTAAGATGGTTCACCTGGTACCCCTTCCTAGGGTTCCTTCTTCCTGGGTTCTGGCATCACTATTTATCCGTCAAGTCTTCCGTCTTCACAGTATGCCTGATAGGATTGTCTGTGTTCGAGGTCCTCAGTTCACCTCTCGACTTTGGAGAGAATTGTGTAATCTGTGTAGTATTGAACTGAACCTCTGTACGGCCTATCACCCGGAGACCAACGGCCTGGTGGAACGCACTAATCATACTTGCGTCATTTAGTTTCTGCCAATCATAATAATTGGGCAACTTTGCTTCCTTGGGCAGAATTTGCTCTAAATAATGCAGTGGCGGATTCCACAGGTCAGACTCCTTTCCTGTTGAACAATGGTCAGCACCCACGTGTGCCAGTTCCTATGCCAACTCTGGGGAGCCTGGGGTCAGAGATTGGGCTATGGAGGCGCGGGACGTCTGGGATCAGACGCAGGAAGCGTTATTGGCCTCCAAAAATCGGATGGGACAGTCGGCTGACACTCATCGTCGTCCAGCTCCCGTTTTCTCTCCGGGCGACAGGGTCTGGTTCGCGGCTCGTAATATTAGAGGTCGCGGAGAATCGGCTAAATTCGCCCTTCGGTTTATTGGTCCTTTTAAAATTCTGGCCCAAGTAAATCCTGTGGTGTATTGTCTGCAATTGCCTCGGCACTTGAGGATACATGATGCATTCCATGTGTCACTCCTGAAACCCGTTCGCCTGACGAAATTCTCGGAAGCTCAGCACGCTTCTGACACCGGGGGTGAGAATTTCGAGGTAGAGGTGATTGTGGGGTCTAAGATGGTGCACAGCAAAAGTTTTTATTTAGTACACTGGAGGGACGGCGGTTCTGAGGATCGCACTTGGGAACCCGTGGACCATATTCGTGCTCCCCTGCTCATCGAGGAATATGAGCGTCAAGTGGGGGGGATGTTAGAGGGGAGCATAATGTTATGCATCGGGCGACCTGAACCTGGATCCGAGGAGTCTGTGGTCTCCCATCCAGACCCAGATGCTGCTCAGCTTCACCGTTGATCCCAACGCCTAGCCAATACCCGAGAGGCACAAATAGTTACTTGAGTCTTTGTTCATAGTAGCCTTAAACCCAGGTTATGGAACAAGAAAAGGCTGTGATAAGCCTAAGTCTAGAAATGCCTGCACTGAGCATGTCCGTGACATGGCGAGCCATGATTGATGCTGTCAGCAGATCCTCTGACCTGGCATCACCTGATTGGTCACGGAAGACGTCATCGGTGATGCGATTGATGAGATTGCTGGGGGCGGAGCTTAGCCCTTAAATAGCTTGTATGTCCGCGGCACGTCCGTGTGTATGTACCAGAATCTAGGCTCCACGTGCTCTCTAGCTTTGTTCTCCGGGACCTGACGATGCCAGAGTACGCTCGGCTAATTATCACAGGTCCTTTAGGCAGGGTCAGCTTATGCCAGGCAGGTAGCCAATGTGGCGCAGTCTTGCTACGAATATAGGGTAGCTATACACCCTGAGCAGACTGCGGTGCATGTAACCTGTAGCTAACGTGATGCAGTCCTGCTACGAATATAGGGTAGGTATACACCCTGAGCAGACTGCGGGGCACGTAACCTGTAGCTAACGTGGTGCAGTCCTGCTACGAATATTGGGTAGTTATACACCCTGAGCAGACTGCGTGGCGCGTAACCTGGGCATAGCCTGCCAAGCTGAATAGAGAGTTGCTCAACCCGGTCTCACGCCGGCTGGTAGCACATACGTCTGGCGTCAGTCGCACGCACTTCCTAGCGGCTGGCACGTAGCTTCTGTGCAGTCAACAGGGCTACGTCTATACCAGCTTGCAGCACATAGTGCAAACCTAATATCTGGCAAGTGGCTTCTGTGCCATTAACAGGGCTACATCTACGCCAGTCGAGAGCACATCTCCCGTGACGTTAACGGAGATAGTGCCAATTCTACATTTCCCTAGTGTGAATTAACACAAGCGAGATCTAATGTTAGATTTCTGTCGTCAGTTTGACCCTCATGCTCTAGGGGTGTTCAGCAGCAGTGAAAATAAACTGCATCGCGGACCCCTGGTTCGGTTGCAATTAGTGTTGAGCATTTCGATACCGCAAGTATCGGGTATCGGCCGATATTCGCTGTATCGGAATTCCGATACTTAGTTCCGATATTTTTCCAATATCGTATACCGGAATCGGAAGTTCCCATAATTCTTTGAGAGGCAATGTGATTTTAGTCAGCCAATGAGGAATCTTATGAAGTGTGGGCACATCCTGTAATGCTGCGGTCATCTTAACTAATGGCATGGCTGTGATTGGCTGCTGAAATGATGTCAGAATGCACTATAAAAGGCGCCGCCGCCATTTTAGCATCACTGTGCTGTGAACTCAGTTAGGGACAGAACGCTGTTCTGCTGACTTTGAGGGACAGTTAGATATTGCGATTCTGTGTACTGGGCTTTAGGCAGGCTAGTTTACCAACCGCTGTGTAAAGCTTCCTTTTGCCAGTGTTGTTTTAACAGCTCTGTGCAAGGTGTGTGTGAGAGTGCAGGTGACGCTGCAGTTTGCTCTGCATGCAACGCTGTCTGTAGGCATCTGCACGTGTCACTGACAGACTCTTTTTTTTTTCTTCAGTGTAATTCTTGCTGCTCCATGCAATTTAACTATTAGTGTGACGCGCTTCCATCCGTATCCAATACATTGGTTGCAAACACTATAGAAGTAGACAAAGGAGTAGCCTTTCACAGCTTGTGAACAGTTGTGTTTCAGTGTTCACTTCAGTCTGTGTTTTTTATTTTTTGAGTGCACATCACGCTCCAGTTACTTGTTCAAGCACTGCTGCTTGTACTCTGCTGAGCGTGTCTCAGTGCCGCATCCTTTTCATTTTTCTCCAATTGGTGCTGCTCCATTATATTTGAAAAAAATCAAATCTATTAGTGTGACGCGCTTCCATCCGTATCCAATACATTGGTTGCAAACACTATAGAAGTAGACAAAGGAGTAGCCTTTCACAGCTTGTGAACAGCTGTGTTTCAGTGTTCACTTCAGTCT
The DNA here is from genome assembly GCA_033576555.1 of Oophaga sylvatica. Classification (NCBI taxonomy): domain Eukaryota; kingdom Metazoa; phylum Chordata; class Amphibia; order Anura; family Dendrobatidae; genus Oophaga; species Oophaga sylvatica. Next base: position 370,996,975 of record JARQOD010000005.1, read on the forward strand.
GTGTTTTTTATTTTTTGAGTGCACATCACGCTCCAGTTACTTGTTCAAGCACTGCTGCTTGTACTCTGCTGAGCGTGTCTCAGTGCCGCATCCTTTTAATTTTTCTCCAATTGGTGCTGCTCCATTATATTTGAAAAAAATCAAATCTATTAGTGTGACGCGCTTCCATCCGTATCCAATACATTGGTTGCAAACACTATAGAAGTAGACAAAGGAGTAGCCTTTCACAGCTTGTGAACAGTTGTGTTTCAGTGTTCACTTCAGTCTGTGTTTTTTATTTTTTGAGTGCACATCACGCTCCAGTTACTTGTTCAAGCACTGCTGCTTGTACTCTGCTGAGCGTGTCTCAGTGCCGCATCCTTTTCATTTTTCTCCAATTGGTGCTGCTCCATTATATTTGAAAAAAATCTAATCTATTAGTGTGACGCGCTTCCATCCGTATCCAATACATTGGTTGCAAACACTATAGAAGTAGACAAAGGAGTAGCCTTTCACAGCTTGTGAACAGTTGTCTGCAGTGTTCACTGCAGTCTCTGAGGAATAACCACACTTAGGCCTTATAACTTTTCTGACTTTCTTTATCAATCTACCAAGATGAAGAAGGCAGGGAGTAAGGCACGTGGTCGTGGCCGTGGAGTTTCAGCAGGGAGAGGACGTGGGGATTCTGTGGCTGCTGCCGCACCCAGTGACACAGCATCCACCAGTTTTCCCCGTGAGCGTTCCTTTATGCGCACTTTTGTAGGAGCTCAGCGTACCCCCTGCTGCGGGAAGAACAAATTGAAGCCGTTGTTGGTTGGATGGCAGCCAATGCATCGACTTCAATTCCTTCCACCTCCTCTCAGGACCACAGCACTGTTGAACAACCATCTGTCTCTTCACCGCCTGCCAAATTGCCCAGGCAGTCAGAGAGTTCTGAACTGGAGCCAGCTGAGTCTCTGCTTCTGTTCTCAGAATCTGTTGGCTTGCAAACAGGGGCCCAGCCAAGCAGCATTCTGGAATGTGAAGAAGAGGCAGTATGCAGTGATGCGCAACAGCTGTGTCTCTCTGAATGTGAAGAGGCGGGTGAGCCAGTGCCGATGGTCAGCACACCGCAGAACGCATCTGATGATGATGAGACTCAGGTGCCAGTTTCTGTTGAGCATGGTGCTGGCCAGACCACCCAACAGCAGCAGGTGTTGGAAGAGGGTAGTGGAGATGATGAGGTCCAAGACCCAACATGGCGTGAGGAACAGGAAGGTGGTGGTAGCAGCTCTGAGGAAGAGATTGCCTCAACGGTCCAAACAGTAGGGAGAGGTAGGCTGCAGACTCGGTTGCCTGTAGCCTCCAGTTTGGCACCCGTTTGTAGCAGTTCTCTTCCAACAGCCAAAACGGGCGCTCCCAGGACTTGCACTGCGTGGTCCTTTTTTGACACACTTGCAGATGATATTTGCTATGTCAAATGCAAGCTGTGTAATCAAAAAGTAAAAAGAGGTAAAAATGTCAGTAACCTTAATACCACAAATATGTGGAAACATGTGCGGTCAAAGCACGTGGTTGAGTTCCAAAGACACACTGGAGATGTAGGCCAACCTACAGCAGCACCTACATCTTCAGCTCGTGTTGGAGCCTCTTCCTCCAGCTCACACACAGCTGGTTCGGCTTCCTCACAGGATCGCCATGGAAGAACCTCTGTCACTGTTGTCCAGAGACCCAGTGTTATTCCACCCACAGCTGCAAGTTCCCTGTCATCCTCACACTCCCAGGCCACAAAACAGCCATCGGTAGCACAGGCATGGGATAAAAGACGGCCATACTCGGCAAACCATCCACGAGCACAGGCTCTGAATGCTGGCATTGCAAAACTCCTGTCCCTTGAAATGCTGTCATTCAGGCTGGTGGAGACTGACAGTTTCCGTAACTTAATGGCATTGGCAGTCCCACAATACAATGCGCTACTAAACGCCGTCAGTAGCAAGGTCCACCTGACCACCGATGCGTGGACCAGTACCCATGGCCAGGGACGATACCTTTCCCTCACTGCCCATTGGGTCAATGTTGTGGAGCCGGGTACAGATCTTGCCAGTGGCGCTGTACGTGTTCTGCCAACTCCAAGGATTGCAGGAATCAAGTCTGTCCACATTGACTCCTCCTCCTACTCCAGTTCCTCAGAATCATCGCTGCAGGAGCCGTCACGGTCTACCTCCACATGGACCCGTGAACGCTTACCTGATGCGACCGATATGAGCACAGCCGTGGCCAAACGTCAACAGGCCGTCCTCAAATTAATTTCAATGGGGAATCAAAGCCACACAGCGCAGGAGGTCTGGAATGCCATCAAGCAGGAGAGCGACGTGTGGTTTTTGCCAGCGAATCTACAGCCAGGCTTGGTAGTGTGTGACAATGGCCGAAATCTGGTGGCAGCTCTGGGCCTTGGCAACCTCACTCACATACCATGTCTGGCACATGTGCTCAACTTGGTCGTGCAGAGTTTTTTGAGGGACTATCCGGATCTTGATGCACTGCTGCACAAGGTCCGCCTAGAGTGCGCTCACTTGCGACGTTCCAGCATGGCCAGATCGCGCATTGCAGCTCTGCAACGCAGATTTCGCCTTCCTGAACATCGCATCATATGTGACGTACCCACCAGGTGGAATTCCACGTTACATATGTTGGAGCGGTTGTGTGAGCAGCAGCCAGCAGTAATGGAGTATCAGCTGCATCAGGCGCAATCAACTCGCAATTTGCGCCGTTCACACTTCACCACTACTGAGTGGGCCTCTATGAAGGACATCTGCCACGTTTTGCGTGCGTTTGATGAGTCAACGCAGATGGCGAGTGCAGATGATGCACTAGTCAGCCTGACTGTCCCCTTATCTGCCTGCTTCAAAAAACACTGCAAGCACAAAGGGATGAGGTTTTGGAAGAGGTGGAGGATGAGGAGTCAAAAATTCCATCACCTTCTGGACAGTCAGCGCAACGTGGTTCCTCACAAAGGGCTGGGCAGGGCTCACTTTGTGAGGAGGATGAGGAGGAGTCAATGGAGGAGGAAGACATCGCTCCAGAGGGAGGTACACAACGCTCTTGTCACGCGGTCTTATGATATGTGTACGATGTCAGTAAACTATTCTTAAAAGAACAACACTCTATACAACATATAGATTAGCAACATCAGCATGTAAATATAGAATAGATTTACCTGACACGATATCCGTTGAACTCAGGGTTAATCTTGAGGACTTGATACACTGTCACAGGAAAGAGGAGGACCGGGGGTCTAACCTGACCCTAAACTGGGGTCCTAACTAATCCCTCACCTTGGAGGTACTGATAATGGTTCAGAGGTCCAAGTCTCCAGCCTAACCCTGTCTCCTATCAGTCCCTGAACCCTGTAATCAGTCCTAAGAAGGATACTGATTACCACCAAAGGGATATGGGCTGATCTCTGCTAAATACACAGATTAGACATATAAGACAGACTGGAGAAAACACAGACTTGCATACACACTCAAACACAGAAGGAACATAAATGATCTGGGATATTAAACTCTAAGCAAGGTGAGCTTAAAACAACTAAGGAGCTCTTTAACTTAAGTCTATACAGATACAATCCTATCTGTGGTCTGCATGAAGAATTTCACTGGCAACTCCCAACACAGACAACCAGAGATTTAAAGGAAACCAATCAACAAATAATTAATTGCAGCCGGGAGAAACTGCACCCAGTCCCAGAACTGAGCACAGACAGAATTAACTCCCTAACTGCCAAACACAAAGAAACAGCAACTCAGCTGTGAGAAGTCAGAATGTGCAACCGCGACGATCTTCGTGGCAATGCACACATGACAGTACCCCCCCTTCTACGAGGGGCCTCCGGACCCTCAGGGCCAGGTTTGCCCGGGTGAGTTCTGTGGAAGGTCCGCACCAAACGATCTGCGTTAATGTCAGACGCAGGAACCCACGTCCTCTCCTCTGGACCATACCCCTTCCAATGCACCAAGTACTGAAGGGACCGGCGATTCAGACGTGAGTCAATGATCTTTGACACTTGAAACTCCAAGTTACCATTGACCACCACTGGAGGAGGAGGTAGAGGTGATGGTATGACTGGTGCCACGTACCTCTTAAGTAATGACTTGTGGAACACATTGTGGATTTTAAACGTAGGAGGGAGGTCCAGACGAAATGCCACAGGATTAATTATGGAACTGATCCTGTACGGCCCGATGAATCTGGGGCCCAGCTTCCAGGAGGGAACTTTAAGTTTTATATTCCTGGTAGACAACCATACCAGATCGTTCACATTAAGATCTGGACCAGAAACTCTCCTCCTATCAGCCATACGTTTATAACGGTTCCCCATAGCACTCAGATTATTCAATACACCTCTCCACACTGAAGCAAGTGACGACGAGAAACGCTCCTCCTCAGGAACCCCAGAAGGGCCCCCCCATTGAATGTACAAAACTGGGGATGAAAACCATATGCCCCAAAAAACGGGGACTTACCAGTGGACTCGCTCCGCCTGTTGTTAAGAGCGAACTCTGCCAGAGGCAAGAAAGAAGACCAGTCCTCCTGGTTCTCTGAGACAAAACACTGAAGATAAGTCTCTAGGCTTTGATTCAGACGCTCTGTCTGACCATTGGTCTGCGGATGAAAAGCCGAGGAAAATGACAATTGCATCCCCCGACGTAAACAAAATGCCCTCCAAAACTTGGACACAAACTGAGACCCCCTATCTGACACCACATCAGAAGGCAACCCATGAAGTCTCACAATCTCCCCAATGAACACCTGCGCCAGAGTTTTAGCATTAGGGAGGGCAGGAAGAGCAATGAAATGTGCCATCTTACTGAACCTGTCAACAACCACCAGTATGACAGTCTTCCCTGACGACTGAGGAAGGTCCGTGATGAAGTCCATAGACAAATGAGTCCATGGACGCTCCGGAAGTTTCAAGGGTAAGAGGGTCCCAGACGGACGGGTATGAGGGGTCTTAGAGCGAGCACAAACCCCACAGGACGCGACAAAGTTAAAACATCTTTATTAACGTTAGGCCACCAAAACCGGCGAGAAAGGAGATCTAAAGTAGCCTTACTCCCTGGATGTCCTGCTAAAGCAGAATTATGATGTGCCTCAATAACCTTTTGTCTCAACTGATTTGGGACAAACAGTCTCCCTGGAGGTCCTGCAGGGGCGTCCCCCTGAGCCTCTAACACCTCCTCCTCAAGCTCAGAACATACAGCCGACACTACCACCCCCTCCTGAAGGATAGGAATCGGGTCATCCATTTTCCCGGCCCCTGGGAAACTGCGAGACAAGGCATCCGCCTTAACATTCTTAGATCCAGGGCGATAAGTGACAACAAAATTAAACCTGGTAAAAAACAACGACCATCGAGCTTGTCTGGAATTCAGACGCTTAGCAGATTCCAAATACAGCAGGTTCTTGTGATCAGTAATGACGGTGACCGGGTGGACTGCCCCCTCCAAAAAGTGACGCCATTCTTCAAAAGCCAACTTAATGGCCAAAAGTTCCCTATTGCCGATATCATAATTCCTTTCGGCGGACGACAATTTTTTAGAAAAGAAAGCGCACGGATGCCATTTACCAGGGGACGGACCCTGGGACAATATTGCACCCACCCCAACGTCAGACGCGTCCACCTCCACAACGAACGGCTGTGATGCATCTGGTTGGATGAGAACGGGTGCCGAAGCAAAACATTTTTTCAAAGAGGAAAAAGCTTGGCAAGCTTTGTCCGACCATTTAGAAAAATCCGTCCCTTTTCTTGTCATGTCAGTGAGAGGTTTGACAACAGATGAGAAATTACAAATAAATTTCCGGTAGTAGTTAGCAAACCCCAGAAAACGCTGCAGAGCCTTAAGATCCTCTGGCTGATCCCATTCAAGCACTGCTCTCACCTTTTCAGGGTCCATACGGAAACCGGAGGCTGACACCAAGAAACCCAAAAACTGAAGTTCCTGTACGGCGAATACACACTTTTCCAGTTTGGCGTATAGTTTATTGTCTCGCAAGATCTGCAACACCTGTCTCACATGCTCCTGGTGAGACACAAGATCTGGTGAGTAAATTAAAATGTCATCCAAATATACGACCACAAACAGCCCCACCAGATGACGAAAAATGTCATTAACAAAATGTTGGAATACTGCTGGTGCAGTAGTCAGACCAAAAGGCATGACAAGGTTCTCATAATGTCCCTCCGGCGTGTTAAACGCCGTTTTCCACTCATCCCCCTCTTTTATCCTAATCAGATTATACGCCCCCTGAGATCCAATTTAGAGAACCATTTGGCGCCAACAATTTGATTGAAGAGATCAGGAATCAGAGGGAGTGGATACGGATCTCGAACAGTAATCCGATTAAGTTCGCGGAAATCCAAGCAAGGGCGTAGGCCTCCATCTTTTTTCTTCACAAAGAAGAACCCCGCGGCCACTGGGGAAGATGAAGGTCTAATATGCCCTTTGGCCAGACTTTCCGAAATATAATCTTTCATAGCCTGCCTCTCAGGACCAGAAAGGTTATATAACCTAGCTTTAGGTAACTTAGCATCAGGAAGTAAATTAATAGAGCAGTCATACACGCGATGAGGAGGCAACTCCTGACACCCCTCCTCAGAGAACACATCCCCAAAGTCCTCCAAAAAAGGAGGCAAAGTACTAGGCACGACCGCACTGATGACTGTGTTCATGCAGTTACTTTTGCAAAACTCCCCCCATTGGCTTATATCTCTGGACTGCCAATTAATCACAGGGTTATGTTTAACCAACCAAGGAAGTCCCAACACAATAGGAGTAGGTAGACCCTCCAACACATAACAAGATAATAGTTCCCTATGTATTGCCCCTACCCGAAGGTCAATGTTATGAACCTCATGAACAAAGCTACCTTGGCCGAGAGGCCTGGCGTCAATGGAGAATATAGGGATCGGTTTGACCAATACACTCAGATGCATACCTTGAGCCTGAGCAAACTGAGCGTCAACCAGATTAGCCCCGGACCCACTATCAAGAAGAACAGAAAATCTCTCCACTCTCGTACCAACCACCACCTCCACTGGTACAAGGAACTGAGAAGAAATAGCGGACGAAATACATACTCCCAGGTTGTCGTCCACCACACAACCTGGGATTAACAGTTTTCCGGCGACTTTTTGCTCAACAAGGCACGGGATGGACATCCCCCAACAAAATGTCCCTCTTTCCCGCAGAAGAAACACCTTCTAGTCCTGCGGCGTACCGCCAATCCCCTCCTACGAAATGATGTCCCTCCCAACTGCATAGGCTCCTCCGAACAGACAAGGGGAACCTCAACATAAGGGACTTTAGTAGTAGGTGGAGTAACAACAGGGGGCGAGTTACCTCGCACCTCTCCCGGAGCCGTCTATCAGTACGGATAGCTAGGGCCATAGCAGCCTCCAGTGATGGAGGAGAATCATACTGAGCCAAAACGTCCTTTAATTTGTCAGAAAGCCCATGACAAAACTGGCTTCTAAGAGCTGGGTCATTCCACTGAGTATCTGTGGCCCATCTACGGAACTCAGAAGCAAATTCCTCCGCCGGACGATCTCCCTGCTGTATCTTACGTAATTTTGTCTCAGCAAGAGAGACCCGATCTGGGTCATCATATACCAAACCCAGGGCAGTAAAAAATCGATCTACTGACTGTAGAGCCGGGGATCCCGGAGGAAGGGAGAAGGCCCAGGATTGAGGGTCCCCTTGTAGGAGCGAGATAACAATTCCCACTCTCTGCTCTTCACTCCCTGATGATCGAGGCCGAAGCCGAAAATACAATTTACATGCTTCCCTGAAGGTAAAAAATTTGTCTCGCCCACCAGTGAACCTGTCCGGGAGAGCTACTTTAGGTTCAAATCTGGTTTGCTCAGAGGGAGACAAAACTTTGGACTTAATGTCCGTCAGCTCCATGGATAATCCCTGCAACTGCAGAGCCAGCTGGGCTACTGGATCCATGGCAACTGGGAATAATTTTATAGGCCAGTGAAAATGTCACGCGGTCTTATGATATGTGTACGATGTCAGTAAACTATTCTTAAAAGAACAACACTCTATACAACATATAGATTAGCAACATCAGCATGTAAATATAGAATAGATTTACCTGACACGATATCCGTTGAACTCAGGGTTAATCTTGAGGACTTGATACACTGTCACAGGAAAGAGGAGGACCGGGGGTCTAACCTGACCCTAAACTGGGGTCCTAACTAATCCCTCACCTTGGAGGTACTGATAATGGTTCAGAGGTCCAAGTCTCCAGCCTAACCCTGTCTCCTATCAGTCCCTGAACCCTGTAATCAGTCCTAAGAAGGATACTGATTACCACCAAAGGGATATGGGCTGATCTCTGCTAAATACACAGATTAGACATATAAGACAGACTGGAGAAAACACAGACTTGCATACACACTCAAACACAGAAGGAACATAAATGATCTGGGATATTAAACTCTAAGCAAGGTGAGCTTAAAACAACTAAGGAGCTCTTTAACTTAAGTCTATACAGATACAATCCTATCTGTGGTCTGCATGAAGAATTTCACTGGCAACTCCCAACACAGACAACCAGAGATTTAAAGGAAACCAATCAACAAATAATTAATTGCAGCCAGGAGAAACTGCACCCAGTCCCAGAACTGAGCACAGACAGAATTAACTCCCTAACTGCCAAACACAAAGAAACAGCAACTCAGCTGTGAGAAGTCAGAATGTGCAACCGCGACGATCTTCGTGGCGATGCACACATGACAGCTCTAGTCAGTATGTAGAGCGAGGGTGGGGTGATGCAGAGCAGGCAGAGATGACGCCTCTTGCAGGGGACAGCGTTTGTTGGCCAGTTGGGAGTCTGCAGCACATGGTTGATTTCATGCTGCAGTGCCTGAGAAACGACCGCCGCATCGCCCACATTCTCACCACGTCTGATTATTGGGTGTACACCCTCCTAGACCCTCGCTACCGGGACAACTTACAAAGCCTCATCACACCGTTGAACCGGGAGCATAAAATGCGGGAGTACCAAGACACACTGGTGCAATCCATAATGTTCTCCATTCCAGCCGAGAGCACTGCTGCTGGTACTGCTTTACAAAGCAGCTCTGTGCGTCAAGGCAGTGGAGACAGCTCTGCAACAAGAGGGAGCACAAGCAGCGCCTCTGCACAGGGCAAGACCAGTATGTTCCAAATGTTGCGAAGTTTTGTGGCAGCGCCACAAATGTCTACACCATCCGAGACGGCTCCAGTCAGCAGGAGGCAACGTTTCCGTAAGATGGTGACAGACTACATGTCTTTCCCTCTCAGTGTACTCCCAGATGGCTCTTCCCCATTCAAGTTTTGGGTCTCTAAGCTGGATACATGGCCAGAGCTTAGCCAGTATGCATTGGAGGTGCTGGCTTGCCCTGCTGCCAGTGTATTATCGGAGCGCGTCTTTAGTGCTGCAGGTGGTGTACTAACAGACCGTCGCATGCGACTATCCTCCGATAATGTAGACCGGCTTACTTTTCTGAAAATGAACAAGGCATGGATCTCGCCAGAATTTGTCTGTCCGTTTTCAGATTAAATAACTGGTTCGCAACGTTATCCATGTCTCCTGTTATGTTCATCTTTCTACCACCTGAACTCTATTCCCTGGGCTACAACACTGGCAGTTGCTGCTCAGAAGTGTCGTGTCCACAGACCAATACACAAGCTATAGTGTTACTGGGGTTCAGTAATGTCAGCTGTTCCCTGCTGTGTGAACGGCAAAAAGTCATGCTGCCTCCACCCTGTTGTCTTCTCATCCCTGGGCTTCAACTCCGCCAGTTGTTGCTCGGAAGTGTCATTGGCACGGGTACTCACTCCTGCCCAGACTGGTTACAGCACGCCATCTGTTTCCTGTCAGTGTAAACGTCACTTAGCCTCCAATAAGTTGTCCTGTCGTGTTGCGGTCGGGTTAGCCGACTCTATGGTGCTTGGAGTTTAGGTGCTTCCTATGTGTGCTGCGGGATATGCAAATAAAGGCTGTTTCCGTTGTGACAATAGGACAATCACCCACTGTAGTACTGTGGGATTCGGTAACTGCGGCCGGCTCGCGGCCTGTCAACTTAAATTTCCATGGGTACCTTCTGCTACCCGTCCAGGTTCCAGTACCGTCAGCTGGTTCTCCGCAGTGCCTTTGCCCTAGGTGCCTCCATCTCGGTATCCGAGTTCCAGCAACGTCTGCTGGTCCTTGGTAGTGCTTTGGAGCACAGGTACCTCCTGCTTAGTAACCGTGTCCCAGTAACGTCAGCTGGTCCTCGGTTGTGCCATTGGCTCTTTTCCTTCTGCTGCCCCTCCGGGTTCCAGCACAGTCAGCTGGTCCTCGTTACTTGCATTGGCTCTTGTACCTTCTGCTACCCGTCCGGGTTCCAGTACCGTCAACTGGTTCTCCGCAGTGCCTTTGGCCTAGGTGCCTCCATCTCGGTATCCCAGTTCCTGCAACGTCTGCTGGTCCTTGGTAGTGCTTTGGAGCACAGGTACCTCCTGCTTAGTAACCGTGTCCCAGTAACGTCAGCTGGTCCTCGGTTGTGCCATTGGCTCTTTTCCTTCTGCTGCCCTCCGGGTTCCAGCACAGTCAGCTGGTCCTCGTTACTTGCATTGGCTCTTGTACCTTCTGCTACCCGTCCGGGTTCCAGTACCGTCAACTGGTTCTCCGCAGTGCCTTTGGCCTAGGTGCCTCCATCTCGGTATCCCAGTTCCTGCAACGTCTGCTGGTCCTTGGTAGTGCTTTGGAGCACAGGTACCTCCTGCTTAGTAACCGTGTCCCAGTAACATCAGCTGGTACAAGGTTGTGCTACAAATACAAGATACAGAACAAGAGACACAAGAACAATAAGCAGAAGATCTAAAAGCAGAAGAACATGAAGTCTAAGACCAAAATGAAGAGCAAAATATATGCTCTAAATTATAAGCAGAAGAAGACTAAGCAGTGTATGGGGGTGAGTCCGTTCCTCCTCATGGTGCCCCTGGAAAATGCCTGCTGCTGCTGCAGGCTAAACTGAACACGGACAAATAATGTTGTAATTTAAATCTTTTGTGACAGCAAGAACGGAAGAATGAAAAATTCATACTTTGACAGATTACAAGTACAGGATTCTCTGTCACAAATAAGAATATGATGAAGAAGATGAAGTACAATATGAATAAGAATAATAGTTTAATAAGAAGAATATGAGTAATGTTAACAAAAAGATGAATAGCAAGAAGTTTAAGAAGATAAAGAAGGTGAAGATGAAGAATAATTTGATGAAAAAGATGATGCTGCTGAAGATTATGAAGGAGAAAGTGTGTCAAAAGTTAAAAAGGTGAAGAGCATGGAAGTTGTGAAATATACATATTTGCCAAAATAGAAAAAACGTGAACAACATTGTCAATTTCTTCGTCAATCCGAACATCTTTAAAAAAAAAAATATTAATGCTATTCCATTTGATTGGGTTAAACATCTATGCCTTTAATGTCTCCTCACCTTCCCCAATACATTCTACATTACTCTTTGTTGTTTTCCTTCATGTACAATTAACCAACAAGGCAAGAATGGGTTTTTTTTAATTCCGATATTTTGTTCCCATAGACTTACATTGGATTTCCGGTATCGGGTATCGCCGATATTTTTTGGGTATCGGCGATACCATTCCGATTCCGATACTTTTGGATATCGGAAAGTATCGCTCAACTCTAGTTGCAATCCATTATATAATAAAGCTGTTGCAACCGAGCTCATAACACACTCTCTCAGTATGCATTTGACCGTAATAAAAAAAGCAGAAATACGGTACTGTATCAGAAGCGTACAGCTGTATACGGTGTAGGGGAAAATTTAAATCTCCGTATATATTTCCGGAGTCACACACAGACGCTCTCTCAGTATGGATTTGACCGTAATAAAAAAAAGCAGAAATACGGTACTGTATCAGAAGCGTACAGCTGTATACGGTGTAGGGAAAAATTTAAATCTCTGTATTTATTTCCGGAGTCACACACAGATAGTCAGCATGTATTTGTCTGTGATACCAGCCGGTACACGGTAGTGTGTGAGGAGCGTACACCTCTATACGATGTGGAAAAAAATGAACGGTCAGTAACTTTGCAGAAAAAAAATAAAAGTATTAGTGCTGTGTAAAAAGCAGTCTGCACAGCAGTGTACACACAGCAATACAGCTATCAGGCAGCCTAATAACGAGCGCTGCTGCACACAAGAAAATCCTCCCTGTCCCTGCACACTAACTGTACAGCACACTTGCTATAAGCACAAGCACATAAGAACTTCTCTTTCCATCCCTAACTCTCTCCCTACTGATAAACAGAGTCAGCAACCTTTCCCTACTGTTAAGATCAGCAGAAGTAAAATGGAGGTCGGCGGTCAGGGCTTTTATAGACACTATGACGCCCCCCAAAGCAAGCCAATCACTGCAATGCCATTCTCTATGACGGTGGTTGACACTGTCCATGTCATCTCGTTTCCCACAGTGTACGTCCTTGCTCATTGGCTGAAAAAAAGGCGCCTGCAAGCATTCTGGGAAATCCGACTTTGGTGCTCGTTTTGACGACCGCATGGCCGACTTCACGCTATGGTCGGGATTCGATCTGCGAAACCCGACTTTGGCGAAAGTCAGCGACTTATGAATCTAACCGACCTGTTTCACTCAATTCTAGTCCTGAGTACACTGATACCACATATGTGGGAGGAAAACTACTGTTTGGGCACAAGTTGGTGCTCGGAATTGAAATAGTGACGTTTCGGAATGCACACTTTGATGGAATGGTCTGCAGGCGTCATGTCGCGTTTGGAGAGCCCCTGATGTGCCTAAACAGTGGAAATGCCCCACAAGTGACCCCATTTTGGAAACTTGACCCCCTAAGGAACTTATCTAGATGTGCCTTGACAGTGGCAATACCCAACAAGTGCCCCCTTTTTGGAACTAATCTACTGTTTCCTGGTATGTGAATTTTATGAGTGACCCCCGATCTCACCGCAACTCAGCCGGGCTGGGAACAGAGCCCAGTGACCGGATGTAACTGAAGTGACATCGGTGAGATCCCCACTAGCACTGTGAGCCCTCACAATACTAGCGGGGATCTCACTGCAGCTCAGCCCGGCTGGGAATGGAGCCCAGTGACCGGAGGTAACCTCTATGACGTCATCCCCGGTTACTGACACTGCATTCCCAGTAGCTCATTCACCAGTGGTTCTTAGCATGGACGGTCACATCTTGGCACCGTCCAGGTTGAAAACTAATGTTTTTATGTTTGGTAGCTATCACATGTTAAAAGATGCTTTTCATTGTAAAAAATATTTTTTGCATCACCACATTTTGAGAGCTATAATATTTCCATATTTTGGCCCACAGAGTCATGTGAGGTCTTGTTTTTTGCGGGAGTTTTCTTGGTACCATCATATGACAATTTTTTATCGCTTTCTATTTCGATTTTTGGGAGACAGAATGAGCAAAAACCTGCAATTCATGAATATCTTTTTTGGGGGTTTTTATACCGTTCCGTGTGTTGTAAAACTGATAAGGCAGTTTTATTCTTCAGGTAATAAAAACTATTTTATAGAAAAAATTATTGTTTTTGCATCACTTTATTCTGAGAACTACAACTTTTTTATTTTTCCGCTGATGGAGCTGTATGGGGGCTCATTTTTTGTGGGACAAAATTAAATTTTCAGTGATACCATGTTTATTTATATCTTTTTGATCGCATTTTATTCCACTTTTTGTTCGGCGGTGTGATGATAAAACATTGTTTTTTGCCTTGTTTTTTTATGGTGTTCACTAAAGGGGTTAACTAGTGGGACAGTTTTATAGGTTGGGTCGATGCGGACGTGGCGATACCAAATATGTGTACTTTTATTGTTTGTTATTTTTTTAATTCAAATATTTATTTATGATAGAATATATATTGCTTTTTTATTATTTTTTTTAGTTTTTATATTTTTACAATTATTTAATAATTTTTTTTTTCTCTTTCCTAACTTTTTTTACTTTGTCCCACTATGGGACAATAATTTTTTGCAGGTTGATCGCTTCTACAGCATGCAGATGAAGCAGCATCTGCATGCTATAGAAGCTGTCAGCGCTGCACTAACAGGAAGACTTGCTGATCAAGCACTGAGCATGATCAGCAAGTTTACTAGCTCTGGTGAGCCAGATGTCACCATGACGATATACGCTAACTATGGCAACGATCCAAAGGCAGAGGTTCTGTCAGCCCTATACCAGCTCCTGGAAGGCTGCGATCTTGTTAGATCGCTGTTTTTCGGGGCTTAAAGTGCCAGGAGCAGTCTCTGACTGCTCCTAGCACCTAGTGCCTGGTGTCAGCTGTCAGAATCAGTGGACACCCAGCCGCGATCGGCCGCACTCCCCCCATGAGCATGGCCGATCGCTTAGACATAATGATCCGTCCATAGTCAAATTGGCCCAGGTCACATGGACGGATCATTACGTCTGATGTTAGAAAGGGGTTAATGATAATTTATGCAAATATGTCATAGAAACAATACTGGTGCAAATTGCTAAAATACATGTGTGGTCCAAAACTAACATTGATTTTAATCTTACATGTATATTCATTGTAGTAATCTAATAGCTTTTCTAATTATACTTTAATTAAAAAGTCCCTATCGTTCCCTCTCTACTATCTAACTGCTTTATTATTTATTTTTTTTACTTACTTCCGGTTTGATGACGGTTCGTTTGAGAATCCCCAGTGCTTGCTGGGTGGGAAGAGGCTCCATGTACTGCCGCAGCCTCTGTCCACACCCTAAAATGAAGCATCATCAGTGACATCCATTTCAGGGGTTGGCTAGTCCCAGCTCTACTGAGTATGCGTCGGTTGTCAACTCTGATGTATACTCAGTACGAGCTCCCTTGTCACTGTGCAATATTCTTTTCAATGCACAGTGACAGTGCGCTCCCTAGTTAGCTCTAATGAGCAGTGTTGAGCCGGAAAGAGAGTGCACTGTCAGTTTGCACTGTAAGAAGAGAACCCGGAGAGCAGTATAAGCAGAGACCAGCCTCAACATCAAAACTTATGTCTGTTTCGAGGGCATGACTGGTCTCTGCTTTTCCATGTCTGCCACATATATAGCAATGGTGTAATGCCCACAAGTTGGGCACAGTACAGTGTATTGGGCACTTAGCTGCCATATTTGCAATTTTCATTCCATAATAAATTTGCCTTATCTTTCCAGCATATTAGACAAATTAGAAATTTTTCTAGTACGTCATTTTTCAGTCACTTCAAATCTCACTAATGGTCAGTGTGGATTTGTGTGGATTTTACACTGTTACAATAAAATATCAGTTAGAAATATTAGGGATAATCAGTTGTTTGCTTGTAGACAGGACTCAGATACTTCTTATATAGGTGTGTAACACATACCACATATCGTATAGAGTTAGCGCTCCTCTAGTTGATTGACAGGTTTCTCCCTATCACCTGGAACAGAGCAGAAAGAAGCCAGACAGAATCGGTACTAGAAGTGTCACTTCTCTTCCTATAGTCACTGGATGGCTTTTCGAGCTATATTTTCTCTGAAACGTCAGAGTGTTGAAGAGAAAAACACACCTGGCTGTAATCACACAGCCAGATTCTGATTCATGTTGCCCTTGGTTTGGGCAGCACGAATCTGACATCTCACAGAGCTGATAGCAGAAGTGTAGATGACACATGGTAGGTGGGAGCCCTGTTATGTATTTTGCACTGAGGACCATTTTACCTTCATTTATTGTCTGGTTTTACTCCTACCAGAAAGAGTATATAATATTTCATGTAGCCACATATTTCTATGTGAGGGAGAAATATACCAATATGTGATAATGAACATACAGTCATATATTTTGTTACTTTTTTAATTATATGTAATAACTTTGCCATTGCATCACAGCAAATGTTTTTTTTTCCCTCATGCCAATGGTCAGTTGAGCAGAGACATAGTACAGAGCGTACAATTATACCTTAGTCTGAAGCACTTGCTCTAATCCAGTGGTAATGCTAAAAAGAGCAGCACAAATGCAAAGAGTCTGGTGTATGTACAGTGGGTGTTGAAGCTCACAGCAGGACCTCCATAACCAAGAGTTAGTGTAACCGTTCATCACAAAGTTAAAGGAACATGAGCAATTGGTGGCTTTTGGTAGCTGCGTGTGTTCCGACACGCACCACAATTGTGGATACCAAGGCTATGGGGTACTCGGAGCCGAGCCCATGGAAATCTATGGGAGTTGTCACTGGTAGCGGTGGCTCGGTCCGTGGCCCTGGCGGTCGTGCAATGGGGGATATTTACAGGGGATTTGTAATAGTTCGTGACGCCACCTGCGGTTTCTGGTCAATTGTACCAGCGCTGCTGTAAGGGTCTTCACAGGGGATGTTATGGGGCAGCTAGATGGTGGGTCTCCCACAGGTGAGACTGGTCCCTGGAAGTCTATGGTGACGATGATGCAGAGTGTAGATAAGAATTCAGTCACACACAATGCAGCTTCTTTTCATACCTTTTACTGGTAGATGGTTCAAGCAGATCCCGGGGAGCTGGTCGGGGTGGAGAGTGCACATTCGGGTAACCGCTGAGCAGGTTAGAGGCCTCCTTTACTTCAATTGTAGGTGAGTCCAACTTGCCTAAAGCGAAGATAACTCTGAATCTCCAGCTTTCTCAATAGCTGTACTGCCCGGCCAACATTGTGGTGGAGCCTTCTAAGTGGTGAGAACTAAGTCCTTACTTTTGTCGTGCACTTGACTCAAAGTCCCCGTTCTCCCTGACTCCGGTTACGTATTGACACTTAGGGCTGCTCTCTGCGACCTGTAGTCCAGATGCCTCCGGTTTTCTTGTTACTAAGCTTGAAAACTGTAGCAACGCTTCGGACCCCGGTGTCCGGCAATTTAGTGCAGGTAATCCAATACCTGTTGCACTTCTCTAACTTCTCCACTGCGCCCTTCGCCCTGTGTAAGGTTCTGTGTACATGTTCCTGAAACTCAGTTTGTTCATCAGCCATTTTACTTTCTGTCTTGCTGCAGCTATCTTGCCCTCAGTCAAAATGGAGTTTCCAGCTTGCATGTTCCCGCCCTGATTCTCTCCTTTTGCTTCTTAAGCAGCCACAGCTGAGCAATCAGTGCTTCAGAATCTAGCCTGCAGTGAACCTGTGACCTGACTCCTAAAGCCTTGGACCTTGTACTCCAGCTATTCCTACTGAGGAACTCTGAAGCACTTGTGGACTCTGAACCCTGCTCTTTGAAAGACCCACGTTTGCATGGACTTACGGTAACAGAGAAGAAGATCCTGAACCTGTTGTGGAGAGTGATTGCTGAGCTTAGATTACTTTGGCCTGCTGTGTCTCCTGCTTCTGTGTCTGCAAACTGTGTGACTATTTTTGCCAACTTGTATGAAGTAATACAAGACTTTCTATATCAAACCTGTGTCTCATGTATTTTCATCGCACCCAAGCACAAGACGCTATATGAACTGTACTACATACATTACAAGATTCTGAAGCCAAAACGTTAGTGTCTGCTGGGTCTGGAAAGGCTGTGTCTGCTGTAACTGTGGATATCGGATGTCCGGTTGTACTTTCTGTGATGACAGTGGTTGTGACTTCTCACAACCATTCCAGGTGAGCAATTCCCTTAAGTGTTTTTTTTTCTGCAGTGTTACCACAGGTAAACACTATTGTTTTTTTTTTTTTTTTCTCTTTTCTCTTTTTTGTCTGCTGTAACTGTGGATATCAGATGTCCGGGTGAACTTTCTGTGATGATAGTGGTTGTGACTTCTCACAACCATTCCAGGTGAGCAGTTCCCTTAATTTTTTTTCTCTCTGCAGTGTTACCACAGGTAAACACTATTGTTTTTTTTTTTTTCTCCTCTCCTCTTCTTCCAGTACTCCTGTCTTAAAAGATCTGGAAAATGGAGGCCTGCATAAAGGAACTTTGCGGAGTGACTGATAATATCCTTGCAGATTTGCAGAATATAAAGACCCGTTTTTCAAGCCTACAGGACCTCACTAATCACAATTTGCAAGTGTTTGGACAGACTGCCCAGGATTTGCGAGCCAGGATTGAGGTTCTAGAAGAGCGAGTCCAGGCTCCTGCCGTAGCCCGAGTTCTGGGATTCCCAAGTTGCCCCCTTTTCGTTTTGGCGGTGAACGTGAGAAATTCAGGGGATTTATTAATCAATGCAATCTTTTTTTTTCTGCACATGCTTCACAATTTCCCACTGAACGATCTAAGGTGCTTACTATAATTATGTTGCTTACCAACAAGGCTTTGATGTGGGCAAATCCTCTGATTGAGACTGAGGATGATTGTTTGAATCACCTTGATGCTTTTATTTCAGCCATGGGGCAGGTGTTTGATGACACCAATCGAGGTGCAACAGCTGAAGCAGCCATGTTAGCTTTGCGCCAAGGTAAGCACTCGGTAGCTGAATATGCCTTGGATTTCAGGAGATGGGCCCTTGATACCACCTGGGACAGTTCCGCCAAAAAATCTATTTTTCGAAAGGGGTTATCTCCACTGATTAAGGATGAACTTGCTCGTGCCGACCCTCCCACTGCGTTAGGTGACTTTATTAACTACTGCATCCGTATTGATACTCGTCTGACTGAACACAGGCAAGAGAGATGGTTCGAAAGCAATCGTACTAACCTTTTCCTACCTTCCTCTCCAGCTAAGGAACCTTTGAGTAGGATTACACGGGAACCTGAACCTGAACCCATGCAGGTAGACTCTTTACAACGACGGGTTAGTGATGCACGCAAGGAACATCGTTTTAAGGAAAATCTGTGTTTCTATTTGGTAAGTTAGGGCACTTCATTATAAACTGCCTCAGCCGTTCTCGTAAGACTACTGCAGCACTCATTCATTGTGAGTGTTGCGAGAGGGGATCTGTCAGGTCCGAGCCTCAGGCTCCAGAGAGATCTGCAGCAACAGATCTTGATTTCTCGGACTTAAACTCCGTTACCTCTGAGGACGTTGACTGTGTAAACGCTGCCATTTTTCAAGTTTCCTCAGCGGTGTCCCAGCTGAGTTGTAAGAAAAACAATTCTCATTGCTTTCTTTCCATCAAACTCTGGGTTGACTCAGCTTGGGTGTCTAGCTCTGCTATGATCGACTCAGGGGCAAGTGGAAATTTTATGGATGTCTCCTTTGCTCTGAAACAGGGGATACGTTCAGTGAAGAAGGCTACTCCAGTACAGATGGAAACTGTGGATGGCTCCCTGCTGACCTCTGGACCAGTGGATCAGGAAACAGAGCCTTTGAGGGTTCTTATGGGTAAAGATCATCAAGAGAAACTGTCCTTTATGCTTATCTCTTCTCCCCACTTTCCCATTATTCTAGGGCTACCATGGCTGCAGGCTCAGAATCCTACCATTAACTGGGAGACCAAGGAATTACACTTTCCAGAGAAACAGATGAGTCCAAAAGTTTCAGCTTGCTCTGTTCCTAAAGGAACCATGTCAGTCCCTGAACTACCAGCTGTATACCAGGACTATGTGGATTTATGTGACAAGAAGAACGCTGACCAGCTTCCTCCTCACCGTCCATATGATTGTCCAATTGAATTATTGCCTGGAGCAGAGATACCTTTTGGTAAGATCTACCCCCTGGCGGGGCCCGAGCTAAAGGCTTTAAAGGATTACATAGACGAAAATCTAGCCAAGGGCTTCATACGCCCCTCTTCATCTCCTGCAGGTGCACCCATCTTCTTTGTAAAGAAGAAAGATGGATCTCTGAGACCATGCGTAGTCTATAGGGAACTTAATAAGGTTACTATTAGAAACCGTTATCCATTGCCTTTAATCCCTGAGTTATTGGAGAGAGTGCGACATGCCAAAATTTTCTCTAAACTAGATCTTCGTGGGGCCTATAACTTAGTCCGTATTAGACCTGGGGATGAATGGAAGACTGCATTCAGGTCACGCTATGGACACTTTGAATATCTAGTTATGCCTTTTGGTCTGAGTACCGCCCCAGCCACTTTCCAACACTTGGTGAATGACATCTTCAGGGATCTCCTAGATACATTCGTGGTAATTTATTTGGATGATATTCTAATTTTTTCTAACTCCACAGAGGAACATCATGGACATGTGAGAATGGTCTTGGAACGTCTAAGACAAAATCATCTTTACATCAAACTTGAAAAGTGTGAATTCCATAGGACCGAAATTCAATTTCTGGGGTATGTACTGTCTACACAAGGAATTAGTATGGATGGAAGCAAAACCCAAGCCATCAAGGATTGGCCAAGTCCTAGAAATGTGAAGGAGGTACAGCGCTTCATCGGGTTTGCCAACTTCTATAGACGTTTCATTAGAAATTTCTCTGAGGTAGTGTCACCTATCACCCAACTTACCCGGAAAGAGTCTAGGTTCTCCTGGACTCCCCAAGCCCAGGAAGCATTTTCCCGTCTAAAAGATAAATTTACCACTGCACCTATCCTAGTACATCCCAACCCCGAGCTTGCCTTCATAATAGAGGTGGATGCTTCAGACTGTGCCGTTGGAGCTATACTCTCTCAGAGAACAGGTGAGAAGAATGTCTTGCATCCCTGTGCCTTCTTTTCCCAGCAGTTGTCTTCGGCTGAGAGGAACTACGATGTGGGCAATAGAGAGTTGTTGGCCATTATTGCCGCCTTCAAAGAATGGAGACACCTTCTTCAGGGAGCTGCACAGCAAATAGTCGTCCTGACAGATCATCGTAACCTTGAGTTTATCAGGTCGGCTAAGTGCCTGACTCCTCGCCAGGCTCGCTGGAATCTTTTCTTAAACCAATTTAATTTTATCATTTCTTATAGACCAGGATCGCGCAATGGAAAGGCTGATGCACTCTCTAGGATTTACTCAGCAGAGACACGTCCAATTACTCCTCCTAAGACTATTCTTCCTGACTCTAGATTCCTAGGAGTAATTCATAATCAAGACCTACTTAAGGACATCAAGGAAGCATACCATGCGGATTCCTTTTTGGCACAACCCCCAGGGGACGTAAGTCTTGTCTTTAAGAATGGTGTGTGGATTCAGGGACAACGCCTGTATATTCCTGAAACAGTCAGATTGAGAGTATTGCAATCATTCACGATTCCAAGATAGCTGGGCATAGAGGAATTCTAAAGACACAGGAATTTCTCTCTCGTTTCTTTTGGTGGCCCACTTGCAGGAAGGATGTTTTAAACTATGTCACTTCATGTGAAGTCTGTGCAAGATGCAAAACACCTCGCTCCTCACCAACTGGTCTGTTACAGCCTCTTCCCACCCCGTCCCGCCCGTGGGGATCCATTTCTATGGACTTCATTGTGGAGTTACCAACCTCTCAAGGGAAGAACACCATTCTAGTGGTGGTTGACCGTCTAACAAAGGCAGCTCATTTTATCCCTTGTGTCGGCTTACCCACTGCAAAACAGACATCAGATTTGATGATTAAAGATGTGTTTCGCTTACATGGAGTACCGGATGAGGTTATTTCGGATCGAGGGGTGCAATTCACTTCTAGGTTTTGGCAAAATTTCTGTGCAGCATTGGACATTAAAGTAAACCTTTCTTCTGCTTTTCATCCCCAGACTAATGGACAGACCGAACGAACCAATCAAACCCTGGAGCAGTATCTCCGCTGCTTTATCTGCCACCTACAGGATGATTGGGTGGATCTACTTCCATTAGCTGAGTTCTCGTATAACAAACTCTCAGAGTGCCTCCACTAAGCAGTCTCCTTTTTACTCTAATCTAGGTTATCATCCTAACATTCTACCACGATTTCCCATAGAAACGCCTTTACCAGCAGTGGCCGAAAGAATCACGTCTTTAC
>JARQOD010000005.1:371018896-371133537 GCA_033576555.1 Oophaga sylvatica
GATGTGCAATATGTTAGCATTTGGGGCCCCATTTTAAACTTTGCCTAGGGCCCCACTTTGTCTAAAACCGGCCCTGTCCCCAGGCACACCCAGTCAGACTGTTTCCAGCGTGTGACCATTACCGCTTCAACCCCCTACACTGCAGAGACATTCCGTACTGTACCGCTGACTTCTGGCAGTGCTTATTGTGGACCGGATCTGGGAACGGACTCGGAGTCGGCTGACTCCCTCCCGGGTTCTCCCGTTCCTCGTGGCTCTTACATTCCTGAGCCTTCTGCTTCCCCTCCACTGAGACTTCACATCGGAACCTTCAGATCACCTCCATCATTGAGGATCCTGCGCGCCTTCATCCCCTGAGAGCAACTGATAAGTGCCATCGTTTATAGAACCCTTGTTTGTTGCTTGAACTTTGCCAACCGTTCGCCATTTACTACCTCCCTGCGTGGAGTATCCCTGTAATAAACCCCCTGTTAACTCTTGATCTGCCTCCTGCTTGTCACTGCATCCCGCATACCTGCCTATCCCTTACAAATTAACAAAACAAAAATTCTAATAATCTGATATCTCAGTGGTGATAAAATATGTAATCAGCAGGTTCTTTATGTTGTTGACATGGCGCTCCGCAATTCAATATATAGCTGTATAGTGACGATATTCTCCCCTAAAAGTACAGTAATGCTCCTAGTAAAAAACATAACTCTGTGGTTTTTGATTTTGCATTTGATTATGCATGCTTCATTTATTTTTCTGTCATTTGTATGGAATGGTACAGAATGAAGAAATTCTATATGCCTCAGTTTAAAAATAAAAGAGTCTTTGGATGTTGTTCTACGTCTCTGTACAACTCTGCAGACATATGAAGCAATACAGTCATTTATTTATTTATTATGCTTTGCTTATATAGCGCTATCTTATTCCACAACGCTAGATACCTTATCATCACTGTCACAAATAGGGCTCACAATCTAAATTCCCTATCAGTATGTCTTTGGAGTGTGGGAGGAAACTGGTGAACCCAGAGGAAACCCACGCAAATACGGGGAGAACATACAAACTCATTGTAGATGTTGTCCTTGGTGGGATTTGAACCCAGGACTCCAGTACTGCAAGACTGCCACCATGCTGCAGTTATGTGCTTGTGGCTTTAGAATTCAGTTTAAAAGGAATTGGTCAGTAGGATCAATGTTCCTATATGAGCATGTAAGTCATAGAACGTTCAATAAAATGATAGCTTGATACAGGAGATCCAATCTTTTATTCCAGAGAAAACCACATTTAATAATATTGAAATGAACTGTTAAGATCTATGGGCTGGACAATGATCTGTACGACAATCTGCCTCCAGAAATTATTTTAAATGAAAGGGGGCATTACCAGTGTGAGACATGTAGGTCAGGAGAGCAGACTGTCAGTCATTACACATCACACTGGTAATGTCCAGGAGACTACAGGCAAGCAGACGGGATGCTGGAAACTGCAGGCAAGCGGGAGAAATTCAGGATACCACAGGCAAGTAGGTGGGTTGCTGGAAACCACTAGCAGGCGGGAGACATCCAGGAGACCACAGGCAAGCAGATGGCATGCTGGAAATCACCTGCAGGCAGGAGACCACAAGTAAGCAAGCGGAATGCTGGAAACTGCTGGCAGGTGGAGACATCCATGAGACCCCAAGTGGATTGCAAAGTTACTGAAGACCTCAGACAGATTGCAGAGTTACTGAAGAATGCAGGCAGATGGGAGAGTCAAGGATTGGAAGCCGCAGGCAAACAGGAGGCGTCATGAAGACACGGACAGGTAGTAGAAAAAACTCCAAAGTAACAAGAAAGTCCAAATATCATGGAAGCTGCAGGCAGTTAGGAGATATCCTGGACACCGCCATACAGGCAGAAGATAATAGAAGACCTGGAACAGGTGAAAACCACAGACAGCCAGTCCTAATGACTATGGACAGGAACTGTGCACAGGCAAAGACAACTAAAAGAGTTACTAGCAAGTCTCAAAACAATACCAAGACACAGGTGTGTATCTTGGGAGGTCTTATATAGGCTCAGGAAATACAACACACCAGGTTACCTGCAAAGCCCGATGTGGCGCACAAGAAAATCTAATGAACCAGGGCGTGTGCATAACAGTTTAGTGCTACTCAATTAACAGTTACATTTACCATTTACTGGTTGGAACCCATGATGATTTTTGAACCATTCATGTGATGATATATTATACTTATTAATGGTGCTGTGTAGAGTCATTCATATACATAAAAATTGCTACACATCTTACAAATTCTGTGAGTGGTATGTAAATGTATTCAGCAATAGTCTTACTTCTTACTTCTTGTCACTTTAATTTAAGTTTCTAATTATTTGGTCCATTTCAGACAACACCTGACAGCTAACTAATGTCAAAATATGCTTCTATTGTGTAGGGATGGTCAACTCATGCCTAGCTTACATACACCTGAGCTCACTTAGTGCTTATTCAGATGTCAGTGATTTTTCTTGTATATAATAAACTGTCCGTTTTTTATCAGTATTTTGATTAGAGTGTCATCAAAGTTTGATCAGTTTCATCAGGTATTCTCGGATTAAAAAAAGATAAAAGTTTCTCAAGCTTTTTCTATCAGTCAGTGAAAAATGGACAACACATGGCTGGCATCCAAGTGCTGTACAATTTTTCTTTACATATCCAGAGTCTTGCATTGATATGTTTAAGAAAACACTCAGATTTTAATGGACAAGTCTACGCGCATATGTGGGAGCTACTTCGTCCAAGGAAAAATAGCACATGTGAACTACTCCGTAATCTAGACCTTTGTCTACAACACAGACCATGCTAGAATGCCACAAGACATACGCTTCTAGACTCTACATATAATCTGGATGTCTAATACCTACCGTATTTTTCGGACTAAAAGACGCTCCGGACCATAAGACGCAACCCCAAATTTTCAGAAGGAAAATAGGGAAAAAAAAATAATGCGTCAAATGGGGGTCCGTCTTACAGTCCGAATTCAGCTTACCAGCGAAGGGATCAGCACAGGTAGAGGAGTGGTCACTGGGGTCGTTCGGTGGTCCAGGTTGGTGCGGTGGTGGTGCTCTGTGGGGTGGCTGTGCTCTGTGGGGTGGTTGTGCACTGTGAGGTGGCTGTGTTCTGTGGGGTGGCTGTGTTCTGTGGGGTGGTTGTGCTCTGTGGGGTGGTTGTGCACTGTGGGGTGGCTGTGTTCTGTGGGGTGGTTGTACACTGTGGGGTGGCTGTGTTCTGTGGGGTGGCTGTGCTCTGTGGGGTGGCAATATACTCACAAATCCGGTGGCGGTCCCAATGCAGCCTCCTTGTTGTGCAGTGGTGTCGGGGCAGCAGCGGGGCTCTGTGCTGCATGGGGGGCTCCACTGGAATTTTGTCCTAGCCCGAAAGCCCCCCGTAGCTCCGCTGTGCAATGCGGTGGCCTCCTGAAAGATGGCTGCCAGGGACCTCCGGTGGCGCTCCCGATGCAGCCTCCCTGTGGTGTGGTGGTGTCAGGGCAGCAGCGGGGCTCTGTGCTGTGTGGGGGGCTCCGCCGGCATTTCGTCCTAGCCCGAAAGCCCCCACAGCTCTGCTGCTGCAATGCGGAGGCCTCCTGAAACATGGCCGCCAGCAGCTTCTGATTCATTCATCAATGGTTTACAGCCGGGGTGGTTGCATTAGCACCGCTTCTGGTTGTAAACTGTATATCCCCCAGATATGGATTACGGCGTGGGACAGATCACCAGGTATGGTATATTGTTGTTTTTTTATTTTTTCTTTATTACAGGAGATCGAAGGCATCGTTTGGATTAGCAGAACAATAAAGATAGCAAATCTGTGTGGTCTTTCATTTAATTAAAATACTTTATTCTGCCTGTGTGTTTATTTAATCCTTTACAAACTTTAGGATTAGTGATGGAGAGGTGTCTTATTGACACTTGTCCATTACTAAGCCAGGCTTAATGTCACCTTTCAATACAAAGGTGACATTAACCCCTTATTACCCCATATGCCACCGCTACAGGGCAGTGGGAAGAGAGAGGCTAAGTGCCGGAATTACAGATGCGCCTTTTCTGGGGTGGCTGGGGCCAGATATTTTTGCCAGGAGGGCCAATAACCATGGTTCCTTTCTATGCTATTAATATCTGCCCTCAGTCACTGGCTTTCCCTCTATGGCGCAGAAAATTTTGTGGGAGCCCACGCCATTTTTTTCCGTGAATACATTCTTTTATTAAATACTGTAGTGTGACTAATGGCCGCATAATCAATGGGAGGTATGTGTCACAAGGATGGCTGCTCCCTGTGATGTAACCTGGAGTATTTTTTCTTTAGTGCACGTAAGCCCTAAGGGGTTGTTGTTCACACTTGGGTCTGGGTTACGGGTATCTTTGAGAGATGGGAGGGTCTGGCTACCATATACCTCACACCAAGGTGAGGGTGCTCACTGTACCCCTTTTCTCTGTAGAAGCCTGTGTGGTTGTGAGTTTGATGACCTGTGGTGATGTCACGATCACGTGACTAGTCATGTGATAGGTACCTGGGTGTGGTTACAGCTATGTAATAGAGGTGTGTTTGGCACATGGCAGTAAGTGTTTGGGAGTCTGTCAGTGTGGACAGATTTCCATGTGTCCAGGCTGGACACTACTGATGGTCTGTGTGCAGTTCTGGATAGTCTGAGCCAGAGGAAGGAGGTCTGTGAGATATCTCCAGAGTGGACGGTCTGACAACTGTGAGTGATACTGACCGGTGTCAGTGAGAAGAGTTTATGGGATACCTCTGACGATAAGAGGCATCCAGGAATATGTGTGGCCGACACCAACAGGTAACAGACAGGTGTCCGTGTTATGCTGACTGGGGTCAGTGAGAGACTGTGTTTATTCAATGGAGCTGAATGTTTACACCAACATTGTACTGGCTACTGCACACTACTAAGTTCCTGAGGAGCCGTTTATGCTGTTTACTAATAAACCGAATGGACTTTTTAACTTTTTGTCCCAGTGTATGCCTCAATGACCAGCAAAGTGAGTGATCCCTGTCCACAGATAGTGTGGGACGTTACAATACATACAGGTCACAAATTTTACACACACATACTACTAACAGTATTAGTCACTGACATCTATAAATCTAACTGTTCTGCATGGGTTTACTGTATGTAAACTGGAGCGCCCCCAAGGGCCGTGGGGTACTCGGTACCGGACCGGCGGTTCTTAAAGGGGTAGTCACGGCAGCAGTGACCCGGTCTCGTGGCCCTGGGTGTCCAATACAAATGATGGAAATGTAAAAATAAAAGTTATGGGGGATAGGGGAATAGTTTGTGACGCCAACAGGTATTCGGCAATAAGATGGCTGATGTTGCAGTTCAGTTCCACTGGGGCAGTTGGTGACGCAGCAAAGTTGTTACTGCTCTCCAAGGGTAGAGCTAAGCCCCAGGGCAGTTGTATGTGTAAAGATGGTGATGGTGGTTATGGTGCAGATGACGCAGTAAATGATTCTGAGGACACAGCAGGGTGCTGTCTTTTCAGTTTACTCACAGTTCTTGGTTACAATCCCCAGCCGGGGTGCTGTGTCCTCTGGATAGGTGGTCCAGACAGCTCTCTGGTAGTTTGGGGTACACTTTGCCAGGACTGCCTTCTTGTGTTCCTTTCTCGGGCCATCTCCCTGCACTTGCTCCCATCTCTCCTGCCCTGTGCCTCACACACAGTGTCCCAAGCCAGCAGCCTCGGATCTTGTCGGGCGATGTGCTCTAGGTACTCTTGGTCCTATCTGGCTGCCTTTTCAGTGAATATGTGCGAATGTGGCTGTAGTACATGCAATTACCACAGCCTCCGGTTAGCTAGCTGAGTCCTTAGTTTCTCCACTAGGCTGGGGCTGGTCCCCTACTGTGACCCAGTCCCTCCAGCCAACTATGGTTGGCGTGGATTCGGGTGCCACGGGTGGAATCCTTACTTCCCGTGCCCCTAGGACTCCTTCTTCCTCTCTCTCACTGAAGCTTCTTTCTCTCTGTCTTTCTTCTCTCTATCTACTGTTCTCTGGTCTAGGGACAAGCTCCTCACTTCTCCAGTCCCCAGCACCAACTAACTACTCCTCCTCCAACCGTCACTCCCTTCAGCTCCTCTCCTGAGCTCCAACTGTCACAATGCCTGTGGTCTCTCAGGCCACTCACTAAGCTCCTCCCCTTCTCTACTTTTCTCCACCCACACCTTCTACCTAGTCCCTCCCTGGCCTAGAGAGGTCTGGTGTTGAGTGCTAGTGTGTGAGTAAATGGCAGTGTCCCCTTCTTACCTGAGAGCGGAGTACCACACCTCTGGATGAGGTGCAGTACCTCTGTGGTGACTGGGCCCTCAGGGGTGCCACAAAACCATGTCTCCTATCCTTTCGGCTTCTGCAATGACTTTACAGAAGCCGGCAAATGAATTAACGGCTATTCTGCTATCTATCTCTCTATGAAATATATAGATATATAGATATGTGTCTCACTGACATATATATATATATATTTTGACGAATATTTCAGGCCATGGATCAGTTAAATGTCCATTTAGCAAGTCTGCGAGAAAATAACAGCATGCGCATGCTATACGGATGCCATACAGATGTCACACGAATACTTAGATGCAAGGAAATCGCATCCTTACATTACAAACAGATTACACACGGATCACTGTTCGGGGAACATTTGTGTGACCGATTTTTTTATACGTTAAGTGTGACTCCAGCCTTAATGATATGCTTGTGCTCCGGGGCAGCTGGGGGGTCTTCATGTAGTGGTTTCATTAGGTATTCATATATTCATAATACAGATTGATGACAGGCCACTGAGCCCTCAGTGACCTGCCCCCTAGTTTGCATAATCAATACCTGTACATACTGAAAAAAAAGCTTCTGCAGGCAGATCGCCGAGAGCTGCTACTGTGCAGGCACGAGCAGTGCCATCTTGGAGGAGGAAATATTTTTTTTCTTCTCCAGCAAGACAGTGCCGCCTGCGCAACTACAGCTATTGGATCACCTCTATATACAGTCATGGCCAAAAGTTTTGAGAATGACACAAATATTAATTTTTACAAAGTCTACTGCTTCACTTTTTCTAATGGCAATTTGCATATACTCCAGAATGTTATAAAGAGTGATCAGCTTAACAGCAATTACTTGCAAAGTCAATATTTGGCCAGAAAATGAACTTTATCCCCCAAAACACATTTCAACATCATTGCAGCCCTGCCTTAAAAGGACCAGCTAACCTCTTTTCAGTGATTGCTCCATTAACACAGGTGTGGGTGTTGATGAGGACATGGCTGGAGATCAATCTGTCATGATTAAGTAAGAATGACACCACTGGACACTTTAAAAGGAGGCTGGTGCTTGGCATCATTGTTTCTCTTCTGTTAACCATGGTTATCTCTAAAGAAACACGTGCAGTCATCATTGCAATGCACAAAAATGGCCTAACAGGGAAGAGTATCGCAGCTAGAAAGATTGCACCTCAGTCAACAATCTATCGCATCATCAAGAACTTCAAGGAGAGAGGTTCCATTGTTGCCAAAAAGGCTCCAGGGCGCCCAAGAAAGACCAGCAAGCGCCAGGACTGTCTCTTAAAAGTGTTTCAGCTGCGGGATCGGGCTACCAGAAGTGCAGAGCTTGCTCAGGAATGGCAGCAGGCAGGTGTGAGTGCATCTGCACGCACTGTGAGGCGGAGACTCTTGGAGCAAGGCCTGGTCTCAAGGAGGGCAGCAAAGAAGCCACTTCTCTCCAGAAAAAACATCATGGACAGACTGATATTCTGCAAAAGGTACAGGCAGTGGACTGCTGAGGACTGGGGTAAAGTTATTTTCTCTGATGAATCCCCTTTTCAATTGTTTGGGACATCAGGAAAACGCTTCATTCGGAGAAGACAAGGTGAGCGCTACCACCAGTCTTGTCTCATGCCAACTGTGAAGCATCCTGAAACCATTCATGTGTGGGGTTGCTTCTCAGTCAGAGGAATCGGCTCTCTCACAGTCTTGCCTAAAAACACAGCCATGAATAAAGAATGGTACCAGAATGTCCTCCAAGAGCAACTTCTCCCAACCCTCCAAGAGCAGTTTGGCGATCAACAATGCCTTTCCAGCATGATGGAGCACCTTGCCATAAAGCAAAGGTGATAACTAAATGGCTCAGGGAACAAAACATAGAGATTTTGGGTCCATGGCCTGGAAACTCCCCAGATCTTAATCCCATTGAGAACTTGTGGTCAATCATCAAGAGACGGGTGGACAAACAAAAACCTAAAAATTCTGACAAAATGAAAGCATTGATTGTGCAAGAATGGACTGCTATCAGTCAGGATTTGGTCCAGAAGTTGATTGAGAGCATGCCAGGGAGAATTGCAGAGGTCCTGAAGAAGAAGGGTC
Organism: Oophaga sylvatica; assembly: GCA_033576555.1. Lineage (NCBI taxonomy): Eukaryota > Metazoa > Chordata > Amphibia > Anura > Dendrobatidae > Oophaga > Oophaga sylvatica. Next base: position 371,027,287 of record JARQOD010000005.1, read on the forward strand.
AACACTGCAAATATTGACTTGCTGCATTAACTCATTCTAACTGTCAAAATAAGCTTTTGTTAAGGGTATGCACACTAAACAGCGTCGCTAACGAGATCGCTAAAATACGTCATATTTAGCGATCTCGTTCGTGACGCTAACGTGTGTGGCATGTAGCAACGACGTGGCCCTGCTGTGATCTCGTGATCGTTCACTAGAGTTCTGGACCGTATTTAGATCGTTGGCGTCCCGCTGGTGAGCCTATATCGCTGTGTCTGGCACCTTTTGTGAGCGATGTGGCTGTTTTTTACATCGCAATGACCGTTAAGTCGTTAATGAGATCGCTAACCGCTTTTGAGTCGTTAACGAGATCACTAAGTGTGGCAGCTACTAGAGACATTAAAACGATCACAAAAACGATCTCATTAGCTTGCGTCGTTATTGAGATCGCTAACGAGATCACTAAGTGTGGCAGTACCTTTACTCATATGTTTGCAATTATTATATTTCTGTCTGTGATAAAAAACATCTGTCAAACACACATAAAAACCAGACGGCAGCAGATCATGTGAAAATATAATATTTGTGTCATTCTCAACACTTTTGGCCATGACTGTACACCGATAGCTGCAGCAGGTGCCATTTTCAAATTGATGTTTTTTTTCTTTTTTACTTGTTCAATAACATCAAGATTAGTTATTACTAGGACACTAAACATGCGATTATGCTGCAGCGCAAGGCCACGGCTGGGACCTGCCTGCAGAAGCTTTTTTTTCCCTTCAGTATGTATGTACAGGTATTCATTATGCAAACTAGGGGGGCAGGTCACTGAGGGATCAGTGAAATGTCAGCAGTCTGCATTATGAATACCTTATCAGAGCACTACATGAAGACCCCCCTCCAGGACGCCCTGGAGCATGAGCATATCATTAACACAAAACTGAAAATAAAGATTAAAAAAAACACAAGACAGATTTCGTCAACCAAGGTATCATTTTGATCAGTACAATGGCGTCGACCTGACACTGTCTGTAGGTTACTGTGAACAATACTGCTGACAGGGTCCCTTTAAGGGGCCTTATTTCTCAGCTCCTTTTTAACAGCTCAGAGAAATAAGTGTATAGCGCCCCCCAGAGTCGGAAAATCTCTGGGGTCTTGGCTGCCTGAGGTAGCCGAGACCCCGGAAAACATGATTCGGGTAAATTTTTACCATCCCCAGTTACGTGATCACCGTTATTCATCGAATAACGGCGATCACACACACACACAAAAAAAAAGTCCTCTTTTCAATTAATTTCTCTTTCCTCTGATATGATCTAGCATACCAGAGGAGAGAGAAATGGGGTCCCCCAAGACCCCTGCTACCTCTGCCGTCCCAGGACCCTCCTGCTCCGTCTCCCGGCCCTTTGCGTCATCTTTTTGAAAGAAAATGGGGAGCAAATAAGCTGTGCGTCCACCGAAACCTGTCGGCCGGTACCCAACAACAATAGTAGATTTTTCCTATTGGTTCATTTTGATCACTGTGATAGACACTATCACAGTGATCAAAAATAAAAACATAGTAGATCAAACCCCCTTTTGTCACTCCCTTAGTTAGAAAAAAATACTAACAAAAAATACTTTTTTCCATTCTTTGCAGTAAGGCTACTTTCACACATCAGGTTTTTTCCTTCAGGCATGATCCAGCTATTTTTTGAAAAACCGGATCTGGCGTAATCTACCGCCAGATCCGATTTTTTCCCATTTACTTGTATTAGCGTCGGATCGCGCCGTATGTCATCGTGTTTTGTCAGTTTTTTTTTATTCTGGCATCTGGAAAAAACGTCTACAGTAATGTTTTTTTGTCTGTGGCGAAAAAGCGGACAACGCCGGATATGGCGCTTCCAGCTTTTTGCTACAATTGAAGTCTATGGACGCTGGAATGCGCCGGATCAGGCAAAAGAAGGATCTAGTGGCCGGATCCGGTTATTACGTCTGAGCATGCTCAGAACTAATTGGACGGCCCCCATGAAACATATATAAACAATGCCAGTGGGGCCCTCATCCATTACCATGCAGCCAGCCAACCACAGAGCATCTAGCCACAGAACATCCAGCCACAGATGAGTCAGCCACAGAGGAGCCAGCCGGAGAGCATCCAGCCACAGAGGAGCCAGCCGCAGAGCATCCAGCCACAGAGCGTCCATGGCGTCCTCCACATGTAACGCTGTTACACCTGTTGAGTGAGTGTCTTTACATAAAAGATTTTTTGTCACAGCTGCTTTGATTATGAGAAGATTGCAAATTAAGCGTTTATAAGATATTTAGTACTGTATAAAAAGCATTATAACTGTGAAATGTGGTATTTAACAGCAATATGAGATTACTATGTATATAGATGCAATTTTGTGAAGGAATTGTATAATGTATGAAATGATATTCTATATTGAATTATAATTGGAATTAATGAGTTATTGTCTAACACTGACCCTATAAATACCTGCATAGATGTGCTAATCAGTGCTTGAGAAAGGCTCATGGAGCCGAAACGTTGCCATTTTATGTGGGTTTAATAAACATCCACTATCTGCATTACCTATGGAGTGCTGCCTATTTTTTGGATATTGAAGTTGGCAAGTATTGGATTATTGCTGAAGAGGATTGCACCCAATTGTTATTTTTCTATGCTGCTCCAGCCTTTGCCATATATATATATATATATATATATATATATATATATAATTGAAAATTTTTGTATAACAGGAAGCTGCAGCAGAAGAGGTGCTCCCAGAAGAAGAACGAAGGGGTGGAGAGATACCTGGAGTGGGCTCGCAATTGGTAAGTTTCTTGCATGCATCGCAGAAGTACATCATCACACTACACACAACACATAGAAAACAATTTAGTACAGACATCACACTGCAGAAAACACATAAAGAGAGATCATTACAGATATCACACTGCACACAACACATATGCCTACATCCAAGCACATAACTTTTTTTTTTTATTATAGTCTTCTGAATCTGGTGCTCAGCCAAGAGGTCCTCGAAGCGCCTCCCGGGGTCGTTGGCGTCAGCGGCAGGGCGGTCTCCATCGGGTAAATACCTTTTTTTTGGGGGGCGGGTAATTTTTTTTTTACATTTTTTATTCTACTTTTTGTTGTTGTTTTGAGTCTATTGTATTTGTTTTTTGTCTTTTTTAACAGACTTCACAGCGTGCTCCTGACTCGGACAGTTAGGAGGCCGGGCTAGATGTAGACCTCCTCATCGATCTGATGCGAGAGCGGGAGCCGTTGTGGAGCATGGGGGACCGCCGCCATGCCGATATCATTGTGACCCGTCGGCTCTGGGAGCAAATATGCCAACAACTAGTGGACCACTGGGAGGACCTCGATGTTCAGGCCCAGATTCAAGCGTGTAAGTATAAACAGTTCAGTTATGTTGCTGGATGTAAAGCAGTGTTTCCCTAACGCCAGTCCTCGTGCCCCCACGGGTCATGTTTTCAGGATTTCCTTTGTATTGCGCAGATGGTGGAAGCATCATCAAGGCATCATGAATTCTCTCACCTGTGCAACACTATGGAAATCCTGAAAACATGACCCGTGGGGGCCGTGAGGACTGGTGTTTGGGAAACACTGATGTTGTATACTAACCAATTTGTGCTTTCACTTTTGAGGGGAGAGAATTGTCAAGCGGTGGCGGCAATCAGGGATCGCTTCAAGAAGGAGTTCAACAAAGAGATGCGGGCCCCGAGTGGATCTGGAGGATGCAGGAGCAAGTATAAGTCTGCGAACGCCCTGTCGTTCCTCCGGTCAACGACGGTGAGCAGAAGGTAAATATTACCCACCACATTTAAAAAAAAATGTTTACATGTCTAACAACTTTTGGGAGTTTCAGCCAGGGCCATGCATATCAATATATTAATTATATTTTTTTCTCTTTATTCCACAGCACCATCAGCAGCACTCGGGAGCCTGCACAGTTGAACCCTTTGGGGCAATCCCTCAGGAGTCCGCCACCGAGGGACACTTCGACAATCCCGGCCCATCTGCACCTTCTCAGCCTTCCCTCACATCTGATCCCTCGGTCCCATCCACCAGCGCTGGAGCATCGTGGCCAACTGCGTTGCATGAATCTGTTGGTGAGGATATAGCTTTTCCTTTACCCCACCCCTCTGCCGCTGCCACCTCTAGTACACCTGTGGGTTCTGGGCGGCAGCGCAAGAGGGGTCAGGAAAAGAGCTATGTGCCCTAGTTCTTACATCTGAATGCATCTTTCCAGAACTGTCTGAAACTGTTGTCTGAGCAAAAGACCGCAGGATTTAATTTGATCAACAACAGTATTCTTGAGTTGCGCATACTTCTGGTTAGGATACTTTCAGATGCAAGTAAATCTCCAAACCACACATTTTTCCAGTCAGTGCTCGAGCGCATGGATAAGCTATCTCCTGACCAGCAGATGCATGTAATGCAATCGTGCCACTCTGCTCTAGCGCATGTTAGCTCCCAAGACCCTCCACCCACCCCAGTAGTTCCTCCCACACCTGCCCCCCTCTAGACACTGTCCCTCCTATGCAATACCAGCAACCTGCCCCGTACCAGCAACTTGCCCCATACCAACATCCTTCCCCATACCAACATACCACCCCGTACCAACATACCACCCCGTACCACTTCCCAACCATATCATCCGCGCCTCCACTCCCTGCCCAACCCTCCTCTCCACCCACCACCTCTTCTGCCTCCCAATCCATCGACTCTACTCCTCAAACCTTTCAAACTCTAAATCCTACTCCCGGTTTCATGTCCACCCGTTCTCTTTCTTTCTTCACCCCTTCACCTGTTTTACCTACTGATCCTTCCCCACCACCATCCCATTCCTCTCTCCACACTCCCAATGTCGAAGTGTCCCAAACTGACAGCCCCTCCAGCATTATCTCCACCCCACACTATGTTAATTTATAATTTTGTTTTTATTAATATTTTTTAATAAAATAACAATTTGTTGGTTCAAAATTTTGTCTTTCATTTATTTATAAGGTAAAACATGTTGTTTTAAACAAGGTAAAATACTGTGGGTAATGAAGATTAAATAGATTGGGTAATACACAACCAGATACACAACTTTGGGTAAAAAAGGTAAAATACTTTGGGTAATACACAACCAGGTACACAACTTTGGGTAAAAGGTAAAATATTTTGGGTAATACACAACCAGGTACGCAACTTTGGGTAAAAAAGGTCAAATACTTTGTGTAATACACAACCAGGTACACAACTTTGGGTAAAAAAGGTAAAATACTTTGGGTAATACACAACCAGGTACACAACTTTGGGTAAAAACGGTAAAATACTTTGGGTAATACACAACCAGGTACACAACTTTGGATAAAAACTGTAAAATACTTTGGGTAATACACAACCAGGTACACAACTTTGGGTAAAAACGGTAAAATACTTTGGGTAATACACAACCAGGTACACAACTTTGGGTAAAAAGGTAAAATACTTTGGGTAATACACAACCAGGTACACAACTTTGGGTAAAAAAGGTAAAATACTTTGGGTAATACACAACCAGGTACACAACTTTGGGTAAAAAACGGTAAAATACTTTGGATAATACACAACCAGGTACACAAGAAAACTTTGGGTAATAACAATACACACTTGGTAAAAAGGTAATCTTTGGGTAATACACAACCAGGTACACAACTTTGGGTAGTAAAAGTGGTTAAAATATCTTTGGGTAATACACAACCAGGTACACAACTTTGGGTAAAAAGGTAAAATACTTTGGGTAATACACAACCAGGTACACAACTTTTTCTTGGTATGTAATGGTAAAAACGGTAAAATACTTTGGGTAATACACAACCAGGTACACAACTTTGGGTAAAAAAGGTAAAATACTTTGGGTAATACACAACCAGGTACACAACTTTGGGTAAAAAAGGTAAAATACTTTGGGTAATACACAACCAGGTACACAACTTTGGGTAAAAATGGTAAAATACTTTGGGTAATACACAACCAGGTACACAACTTTGGGTAAAAAAGGTAAAATACTTTGGGTAATACACAACCAGGTACACAACTTTGGGTAAAAAAGGTAAAATACTTTGAGTAATACACAACCAGGTACACAACTTTGGGTAAAAACGGTAAAATACTTTGGGTAATACACAACCAGGTACACAACTTTGGGTAAAAATGGTAAAATACTTTGGGTAATACACAACCAGGTACACAACTTTGGGTAAAAGGTAAAATACTTTGGGTAATACACAACCAGGTACACAACTTTGGGTAAAAAACGGTAAAATATTTTGGGTAATACACAACCAGGTACACAACTTTGGGTAAAAGGTAAAATACTTTGGGTAATACACAACCAGGTACACAACTTTGGGTAAAAAAGGTAAAATACTTTAGGTAATACACAGCAAGGTACACAACTTTTGGTAAAAGAGGTAAAATACTTTGGGTACAGAAGGTAAATGACTTTTGGTTACAAGGTCACAGAGAAATTTTTCAAACTCTCTCATCCTGCCAGTCTACTCTTCCTTCAGGTGAAATAAAGCAATACCAAATATTTGTCCCTCATTCTGGAAACTGACACCGAACTTCTATACGTAATGTTGTGATAATCATGCAAGGTGGTTTCTTCAGAGTGGTCATCAATGGAAATCTGTTCCTTGCATATAACAAAATTGTGCAGGACCACGCAAGCTTTGACCACCTCGTCCACAGTTTCAGTCTTGAGATTGATAGCGGTCAATAGGACATGCCATTTGGCTGTCAGAATACCGAAAGCACACTCCACCATTCTTCGTGCTCGTGTGAGGTGGTAATTAAAAATTCTTTTAGTTGGTGTCAATCCTCTACTGGAGTATGGTTTCATCAGGTGTTCTGATAGCTGGAAGGCTTCATCCCCTACACAAACCAATGGCATTGGTGGCCCTGATGTTTCAGGCAGCGGTCTAGGGGGTGGGAATTGGAAGATGACGCCCCATTGCAGACAAATTTGAATATTTGTGAATCATTGGAGCGGCTATAGGCCCCAATATCAACCGCTATAAATTTGTATTCAGCGTCAGTGATGGCCATGAGCACATTGGAGAAATATTTTTTATAGTTAAAATATTCGGATCCAGATCCTGCAGGTTTGACAATGCGGATTTGTTTCCCGTCCACTGCACCCAAGCAATTTGGCAACTGACAGATTTGTTGGAATTTGTCTGCAATTTCCAGCCAACTCTCCGTTGTGGGATGTGGTATAAACTCACCATGTAAAGAGTCCCACAATGCACGGCATGTGTGCTTCACAATTCCAGAGATGGTGGAAATCCCAAGTCTGAACTGGAAATGGAGTGACTAGAGATGAGCGACTTTCCCTTTTTTTGGGTCGAGTCGGGTTTCATGAAACCCGACTTTCACAAAAGTCGGGTCGAGCGAAATCGGCCGACTATCTGGAAAAGTCGGGGTTTCGACCAAAACACGAAACCCAATGCAAGTCAATGGGGAAGAAAAGTCGGTAGGGAGTGGAGGACAGTAAACACACCTACAATGCCCATTTGAATGGCAACATCAATCATTATTACTTAAGCTTGGCAACCTTAATTTACTTTATAATAATGGTTACGCATTGAAAAATGGGGGTTATTTGGCTCAACTTGTGGGAGGGGGGTAGGGATGGCTCCCGGTTTTCGTGGGCCCCAGGCCAAAGAGTGTCAGTGGGCCCCTTTAACACATACCACAATTCATGATACTCCGATACGGCACAGAAATATAGGTATAGTACAATGAAAAATACTTCACTTCTTACATGACATGACTGATATCTATGTTAAAATCTACAATAGCTCAAAAACCGGACACTATATTCCTCCATACAGTATTATGGCCACCACATAATGCGCCATACAGAATAATGAGCCCCATATATTGGTCCATACATAATTGGTCCCATATGTGCCCCATAGGTTACGCATTGAAAAATGGGGGTTATTTGGCTCAACTTGTGGGAGGGGGGTAGGGATGGCTCCCGGTTTTCGTGGGCCCCGGGCCAAAGAGTGTCAGTGGGCCCCTTTAACACATACCACAATTCATGATACTCCGATATGGCACAGAAATATAGGTATAGTACAATGAAAAATACTTCACTTCTTACATGACATGACTGATATCTATGTTAAAATCTACAATAGCTCAAAAACCGGACACTATATTCCTCCATACAGTATTATGGCCACCACATAATGCGCCATACAAATAATGAGCCTCATATATTGGTCCATACATAATTGGTCCCATATGTGCCCCATATGATTTTCCATACCCTATATGATGCCCCATAAATAATGAACCCCATATGATTCTCCAGTATATCATGGGCCCCATGGATGATGCTCCAGTGTCTTATGGGCCAAAAGAATACTCCATATATCATGGGCCCCATTAATAATGTACCAGTGTATAATGGGCCCCGTAAATGCTGCTCCAGTGTTTGATCTGCCCCATTTTGAATGCTCCAAAACATGATGTGCCTCATGGATGATGCTCCAGTGTCTTATGGGCCAAAAGAATGCTCCATATAAAATGGGCCCCGTAAATGCTGCTCCAGTGTCTGATCTGCCCCATTTGAATGCTCCAAAACATGATGTGCCTCATGGATGATGCTCCAGTGTCTTATGGGCCAAAAGAATGCTCCATATATAATGGGCCCTGTAAATGCTGCTCCATGTGTTTTGATCTTAGGGCCCCATTTTGAGGTAATGCTCCAATACATGATGTGCCCATGGATGCTTTGATGCTCCAATGATGTGCTTATGGGGCCAAAAGAATGCTCCATATATAATGGGATCCCCAGTTATATTGAATGTACCAGTGTATGAATGATGCCCGTTGTTATCCCTATGATCCTGCTGCCCCATTTTGAATGCACCAAAACATGATGTGCCCCATGGATGATGCTCCAGTGTCTTATGGGCCAAAATAATGCTCCATATATCATGGCCCCATTAATAATGTACCAGTGTATAATGGGCCCCGTAAATGCTGCTCCAGTGTCTGATTTGCCCCATTTAGAAAGCTCCAATACATGATGTGCCCCATGGATGATGCTCCAGTGTCTTATGGGCCAAAAAAATGCTCCATATATCATGGACCCCATTAATAATGTACCAGTGTATAATGGGCCCCGTAAATGCTGCTCCTGTGTCTGATCTGCCCCATTTTGAATGCTCCAATACATGATGGGCCCCATGGATGATGCTCCAGTGTCTTATGGTCCAAAAGAAAGCTCCATATATAATGGGCCCAATTATTAATGTTCCAGTGTGTAATGGGCCCAGTAAATGCTGCTCCAGTGTCTGATCTGCCCCAGATGTGACATCATTGCGCTCTGTAACCTGAATGTTACTGTCAGGAAACGCGGAAGCCGTCACAGCGGTGGAGCATGGAGAGGTAAGTATTGCAAGTGCTGGGGCCCTTAGCAAGCAGGGGTGGCCGACTCAGTGGCGACATCACCGGCACAGGGCCCCTCATAGTACGCCGGTGTGTCTGACGGCGAGTGGGCCCATCCCACCATCAGAGACAAACTTTTGTACTATGAAGGACCCTGTGCCAGTGCGGTTGCCCACGAGTCGGCCTCCCCACCTGCTCAGGGTAGCGACACTTGCCCAGGAGTGCCAGGTGCTGACGCCAGCCCTGGGGGGGGGATTTTTACGTTTTGTAGTCCGTCCACGCTTGCAAGTGTGTGGCACCCCAGGAGTTTTATTGCCACAGTGACATTGCCTCCCTCCAGGGGAAAGTGATGTCATGCCTGGAAGCAAGGAAGGATCCCTTTAACAGGTAACACAGCATACAACACCTTTCCTACTCCGGACCAGAATCGGGAGATCCAACACCTGATTTCAGGAGAGCTCCTCGAGAACATTCTGTCTGGGAGGAGTTAGTGAGTGTGGCTGGAGGGACAAGAGAGGAGAGACATGTGGAGACAAGCTGTGGAAAAGAGGGGCTATAGAGAGCTCACCCCCACGTCGGAGCGCCAGAAACCGGACCCCCGGAGTCCGAGGCTGAGTGGGTAAACTAAAGTCCCAGCAGCAGAATCTGGAGGGCAGGAGACAGCAGGTTCTCTCTGCCCCAACTAATACTGTACTATAATAATAATAATCTTTATTTATATAGCGCCATCATATTCCGCAGCGCTTTACAGTTTAACAGTTTCAAAACACAAGTCATAAGTAACAGCGTTAACAATACAATAATTAAAGCGAAATAAGACGCCCCTGCTCGTGAGAGCATACAATCTACAATGAGGTGGGGGAAAAAAAGGAAAAATGATACGTATGTCACAATCCCCCTGACGAAGGAAAATATTTCCGAAACGCGGGTCGGGGCGCGTTCTTCTGAGGCCATAACCTTTTGATTTCAGCTCCCAGGTAATTGCCACAAGATTGGTGGTATTTTGATTTGACCATTATATTCACTCAGGGCATAGTGCCTTTGCATCACACCGGTGGACGCACAGTCACCTGTTGATTTTCACAAGTGCTCTTTTTTATCTTTTGCACCTGGCACTATCATTTGCGTTTCTTTTTCCCATCACACTTGGATTTGTTTTTCAGTGTTCACACACAATTATTAGTAGCTGTGGCACATTGCACTTTATTTTGGTCACTGAGACATATATTTTATTATTATTATAATTTTTTGGTCATTTTTTTAAACAATTTTTTGTTTTGGGTTTAGTACATACATTTTAGCCCTTGTGAATAGGGAGCATATTAATCCCCACCCACTTGTTTACAATATTATTCATGTTGTTCATACCTGGTTTTTTCATTGAGCAAACTATTTTCCATATGTATATGTGATGTCATGCCTGCCATATACTTAATTTTTGTAGGGAGTTACCACCAGGCACATATGGTCATATATATCGAGGTGCTCATACTATATTGTGCAGCTTCATCATCAATCATGGATTATTGCCTCTTTTTATGATAATTCTTTTTGTATTTTTAGTACATATACAATTTTTGTGTTGTCTTAATTTGTGCTAATTTGATTAAATAAAGATTATATTTTATTATTCACATTGTGTTGCATTTGACTTTCTGTTGCTGGTCTTGCCACTGTGGTTCTTTCCCCATTTCTGGACATTTTTCTTTCAATGAGGTGGGGGAGATACAAAGTACAGGGGTGTATATACAATGGTGCATTTACAATAATGGTCCAGACATCTTGAGGAAGTGAGGGATGGATGGAGATAGTGAATGGGCTACACACACACACACTTACACAGAGAATGACTTTGATTAGTGAATGTGATAGGCCGCTCTGAACAGATGTGTTTTGAGGGAGCGCCTGAAACCATGTAAATTGTGGATAGTCCTAATTTCTTGGGGTAGAGCATTCCAGAGGATTGGCGCAGCGCGGGAGAAGTCTTGGAGTCTGGAGTGGGAGGTACGGATTAGTGCAGAGGTTAGTCGAAAGTCGTTTGCAGAGCGCAGCAGTCGGTTAGGCCGATAGATTGAAATGAGGGAGGAGATGTAGGGGGGTGCTGCACTGTGGAGAGCTTTGTGGGTGAGAACCGGTACTTTGAATTGGATCCTATAATGAATGGGCAGCCAGTGTAAGGACTGGCGAAGAGCGGACGCGTCCGAGTACCGATTAGCCAGATGGATGACCCTGGCTGCTGCATTAAGGATGGACTGGAGAGGGGATAGTCGAGTAATGGGGAGGCCAAGTAATAGAGCGTTGCAGTAGTCCAGGCGGGAGTGGATCAATGCTACAGTGAGGGTTTTTGTTGTTTCCATGGTGAGAAAAGGGCGGATTCTAGAGATGTTCTTTAGGTGTAGGCGGCAAGAGCGGGCAAGAGATTGTATGTGAGAGGTGAAGGAGAGATTGGTGTCAAACATAACACCCAGACAGCGAGCCTGCTGCCGGGGTGTTATTATGGTGCCTCCCACGGAGAGGGAAATGTCAGATTTAAATATATAGAAGGTGTGGGGCACAAAGCCCCTGCCAGCTCACCCAACTTACACCGGAGCACGGAGCCACGAAGTCCTGACCAGGACATGGAATCGTAGAGAAAAAGGCAGTTGCAGTCCAGCTTCTTAGAAGTCAAATTCTTTATTTCCAATATGATAAAACATCACAGACGGTGTCCTCCAAAAGTGTAAAACAGCGCTCTGACAAAGACCCTTGGTGGTCGAAACGCGTCGCTGTTTTACTAGGTGTCACCTTTTCTGTTTGATGTACACTTTTGGAGGACACCGTCTGTGATGTTTTATCATAATGGAAATAAAGAATTTGACTTCTAAGAAGCTGGACTGCAACTGCCTTTTTCTCTACAAATGTCAGATTTAGGGAGGTTAGTAGACGGCGGGAGCAGAAGAAGTTCAGTTTTGGAGAGGTTAAGTTTCAGATAGAGATCAGACATGATGTTGGAGACTGCGGACAGACAGTCGGTGGTGTTCTGTAGTACAGCGGGGGTAAGGTCGCGGGATGACGTGTATAATTGTGTGTCATCAGCATAAAGATGGTACTGAAAGCCAAATCTGCTGATGGTCTGTCCAATTGGGGCCGTGTAGAGAGAGAAGAGAAGGGGGCCAAGGACTGAGCCCTGGGGTACACCGACAGTGAGAGGAAGAGGAGATGACGTGGAGCCAGAGAATGAAACACTGAAGGAGCGGTCAGAAAGATAGGAGGAGAACCAGGAGAGAACAGTGTCCTTAATACCTAGTGACTGGAGCCTAGACAGTAGGAGACGGTGGTCAACCGTGTCGAAAGCTGCAGAAAGGTCGAGAAGAATAAGCAGAGAGTGGTCACCGTTACGTTTTGCTGTCAGAAGGTCATTGGTCACTTTGATGAGTGCAGTTTCAGTCGAATGTAGGGGTCGGAAGCCGGACTGTGAAGGGTCTAGGAGGGAGTGAGTGGAGAGGTAACGGGTGAGGCGGGAGTAGACTAGGCGCTCCAAAAGTTTAGAGATGAAGGGGAGATTGGAGACCGGTCTGTAGTTGTTTGTGCAGGAAGGGTCGAGAGCGGGTTTCTTTAGTAATGGAGTAATGATGGAGTGTTTGAAGGAGGATGGGAAAATGCCAGAGGAGAGTGAGAGATTAAAGATTGTAGTTAGGTGAGTTGTGACAACTGGAGAGAGAGACTGGAGGAGATGTGAGGGAATGGGGTCGGTAGTGCATGTAGTCGGACGAGAGGAAGAGAGGAGTCTGGAGACTTCTTCTTCTGTGATGGGATCAAATGTGGAAATTGAGCCAGGGGAAATGCAGGGAGGGATGGGAGTCACAGCACTTGGTGGTTGAGAGTAGATTTCCTGACAGATAGTATCTATTTTTTCTATAAAGTGGGAGGCCAGGTCGTCAGCACAAATGTCTGTGATAGGGGCTTGTGCTTTTGGCCTGAGGAGGGAGTGAAAAGTGTCAAAAAGTTTCTTGGGGTTGTTGGCTAGTGAGGAGATCAGGGTGGTGAAGTAGGTCTGTTTGGCGAGGTGAAGGGCAGCATTATAAGTTCTTAACATGAATTTAAAGTGGATGAAGTCTTCTGGTGTGCGGGTTTTTCTCCAAAGGCGTTCAGCACTCCTAGAGCATCGCTGGAGAAGGTGAGTTTGCGATGTGAGCCAGGGCTGTTTTACTGTGTGTTTGGAAGTTCTGAGGGTGAGCGGTGCTACTTGGTCAAGGGTGCTTCTAAGAGTGTTATTGTAGTGCTGAACAGTCAGATTAGGACAAGAAAAAGAGGAGATTGGGGACAGCGATGAGTGTAGCTCCCTGAAAGTGTCTGAGGGTTAATGGCTTGTAGATTTCTGAATGTGTGGTAGGTAGGAGTGCGCTGGGGTGGTCGAGGATTTGTGAGGATGAAGGAGAGAATGTTGTGGTCAGAGAGTGGAAGCGGTGAGTTATTTAGGTGGGAGATTGAACAGAGGCGGACAAAGACCAGGTCAAGGGTGTTACCATCCTTGTGTGTCTCAGAGGTTGAAAGCTGTTAGAGGCCTAGAGAAGTGGTTAGTGATAGAAGCTGAGATGCAGATGTGGAAGTAGGACTGTTAATGGGGATGTTGAAGTCTCCAAGGATAAGGGTTGGTAGTTCTGAGGACATGAAGTGCGGCAGCCAGGCTGAGAAGTGGTCAAGAAACTGGGTGGGCGAGCCTGGGGGCCGATATATGACCGCTACTCTGAGGGAGAGGGGACGGAAGAGCCTGATGGTGTGGACCTCAAAAGAAGGGAATGAGAGTGATGGAATTGGGGGGATGACCTGGAAAGTGCATTGTGGGGACAGGAGTATGCCAACTCCACCACCATGTCTGTTTGTGGGTCTCGGGAATGGGAGAACTGTAAGCCACCATAGGAAATGGCAGCAGGGGAGACCGTGTCAGAATCCTAAATCCAGGTTTCAGTGAGGGCCAACAGATGAAGAGAGTTGTTCAGAAAGTAGTTGTGCAGGAAGGATAGTTTGTTGCATGCAGACCGTGGATTCCAGAGGGCACAATTGAAAGAAGGAGATGAGGGAGTGCAAGTAATATTAATAAGATTATTATGGTTTCGATATGAGGTAGGGTAGGGATTGAGGTTGGGGGATGGTGGACCAGGGTTGGGGGAGATGTCCCCTGAAATCAGTAGGAGTAGGAAGATAAAGAGCAGGTAGTTGTTGGAGTTGTAAGTAGGTTTTTTCTGTGATGTGTTTGGGCAAGATGGGCTGAGGTTTCTCAGGAAGGTGAGGAGTGCATGGGAGCTGTACATGGGAGATGGAAGTATGGAGGGGCTGATGTGTATGAGTCGTGATGGAGGGGGGATGGGGCGGTGAATGTGGATGGCAAGGGAACACAGGAGGATAGAGGTAAAGTACATAATTAAAAAGAAAGCAAAGTGTGGGCTACCTGATTCCTGCCCTGATTAACTGCCATGGATAACTGCCGTTTACACGATGCTTATCTTCTGTGATGTTTTGCTTCTGGGATGACTGCGTGCACCCCACACATGCGTGCACCCCTTAGACTAGTCCTAAATATATAGCCCACACTACAGGGTTAGGAGAGTGGGATTGTGGGAGCTGGTTTGGGATAATTTGGCAGCTGGGGCCAGCACACCAGGGGGTGGTTAAATGATCAAGGGCCTAGACCTGGCAACATCTATATGCTTTAGCACCTTCCACCTGATAAGATCTAGAGAACCCCAAGTCACAGGATATGAAGCAGTAAGTATTAAACAGTACTAAAATGAATTATACTAAAGCTTTACCAGGCACATTAAACTATGTTGCAAGATGGTTAAGCAGTGGTTGGCAGTAAGTAGAAGTATGGAGTGCATACCAATAGGATATATAGCAGCATACAACACAGATAGCAGAGGTGGGGATTCTATCATTCAGCTGTTTGCTTCCAATGAATGCATTGCATACCATTAATATATAGTGCGGCATACAACACAGATAGCAGAGGTGGGGATTCTATCATTCAGCTGTTTGCTTCCAATAATGCATTGCATACCATTAATATATAGTGCGGCATACAACACAGATAGCAGAGGTGGGGATTCTATCATTCAGCTGTTTGCTTCCAATGAATGCATTGCATACCTGTGTGTGTACTACACAGCAGCAGCACATGTGAGCTGGAGACTTCATAAGTGCGTGATTCCTGAAGCAGGTTACAGCTGCCTGTTATCAGAGCGAAGTTCTACTTAGACAAGAGACAGAGAGAGGAACTTGGATGGAGCTTATAGCAGCCAGTGCCTCAGAGAATAGTGCTAAAAAGGAGATCTCACATCCCACCTGAAATAAGGGGATTCCAAATTGCTTTCAGGCCGACCGACTCCAGCACCAGTGCCCTGGACGCTTTGCCAGCAAAAACTGTGAGTAAAACTTTGGAAACTGCATCTGACTGTGTCTCCTCAAGTCCTTCCTGCAAAACACACTCCACTCTGCTAAATCTTTCAGCATCATTACTTTCTATACCATCTCTCTGCCCTGGGACAAGCTTCACTTGTGGGAAGCTATTCCAATTCTGCTGCATCACACCATCTGTCCCAGAGGATCTGCACTGCAGCGCTTCTCACCTCTGACCAGAAACCACAGGTGGCATCACAAATACCTTACTACAAACTCTATCATCCCATGTACATATTCCCCTTTTATTGGACGCACAGGGCCACGGACCGGGTCACTGCCGCTGTGACACATCCCCTTTAAGACACCGTCCCGGTACCGAGTATCCCACTGCCCTGGCGGGCGATCCAAGTGCATGTTCATGAAATGTCTAAGCATGCAACTGGTTTTCCAATTTATGAGATTTTTACCTCGGCTAAAGGTCCTTCTGCACTGTTTACAGATAACCTTTGCCTCATCAATAGGATTTTGGTCCAAAAAGTGCCACACTGGACTCTTCCTACTATGGTATCAATTTTCAGGGCTTGCACGCTGTGCAAATTTGAACGTCTGTCCAAGCTGTCCTGCAACTCTGTTTTTGTTTTTGAACACCTTTTTGGACTGCTACGGGCCTGCCAGATAACCGCTGCTGCCATGTCGATGCCTGCTGTGGATCCTTCTCCTCTTCTGAGCTATTGCCAGCGGCACCCTCTTCCCAAAAGGATGCCAATCCGTGTCAACAACTGGGTCATCCATCACCTCCTCTTCAATGTAATCTGGGGCACCAGAGTTTCATCAGGGTCACATTCTGGAGCAGTGGACTGTGAGGGAAATGTAGTGCTCTGGGTGAATGTACCAGAAGAATCATCTAGCAGTGGCTGTGCATCATGATGTGCACTCCATCTGTGATTCATGTTGGACTGGGCAATTCATGATTTCACTTGATAACCCAGGTATGGTATGTGAAAAGAGCTCCATGGAGTAATCTGAAGTGTCGGCTGCCACATCCTTCACTTTTGGTGGGGTGAAGAACACAAGGAAAGGTGTTGTTCCTGCCCAGGAGCCAGCACTGACAACTAAATCCTTTCATTTTTTTAAAACTTCAGAAGAGGAGGCGATATACAAAATAATGGAAACACCTAACGTTTTGGCATCATCATCTTCGAACATGTTATAAACATGCAAACCGTGACATGTGGTAATGTTTTGTAGTTGATTATTTGTGCTATGTCATATTTGTATGTCAATGAACTGTTTGTTTTGCATAATTGTAAGAACATTGATGAGAAACTGATACCAATGGCAGACCTCTCAGATTTTGAAAGAGGTAAAATAGTTGTTGCTTGGATGGCCGGCGCTAGTGGAACCAAAAGTGCCCGAATTCTTGGCGTGTCAAGAGGTACTGTCTCCAAAGTAATGAGTGCGTTTGAAACAGAAGGAAAAACGTCCGCAGTAAAGCACAGTTACGGCCGAAAGTGTAAGTTGACTGAGAGAGAACGTCGGACTGTTAAGCGAATTGTGAGAGAGGATCGCAAGACCACGGCTCAGAAAATCACTGCTGAGCTTAATCAACACCTACAGAACCCAATTTCCACGAAAACGCTTTGTCGGGAGCTGAACAAATCTGGATTCCACGGAAGAGCTGCAATTCGAAATCCGCTCCTGTCAATGACAAATGTTTCCAATCGTTTATAGTGGTGTAGAATCCTCCAGAATTGTTCCCTCGACCAGTATAAACATGTGATATTCTCAGAAAAAACATTGTTTACCCTATTTCCGACCTCTGGCTGAGTGTACGTTTGGAGACAGCCGAAAGAAGCATTCCGTCCAGACTGCCTTCTCCCAAAGGTTAAACATGGCGGAGGTTCTGTGATTATCTGTGATGCTATTTCATGGAGATCCGCGGGGCCAATGATATCCCTTCATGGAAGAATTAACAGCCGCGATTATTTAGGCATTTTGGCCAACCAAGTGCATCCTATGGTTCAAGCACTGTTCCCGGAGGGAAACGCCATCTTTCATGATGATACTGCACCAATTCATACGGGTACAATCATTAAATCATGCCTCGACGAACATTGTAATGAAGTTGAGCATCTCATCAGGCCCCCACAATCCCCAGACCTCCACATTATTGATCATTCATGTTCAATTTTAGAAATTCAAGTTAGACATCCATTTCCGCCGCCATCGTCGCTCAAATAACTGGAGGGTGTTTTAACTGAAGAATGGCCTAAAATTCCTTTGGAAACAATTCACATCTTGTATGAATCCATACCTCAGAGAATTGAGGCTGTAATCGCTGACAAAGGTGGACCTACACCATATTAAATTAACTTTTGTTCATGTTTCCAGGTGTTAACTTTACATTATTTTGTCCAACCCCTGTAGATGGAGGGGTTTTCTGCAATGTAATCCAAAATCTGCTCCTGATGCTCAGGCTTTTAAAGCTGTTTACCTACTCCCAGTAGAGGAAGCCTTCCAGCCCTTCTTCAGCCCGAAGACTCTTTATGATAGCACACTTTTTTCATGGCAAATGAGCTCCTGTATAGTCCAAAAAAATTTATAAATGTCCGTATATATTTCAGGAGGCAGACACTGACGCTCACAGGCTCAGTCTGTATTACACAATAATATACTAATCTGAAAAAGGGTACTGTTTCACCAGATACAAGGTATATATAGTATAGTGAAAATATTCTAAATCTCCGTATATATTTCAGAAGGCAGACTCCGATGCTCACAGGCTCAGTCTGGATTACAGCAGAATATAATAAGAAAAAGGGGTACTCAATCAACAGATAGCAGTTATATATAGTATAGTGAAAATATTCTTAATCTCCATATATATTTCATGAGTCAGACAAAGACACTCACAAGCTCAGTTTGGATTACACAAAAATATAAAAAGCAGATCCACCAGAAATAATCATACATGTGGCCCAATGTTACCGGTCTAAGTGATTCACTTAGTGTGTTGGGTGGAGGAGGACTTTATGACAAAAAGGGTACTGTATCACAAGCGTGAAGCTGTATACAGTCTGGGGGTTATTGTATATCTCCGTTTATATTTCCGGAGTAACAGACAGACTCTCACAGGCTCAGTATGGATCACACCAGAATATAATAAGAAGAAAAAGGGTTACTG
Organism: Oophaga sylvatica; assembly: GCA_033576555.1. Taxonomy (NCBI): domain Eukaryota; kingdom Metazoa; phylum Chordata; class Amphibia; order Anura; family Dendrobatidae; genus Oophaga; species Oophaga sylvatica. The sequence continues at coordinate 371,046,276 of JARQOD010000005.1, forward strand.
TATCACCAGATACAAGGTAGTATAGTGAAAATATCCGAAATGACTGTATGTATTTCAGGAGGCCGACAATGACGATCACAGGCTTAGTATGGATTACACAAGAATCTAATAAGATGAAAAAGGGCTACTGTATCACCAGATACAAGGTAGTATTGTGAAAATATTGTAAATCTCCGTATATATTTCAGGAGGCAGACTGACGCTCAAATTCTCAGTATGGATTACACAAGAATATAAAAAGATCAGCAAGAAATAATCACACATGTGGGCCAATGTTCCATGTGTCAATAATGCACTGATTTAGTGCCCACCTTTTTCAGAAATTAACAAAGAATATCACAACTAAAGGCGTCATCTGTCAGGAATCAGTCTGGGAATATGTGGATCTCATCTGGCCTGCATGTACCAAGGATATGTGCCTCCTGCATTTCTGCCCCCAGACCAGCAGTGATACGGTGTTCTACAGCCGGCTCTATTCCTACCTCAACCGCAAAATAGGATATGCAATTATAAATGCCAACAACATGGAGGCCTTTCTAATTCCACTTCCAGCATGCCAGCCAATACCTGCCAAACTTCACCCCTTAGGGGGCCAAGTCTTGAGGATGAACATCCTCATCTTTTACTGGCTCTACTTGTTACAAACCATCCATTCCGGTCTTCATGTCCCGGAAAGGTCCCAAAATTCAGAGACAGCAGGATCAGGATATTCCTGATGAGATATTCACATCTATATTTGAAGATGTCGAAAGGGAGGAAAATTTGATGGGGGAACAAAGACACCCATGTTATGAATGTGCTAGAGATGGTTTCTGAGCAGAGGCTCCCTCTGGTGGTTACAGACAGTACTGAACCTTTCAGCGAGGAGTGGCAATCTGGAATCACGGACGGGTCTGATATAAGGGAGGTTCCCTCCCATGATGGTTGCCGGTGATCAATTGTTCTTGTCTCAATTGTGGTTCCTGGTTCATTTGGAAGTTTGCTGGAGTCCTGTCTGCATCTCCTGCTTTCAGATAAGATATTTTTTTGCTTTTCTTTTTGTGCTTGCTTTTTGCATTGTTTTCTGCACTTTTGTGGAGGTCAGCCAGGTTCCTTCCTGGGGCCTGAGCTCCTCACAGTTTTTCTGCAGCCACTGTTATTTGCTCATTTGCTTTTTCCTGTTTTTTCAGCGGCTGCGGCTTGGTTTTTGTTCACACTGAGATCTGATTTAGTGGGTGGCGAGATCATGTGATCTCAGTATTTTTTTAATCAGAATTGTTGGATTTTTGTAGGGTTTTCTGGGTTGCAGAACGTAATCTCTCCTTTCCTATCCTATTTAGTCAGCTTGTGGCCCCAGCGTTTGCTCAGTCTATTATCTGCCTATATTTGTATTTTCATCTTGTCTAACCGCCATTATATGTTTGGGGGCTTCCTATTTTCTTTGGGGATCTGCTCCGGGGCAGATAGTTTTCATCTTTCTGCCTTTAGGTGTAGTTATCTCTCAGGCTGTGACGAGGCGTCTAGGATCAACGTAGGAACGCTCCACGGCTACCTCTAGTTGTGTCGTTAGTTTAGGAATCTGCATCCCATCAGTTACCAACATCTCAGGTGTTTGGCTGCCCTGCTGTTGTTCCTGTCCTCCTCAGCTACCGAAACATAACACACCCACCTTTAGGTCAGGAGATACCTGGGATGGGAGAAGTGCGCATTGCTGAGCTGATAAATATTATGACTTATCTGTCAAATAACCTGCAGAAAATTACTGACCAAAACAACAATAATTTTCAGTCTATGTTAGGGTCTGCGGAATGCACCTAATAGATATTGTAGAGAGGTGCGTTCGCAGCCCTGGGTCCACCGTGCAGGCGAAGCCCGCTGCTAGTAAGATGACGAAAGTAGCGAACTCTGTTATCCCGCAGAGTCGCTAAAATAAACACCGAAGCACTGTGGCAGTTAGTGCGAACTCTGTTAATCCCCAGAGCCGCTAACGGAATACCACAGCGCTATATGGCGATAAGTACGAACTCACTTAACTTCAGTGAGCCGCAAAGTAAAAAAGCTAGGGCGCTGAACCAGCGTTATAAAGCGAACCCTGTTGCGTCACAGAGCCTCTGAGAAAAAGACTGTGTCCTGTTAGACTCACAGGGATACACAGATAACTGCTGTGCGGATAGCAGTCCGTGATCATGCAGACAGCAATGCAATCAAGCAATCTCCTCACCGGAGAAGCCGGTATTCTAGGGGCTTATTTCAGCCAAGCCCTAACCGTGTGCACCCAAATCTCCTCACCGGAGAAGCCGGTATTCTAGGGGCTTATTTCAGCTGAGCCCTAACCACATGCGTACATGATCACACTGGCGCAAAGCACATAATGCAATTGATACTAGCGCATGGCGGCCCAGCCATGCCACCCTTTTATAGTAACAGCTACAGGACCTGCCAGAAAAAGGACCAATGAGAAACTGTTCTAAAACACATGTAGTTTCAGGACCTTCCTGGCGGACCAATAGGAGCTGCTGCAGTACCTGAACATGTGACCCCTGATCTCCAATGAGAGATCTTACCCTGGGCATGCTCAGAAGGGGAAACACAGGACTTCGTCCCAAAGACGTCTGCTCCAGCACTGGCTATAATAGAAGATCCAGAAGGGGCAGCAGCAAGTCTCTGCACAGTATTGGAATGGGCAAGACGCTGGGACCGACGTCTCTGCTGAGCAGGATTCCACTGCGGACGGAGATGGATGGGAGACCGCAGCGGGACTGGTTCGAGACTTCCCTTGTGCAGCAGCGGGAACTCGAACCCTAACATTACCTCCCCCCCTAGGGCCCCCCTTCTTTGGGCCTCGCTGCGCTCAAAGGCAGCGATGAGCTGCGGAGCGTGAACATGCTCGGCAGGCTCCCAGGACCTATCCTCAGGCCCATAACCCCTCCAATCCACCATATTATTTTTTTCCTCGTACCACCTTGCACCCAACAATGGCGTTCACCTCATGATCGTCGGTAGATGAACCCGATGTCCCGGCAGATGACTCGGAAAACCAGGAAATGGCCACGGGTTTCAGGAGGGACATGTGAAAGGTGTCGGTGATACCAAGGCGAGGCGGAAGGGCTAGGCGGTAAACCACCGGGTTCACCTGCTCAAGAACTTTAAAGGGACCCAAAAAGCGAGGTGTCAACTTGGTGGACTCTACATGTAGCCTGATGTTTCGGGCAGAGAGCCACACTAGGTCACCAGGAGCAAATGTAGGAGCGGGCGCCGATGGGGATCGGCCGAAGACCTCATCCTCTCTTTGGAAGGCTGAATGGCATCCTGGGTGCGGTCCCAAATGTCCCGTGCCTCCATAGCCCAGTCTGCCACCCTGGAATTGGCGGAAGACACGGGCATGGGCACTGGTACCCGCGGATGCTGACCGTAGTTCAGGAGGAATGGGGTCTGACCAGTGGAGTCAGCCACAGTATTATTTAGAGCGAACTCAGCCCACGGTAGCAAGGATGCCCAGTCATCCTGCCTGGCAGAGACAAAATGTCGCAAGTATGTGACCAAGGTCTGGTTGGCCCTCTCTACAACCCATTCGTCTCGGGATGCTATGCAGAGGAGAGGTTCAACTCAATGCTGAGTAAACGACACAGCTCTCTCCAGAACCGAGACGCAAACTGGGGACCTCGATCACTGACAATTTTGTCTGGCATACCGTGTAGGCGGAAAATATGCCTAATGAATAATGCTGCCAAGGCCCGTGCAGACGGTAACCGTGGTAACGGCACCAAGTGCACCATTTTGGAGAAGTGGTCGGTTATCACCCAATGATGTGCAGCCCGAGACTTGGGTAAGCCGACCACAAAATCCATCCCAACCATCTCCCAGGGCCTGTCTGCCACGGGTAAAGGAAAAGTCAACCCAGCTGGCCATTGTCGAGAGGACTTATTCTTGGCGCAGGAGACGCACGCCTGAACGTATTCCCTGACGTCACGGACCATATGTGGCCACCAGTATGTCCTCGCCAGCAACTCAGATGTCCTCTTTGCCCCAAAATGTCCACCCACACTGGACGAGTGTGCCCAAGAGAGTACCTCCGGTCGCAAATTGATGGGCACAAAAGTCTTGCCTGGAGGCACAGACTCAAGCGAAACCGGGGCCACAGTTCTTAGGCTCTCTGTGGGGACAATCAGCCGAGGCTCCTCCTCCACCTCCTCAGAGGACACCACGAGCGAGACAGAGCATCGGCACGAATGTTCTTCTCCCCAGAGAGAAAATGGAGGGTGAAATGGAACCGGGAGAAGAACAGGGACCATCTGGCCTGACGGGAATTTAGCCGCTGGGCGGTCTGTAAATAGACCAAATTTTTGTGGTCAGTGAACACTTGAAAGGGAAAGCGAGCACCCTCCAGGAGATGTCTCCACTCGGAAAAGGCCAACTTCATGGTAGCAACTCCCTATCCCCAATGGAATAATTCCTCTCCGCTGGTGTGAAGGTCTTGGAGAAGAAGAAGCAAGGATGTTTACGACCTTGAGCATCCTTTTGAAAAAGGACTGCTCCAGCACCAACGGACGAGGCATCTACCTCCAATATAAAAGGCTTATCAACCTCGGGACGATAGGGAAAGGAGCGCTAGCAAAATGGGACTTGATTGAAGTAAAGCCCTTGGAGACCTCCTCTGACCAAAATTTGGGATTGGCTCCCTTCTTGGTGAGGGCTACCAAGGGAGCAACCAAAGTAGAGAAGTGGGGAATAAATTGGCGATAGTAATTAATGAACCCCATAAAGCGCTGCACCGCTTTAAGAGAGTGGGGTTCTTGCCAATCCATTACAGACTGTAGTTTGGCAGGATCCATATCCAATCCCTGAGTGGAGATGATATAGCCCAGGAATGGCAGAGACTCCTGCTCAAACACACACTTCTCCAACTTCGCATATAAGGAATTTGCCCGCAAGAGGTCGAAAACCCTGCAAACATCTCTCCAGTGGGTGTCCATATCTGGAGAAAAGATGAGAATGTCATCCAGATAGACTACCACAGAGGTGGCAAACATGTCCCGGAAGATGTCATTTACGAAATCTTGGAAGATGGCTGGAGCATTACAGAGCCCGATCGGCATCACAAGGTATTCGTAATGTCCATCTCTGGTATTGAACGCCGTCTTCCATTCGTCCCCCTCGCGGATGCGGATCAGGTGATAGGCACCACGAAGATCCAGCTTAGTAAATACCCTTGCTCCCCGGAGCCTATCAAAGAGCTCAGATATTAGGGGCAAAGGATATTTGTTCTTAACGGTAATGGTGTTAAGACCCCTATAGTCTATACATAGTCGTAATTCTCCATTCTTCTTCTGCACGAAGAAAAATCCTGCCCCTGCTGGTGACACTGACTTCCTAATAAACCCTCTTGCCAGATTTTCCTGGATGTATTGTGACATGGCCTCCATCTCAGGAAGAGAGAGAGGATACACTCTTCCCCAAGGGGGCTCCGTTCCAGGCAAGAGGTCTATAGGACAGTCATAGGGGCGATGAGGCGGAAGAGTCTCCGCTGCCTTTTTGGAGAATACGTCCGAGTATGACCGATAAACCTTGGGGAGAGAAGCAAAGTCTATAGGTATCTCCGTGGTGGAAACCTGAACGTCCTCTCTGAGACATCTGTCTCTGCAATGATCACCCCAACCCAGTATTCTCCCAGAGGACCACTCAATATGGGGAGAGTGGTGCCGATGCCAGGGTATTCCCAACAAAACCTCATCTATTCCCTCAGGAAGAACAAAAAGGGATATATTCTCCTGATGAGAAGGAGACATAGACAGAGGTAGTGAGACAGTCTGGTGGGTGATTTGTGAGGGCAGGATTGCTCCATTCAATACTCTCACCGATATTGGCTCGGCGAGCGTCACCAGCAGTATGGAATGGCGAGAGGCAAAGGAGGAGGACATAAAATTCCCCTCTGCCCCAGAGTCCACACAAAGCTTGGCGGGAAGAGTGGATGAACCTAGAGAGATTAACCCTTTAAGGAGCACTTTCGGAGCAAAATCCCTCGCGTCTAATGACCCTGCACCCATGGTCACGGAACATGACCGTTTACTCATTCGCTGGGGACATCGGTTGGCATAATGTCCTGGCTGCTGACACACTCTACAGACCACGGATACTTGAGTGGTCCGAGACTTAGATCCCACTCGAGTAGTCTCCACGGTCTCTGGGGAGTCGGACGCCCGAACGGTAAATTCAAGAGGTTTGGCAAAGGTGGGTGCCAGCCGAAACCTCTGCCTACAATGGGTCCGCTCTAACCTCCGCTCGTGAAAACGGAGGTCGATGTGGGTAGATATAGAAATGAGTTTCTCCAGTGTGGCAGGAATCTCCCTGGTAGCCAAAGCGTCCTTTACATGGTCTGCCAGTCCTCTCCAGAACACTGGAATAAGAACTTTATCTGGCCACTCTAATTCAGAGGCCAAAGTCCGAAATTGGACTGAGAACTGGCTGACCATGGACAAGCCCTGTGACATTGCCAGCAGTTGGAGTGCCGTATCGTGCGTGACCTGAGGTCCTAAAAAGACCTTTTTCAGAGCCTCCAAAAACCGAGGAACACTCGCATCACACGATCGTCACGCTCCCAAAGCGGCGTTGCCCACTCCAATGCTCTGCCCGACAGAAGAGACACAATAAAAGCCACTTGTGCCCGTTCCGTGGGGAAACGTGTTGCCAGAAGCTCAAGCTGTATAGAGCACTGACTCACGAATCCCCGACAATGTTTACTGTCACCCGTAAACTTCTCTGGAAGTGGGAGGTGGGATAATGTCGGAGCAGAGGTAGCGGTGGACAAACTGGCTGCAGCTACGCTAGCAGCCTGAACAGCGACTGCGGTAACATCCACAGCTGAGGTTGTGCGCTCAAGGACCGCCAACCTACCCTCCAGCTGCTGGATGTACTGCTGTAGATGCTGGTCGTCCGCCATTTTACTAGCCAAACCCTGGCGCTAGTATTATGTTAGGGTCTGCGGAACGCACCTAATAGATATTGTAGAGAGGTGCGTTCACAGCCCGGGGTCCACCGTGCAGGCGAAGCCCGTTGCTAGTAAGATGACGAAAGTAGCGAACTTTGTTATCCCGCAGAGTCGCTAAAATAAACGCCGTAGCGTGCTGTGGCAGTTAGTGCGAACTCTGTTAATCCCCAGAGCCGCTAACGGGAATGCCACAGCGCTATATGGCGATAAGTACGAACTCACTTAACTTCAGTGAGCCGCAAAGTAAAAACGCTAGGCCGCTGAACCAGCGTTATAAAGCGAACCCTGTTGTGTCACAGAACCGCTGAGAAAAAGACTGTGTCCTGTTAGACTCACAGGGATACACAGATAACTGCTGTGCGGATAGCAGTCCGTGATCATGCAGACAGCAATGCAATCAAGCAATCTCCTCACCGGAGAAGCCGGTATTCTAGGGGCTTATTTCAGCCAAGCCCTAACCGCATGCACCCAAATCTCCTCACCGGAGAAGCCGGTATTCAAGGGGCTTATTTCAGCCGAGCCCTAACCACATGTGTACATGATCACACTGGCGCAAAGCACATAATGCAATTGATACTAGCACATGGCGGCCCAGCCATGCCACCCTTTTATAGTAACAGCTACAGGACCTGCCAGAAAAAGGACCAATGAGAAACTGTTCCAAAACACATGAAGTTTCAGGACCTTCCTGGCGGACCAATAGGAGCTGCTGCAGTACCTGAACATGTGACCCCTGATCTCTAATGAGAGATTTTACCCTGGGCATGCTCAGAAGGGGAAACACAGGACTTTGTCCCAAAGACGTCTGCTCCAGCACTGGCTATAATAGAAGATCCAGAAGGGGCAGCAGCAAGTCTCTGCACAGTATTGGAATGGGCAAGACGCTGGGACTGACGTCTTTGCTGAGCAGGTTCCACTGCGGACGGAGATGGATGGGAGACTGCAGTGGGACTGGTTCGAGACTCCCCTTGTGCAGCAGCGGGAACTCAAACCCTAACAGTCTACACCTCCAACTAACCAGTCAAACCCCATACCAGCAGCAGCCCCTGTTTGGCCATCATGTCCAATGCCACCCACTTTTCAGGCTCCTGTTATTTTTGGCAATGATCTAGCTGCCATGCTTGATCCTTCGACCTTGTATGGTCCATCGGGCAGTAACCCTAAGGCCGGAGTCACACTGGCGACAAAATCGGACGACTGCAATGCGATGAAATATCGCATTGCAGTCGGACCTATGTTAATCTATGGAGCAGCTCCCAGTATCAGATTTTTTGTGGTCCGTTTTAAACGTCCGTGTACAATCGCAGCATGCTGCGATTGTCACCGATTGTGGGTCGACTATCGCCAATGCAAGTCTATGGGAGCGATGAAAAATCTGATTACAAACGGACCACACTGTGTGACTTGCGATGAAATCGCATCGGTGTCCTTTAGAAAAGCCGGCAATTCATCCCCGGCTATACTGTAAAATCACACTGACAGCTTTAATAAAGACTAGAAAGAATAGATATATACACATAGAACACATATATATATATATACATGTCATTGTGACATGTACATATACATATATTTATAGTTCCTAGACTTCTACATACTGTAATAGCCGCTAATTCAATTGCCGGGTTTTGTGAAATCACAGAAGCCGACATGAAATGATACATTGTTTCCACACATTTAACCATGTAATTTCATGTATTTTTATATATGTTTGAAACATACAATTACATGAGTGTATTTGTGCAAAATTTCAGACATGTAGGGGTTAATTAAAGGTGTAATTTCGTTGAAAAAAAATGCGTGGGCTCCCGCTGTATTTTCTCCACCAGACAGACAAAGCAAAGCGAGTGGGGGCAGATAATAATAGCCCAGGGAGGGTGCATTTTTTTGTGCCCCCCCTGGCTACTAACATCTGCCCCCAGACACCCCAGAAAGGGCAAATCTATAATTAGATTCGCCCTTTCTGGCACTTTGCCCGTCTATTCCCATTGCCCTGTAGCGGTGGCGAATGGGTTAATCTCACCTTACTGTCACCTTGCAATTTAAAGGTGACCTTAAGGCAGGTTAATAATTGATAGCTGTCAATTAGACAACTATCAATTATTAATCCTATTGAAGTAAATAAAAAAACACACACACTTTAAGAATAAATAATTTTAATGAAATAAAAACACATTTTTTTGACCATATTTTATTTTACACTTAATCTGTGCGAAGCCATTGATCTCCTAAAATAAAGAAAAAGAAATAAAACAACATTATTCTTACCTATTCCGCCGATCTGTCACGTCCCACGCTGTAATCCTTCACAAAGGTTAACTAGCTTTGAGCCAAGCAGTGCAAGTAATCCTGCATGCTCAGCTCAAAGCTCATGAATGAATAAGTTCCTCTCCTGGCGACAGGAGAGGATGTGTTTCATGAATGAAGCTTAATTGATTGTGTCCACTTTCCCTTTAGGTCAGGTCACTAAAGTTAAATTGGCAATAAATCAATTAAGCTCCATTCATGAATCTATTCCTCTACTTTCGCTGGGAGAGGAAGTTATTCATTCAGGGGAATACAGGTCTGAGACAGCATTATTAGCTCTCTGCGACCTGTAACCTGTTAACCCTTTCTGATGGATTACACCGTGGGACCTGACTGTACATCGGATTGGTAAGTATAATTTTGCTTTTTTATTTTATTTTTATTACAGGAAATGGTTTTAGCAGGAAAATAAAATATGGTCAAAAACTGTGTGATTATTTAATTAAACTTATTTTTTATTAAACTGTGTGTGTTTGATTTTTCTTTCATACAATAGGATTAATAATTGATAGTTGTCTAATTGACAGCTATCAATTATTAACCTGGCTTAAAGTGACCTTTCAATTGCAAGGTCATTTTAACCCCTTATTAACCCATTCGCCACCGCTACAGGGCAATGGGAATAGACGGGCAAAGTGCCAGAAAGGGCGAATCTAATTATAGATTTGCCCTTTCTGGGGTGTCTGGGGGCAGATGTTAGTAGCCAGGGGGGCACAAAAAAAATGTACCCTCCCTAGGCTATTATTATCTGCCCCCACTCGCTTGCTTTGTCTGTCTGGTGGAGAAAATACAGCGGGAGCCCACGCATTTTTTTTCAACGAATTTACACCTTTAATTAACCCCTACATGTCTGAAATTTAGCACACATATACTCATGTAATTGTATGTTTCAAACATATATAAAAATACATGAAATTACATGGTTAAATGTGTGGAAACAATGTATCATTTCATGTCGGCTTCTGTGATTTCACTGAAGCCGGCAATTGAATTAGCGGCTATAACAGTATGTAGAAGTGTAAGAATTATAAATATATGTATATATATATGTCACAATGACATATATATATATATATATATATATATATGTGCTCTATGTGTATATATCTATTCTTTCTTTTGGCATTTAAATACTATTCTTTTGGATCCATTATATGTCAGTTTTGCAAGCCTGCGAGAAAATCTCGCAAGTCGGATGAAAATCGGATGTTACAAGGTACACACACATGCGATTAAATCGCATCTTTGAAGGAAAATCGGATGCCAGAAGGATGTGTGATGTTTTTATTTTGATCCGATTGTCGACCGTCTAAAACGGACCGATTTTTTGTGGTTGTGTGTGACTCCAGCCTTATACTTTCAAAACGCAACGTGGAAATCGGTTTTTAACACAATTCTTAAGGTTTAAGACTAGGTGTATAGAAAACTTTGTTAATGTTTTCAAGAACATTTATGCCTACAGTTTTAAAAATCTAAATTTTATTCTTATCACAGACCTATTAAACATTTCAAAAGATAGTTTTCATATTTTTCGGTTGGTTACTGTTTGTATTGTTCACAAAGCATATTAAAATATAAATCTCATACTGTTTTACCAGATACAAGGTATATATAGTATAGTTAAAATATTATAAATCTCCTTTTATAATTCAGGAGGTAGACATTCACGCTGAAAGGCTCAGTATGGATTACACAAGAATATAAAAATTTGGTTGGTGGAGGAGGGGGGTGGGGCAGCCCATATAGGGAAGTTGCAAAAATGCCACATGGTGACGTGTATAATGGACGTAAAGCAGCTGCAAATGGCTTAATTGTAGAAGTCCTAGGAAGAGGAGGCCAAAAAAGGGGTACTGTATCACCAGATAAAAGGTATATATAGTCTAGTGAACATATTCTAAATCTCATTATATATTTCAGGAGGCACACACAGACGCTCACAGGCTCAGTCTGGATTACACAAGAATATAAAAACATACGCAAGAAAGAATCAAATCACACATCTGGGCCAATGTTCCATGTGTCAATGATGCAAAAACAGTTGGGGGAGGACGACTTTCTGCAAAAAAGGGTACTGTATCCCAAGCAAACAGCTGTATACAGTCTAGGGGTCATTGTAAAGCTCCGTATAGATTTCCAGAGTAACAGACAGACTCTCACAGGCTCAGTATGGATCACACCAGAATATAATAAGAAGAAAAAGGTGTACTGTATCACTAGATACAAGGTAGTATAGTGAAAATATCCAAAAAGTCTGTATGTATTTCAGGAGGCAGACAATGACGCTCACAGGCTCTGTACGGATTACACAAGAATCTAATAAGATGAAAAAGGGCTACTGTATCACCAGATAGAAAGTAGTATAGTGCAGGGTTCCCCAACTCCAGTCCTCAAGGCCCACCAACAGGTCACGTTTTCAGGATTTCCTTAGTATTGACCAGGTGATAATTGCATCACCTGTGCAATACTAAGGAAATCCTGAAAACATGATCTGTTGGTGGGCCTTGAGGACTGGAGTTGGGGAACCCTGGTATAGTGGAAATATTAAAAATCTCCGTATATATTTCAGGAGGCAGACAATGACGCTCACAGCCTCAGTATGTATTACACAATAATCGAAAAAGATGAAAAAGGGCTACTGTCTCACCAAATACAAGGTACTATAGTGAAAATATTGTAAATCTCCGTATATATTTCAGGAGGCAGACTGACACTCAAATTCTCAGTATGGATTACACAAGAATCTAAAAAGATCAGCAAGAAATAATCACACTTGTGGGCCAATGTTCCAGGTGTCAATGATGCACTGATTTAGTGCCCACCTTTTTCAGAAATTCCCAAAGAAGATCACAACTAAAGGCGTCATCTCTCAGGAATCAGTCTGGGAATATGTGGATCTCATCTGGCCTGCATGTACCAAGGATATGTGCCTCCTGCGTTTCTGCCCCCAGACCAGCAGTGATGCGTTGTTCTGCAGCCGGCTCTATTCCTACCTCAACCGCAAACTAAGATATGCAATTATAAATGCCAACAACATGGAGGCCTTTATAATTCCACTTCCAGCATGCCAGGCAATAACCGGCAAACTTCACCCCTTATGGGGGCCAGGTCTTGAGGATGAACATCCTCATCTTTTACTGGCTCTACTTTTTCCAAACCATCCATTCTGGTCTTCATGTCCCAGAAAGGTCCCCAAAATTCAGAGAGAGCAGGATCAGGATATTCCTGATGACATATTCACATCTATATTTGAAGATGTCGAAAAGGAGGAGATTTTGATGGGGGAACAAGGACACCTTCCTTTCAGTCTATGCCTCCAACTAACCAGCTAAACCCCATTCCAGCAGCAGCCCCTGTTTGGTCAACATGTCCAATGGCACCCACTTTTTAGGCTCCTGTTATTTTTGGCAATGATCCAGCTGCCATGTTTGATCCTTCGACCTTGTATGGTCCATCGGGCAGTAACCCTTATACTTTCAAAACGCAACGTGGCAATAGGTTTCTAACACAATTCTTAAGGTTTTAGACTAGGTATATAGAAATATTTGCTCATGCTTTCAAGAACCTTTATGCCTACAGTTTTAAAAATCAAAATTTTATTCTTATCACAGACCTATTAAACATTTCTAAAGATAGTTTTCATATTTTTCGGTTGGTTAATGTTTGTATTGTTCACAAAGCATATTAACCCCTTCACCTCCAAGGGTGGTTTGCACGTTAATGACTGAGCCAATTTTTACAATTCTGACCACTGTCTCTTTATGAGGTTATAACTCTGGAACGCTTCAACGGATATTCGCGATTCTGAGATTGTTTTCTCGTGACATATTGTACTTCACGTTAGAAGTAAAATTTCTTCGATATAACTTGCGTTTATTTTTGAAAAAAACGCAAATATGGCGAAAATTTTATTCCCTTAAAACAGAGAAATATGTCACACAAAATAGTTAAGAAATAACATTTCCCACATGTCTACTTTACATCAGCACAATTTTGGAACCAAATTTTTTTTTTTGTTAGGAAGTTATAAGGGTTAAAAGTTGACCAGCGATTTCTCATTTTTACAACAAAATTTACAAAGCCATTTTTTTTTAGGGACCACCTCACATTTGAAGTCACTTTGAGGGGTCTATATGGCAGAAAATACCCAAAAGTGACACCATTCTAAAAACTGCACCCCTCAAGGTACTCAAAACCACATTCAAGAAGTTTATTAACCCTTCAGGTGCTTCACAGGAACTAAAGCAACGTGGAAGGAAAAAATGAATATTTAACTTTTTAGCCACAAAAATGATATTTTACAAACTTTTTTTTATTTTCACAAGGGTAAAAGGAGAAAATGGACAGATAAGGTTGTTATGCAATTTCTCCTGAGTACGCCAATACCCAATATGTGGGGGAAAACCACTGTTTGGGCACACGGCAGAGCTCGTAAGGGAAGGAGCACCGTTTGACTTTTTCAAACTAAAATTGGCTGGAATTGAGATTGGACGCCATGTCGCGCTTGGAGAACCTCTGATGCGCCTAAACAGTGGAAACCACCACAAGTGACGCCATTTTGGAAACTAGACCCCCTAAGGTACTTATCTAGATCTAATAAATCCAAAAAAGCAAGGAAGCATAATATGCCATAAAAGGTTAATTTTTATTGTAGACAAAAAAATCAGCAAAAATGCATAAAGATTAAAAAGTAGGGACAATAATACAAATATAACCGCTAACAAATCAGGATATAATAAATACTAATAGTATATTGCACATATAGCTATGGAGATTAGATTATTAACTCTTTTTATAAAAAAGAGATATATAAATAAATATCTCTCAAAATAAGCAAGTGCTTAAAATGAATAATTAAACAAGTGTACCAGCAAGTGCTTTAAATGAAAATTAAATATACAGCAAGTGCTTAAAGAATGTTTGAAAAATAATAGGTGCAGGTGTAAAAAGCATAAACGTAAGTATATAAGATAAATGAGATGAATAACAATTCTCCAAAGCAAATATAAAGTGCTAATGCATAATAGAAGTATATACCTGAGAGCGGACACCACCCGACGTACGTTTCGCACTATAGCTTTCTCACATATCCCCTTGGAGAAAGCTATAGTGCGAAACGTACGTCGGGTGGTGTCCGCTCTCAGGTATATACTTCTATTATGCATTAGCACTTTATATTTGCTTTGGAGAATTGTTATTCATCTCATTTATCTTATATACTTACGTTTATGCTTTTTACACCTGCACCTTATTTATTTGTTCAAACATTCATTTAAGCACTTGCTGGTATATTTGTTTAATTTTTCATTTAAAGCACTTGCTGGTACACTTGTTTAATTATTCATTTTAAGCACTTGCTTATTTTGAGAGATATTTATTTATATATCTCTTTTTTATAAAAAGAGTTAATAATCTAATCTCCATAGCTATATGTGCAATATACTATTAGTATTTATTATATCCTGATTTGTTAGCGGTTATATTTGTATTATTGTCCCTACTTTTTAATCTTTATGCATTTTTGCTGATTTTTTTGTCTACAATAAAAATTAACCTTTTATGGCATATTATGCTTCCTTGCTTTTTTGGATTTATTATTGATTTGGAAGTGCCTAATTAGCATATTTCTATATCTGCATTTACTTATCTAGATCTGTTGTGAGCACTTTGAACCCCCAAGTGTTTCACAAAAGTTTATAATGCCTGGGTGTGAAAAAAAAAAAAAACAATTTTCCACAAAAATTATTTTTTAGTCCCAAATTTTTGAATTTTCCCAAGGAAATTGGACCCCAAAAGTTGTTGTCCAATTTGTCCTGAGTACGCTGATACCCCATATTTGGGGGGGGGGAAACTGTTTGGGCGCACGGCAGGTCTTGGAAAGGAAGTAGTAACGTTTTGCAGACGTTGATGGGGGTCATGTTCAGTTTGCAGTGCCCCAGATGAGCCTAAACAGTGGAAATCCCCCACAAGTGACCCCATTTTGGAAACTAGACCCCCTAAGGAACTTATCTAGATCTTTGGTGAGCACTTTAAACCCCCAAGTGCTTCACACAAGTTTATAATGCCCGGGCATGAAAATAAAAAATCCTATTTTTTTCCCACAAAAATTATCTTTTAGTCACTAAATTTTTATTTTCCCAAGGGTAACAGGAGAAATTGGACACAAAAGTTGTTGTCCAATTTGTCCTGAGTACGCTGATACCCCATATGTGAGGGGGAACCACTGTTTGGGTGCACAGCAGAGCTCGGAAGGGAAGGAGCACCATTTGACTTTTTCCAACCAAAATTGGCTGGAATTGAGATTGGATGCCATGTTGCATTTGGAGAGCCCCTGATGTGCCTAAACAGTGGAAACCCCCCACAAATGACCCCATTTGGGAAACTAGACCCCCTAAGGAACTTATCTAGATCTTTGGTGAGCAATTTGAACCCTCAAGTGCTTCACACAAGTTTATAACGTAGAGTCGTAAAATTTAAAAATCATATTTTTTCCACAAAAATGATCTTTTCACCCCAATTTTTATTTTTCCAAGGGTAACAAGACTCCAAAAGTTCTTGTGCAATTTGTCCTGAGTGCGCTGATACCCCATATGTGGGAGTAAACCACTGTGTGGGTGCATTGCAGAGTTTGGAAGGGAAGGAGCGCCGTCTGACTTTTTCAACGCAGAATTGGCTGGACGCCATGTCGTGTTTGGAGAGCTCCTGATCTGCCTAAACAGTGGAAACCCCCATAAATGACACCATTTTGGAAACTAGACCCCTCAAGGAACTTATCTAGATGTGTGGTGAGAACTTTGAACTCCTAGGTGTTTCACTAAAGTTTATAAAGTACAGCCGTAAAATAAAAAATCTTTTTTTTTTTTACAAAAATGATTTTTTCACCCCCAATATTTTATTTTCACAAGGGTAACAGAAGAAATTGGAACCCAAAAGTTGTCCAATTTGTCCTGAGTACGCTGATACCCAATATGTGGGCGAAAACTACTGTATGGGCACACGTCGTGGCTCGGAAGGGAAGTAGTGACGTTTTGGATTGCAGACTTTGATGGAATGGTCTGGGGGCGTCATGTCGCATTTGGAGAGCCCCTGATGCACCTAAACAGTGGAAACCCCCCACAAGTGACCCCATTTTGGCAAATAGACCCCAAAAGGAACTTATCTAGATGTGTGGTGAGCACTTTGAACCCGAAGTGCTTCACAGAAGTTTATAACGTACAGCCGTAAAAATAAAAAATCTTTTTTTTTTTTACAAAAATGATTTTTTCGCCCCCAAATATTTTATTTTCACAAGGGTAACAGGAGAAATTGGACCCCAAAAGTTGTTGTCCAATTTGTCCTGAGTACGCTGATACCCAATATGTGGGAGAAAACTACTGTATACGTCAGGGCTCGGAAGGGAAGTAGTGACGTTTTGGATTGCAGACTTTGATGGAATGGTCTGGGGGCGTCATGTCGCATTTGGAGAGCCCCTGATGCGCCTAAACAGTGGAAATCCCCAACAAGTGACCCCATTTTGGAAAATAGACCCCACAAGGAACTTATCTAGATGTGTGGTGAGTGCTATGAAGCCCCAAGTGCTTCACAGAAGTTTATATTGTACAGCCGTAAAAACAAAAAAATCATTTTTTTTTTTACAAAAATGATATTTTCGTCCCCAGTTTTTATTTTCCCAAGGGTAACAGAAGAAATAGGACAAATTGCACAATAACTCTTGGGGTCCAGAGTACGCTGATACCCCATATGTGGGGATAAACTACTGTTTGGACGCATGGCAGAGCTCAGAAGCGAAGGAGCACCATTTGACTTTTTCAACGCAGAATTGGCTGGAATTTAGATCAGACGCCATGTCACATTTGGAGAGCCCCTGATGTGCCTAAACAGCGGAAACCCCCCAATTCTAACTCCAACCCTAACCCCAACACACCCCTAACCCTAGTCCCAACCCTAACCACAAACCTAACCCTAACACACCCCTAATCCCAACCCTAACCCTAATCCTAACTTTAGCGCCAACCCTAACCCTAACTTTAGTCGCAACCCTAACCCTAACCCTAATGGGAAAATGGAAATAAATACATTTTTTTATTTTATTATTTTTCCCTAACTAAGGGGGTGATAAAGGGGGGTCTGATTTACTATTTATAGCGGGTTTTTATGATTGGCAGCTGTCACGCTAAAAGACGCTTTTTATTGCAAAAAATAGTTTTTTGCATAGCCACATTTTGAGAGCTATAATTTTTGCATATTTTGGCCCACATAGTCATGTGAGGTCTTATTTTTTGCGGTACGAGTTGACGTTTTTATTGGTACCATTTTTGAGCACGTGACATTTTTTGATCGCTTTTTATTTCGATTTTTGGGAGGTTAGAATGAACAAAAATCAGCAATTCATGAATTTCTTTTGGGGGAGGCGTTTTTATCGTTCCGCGTGTGGTAAAATTGATAAAGCAGTTTTATTCTTCGGGTTAGTACGATTACGGCGATACCTCATTTATATCATTTTTTTATGTTTTGGCGCTTTTATAGAATAAAAACAATTTTATATGAAAAATAATTATTTTTGCATCGCTTTATTCTGCGAGCTATAACTTTTTTATTTTTTCGCTGATGATGCTGTGTGGTGGCTCATTTATTGCGGGACAAGATGACGTTTTCAGCGGTACCATGTTTAATTATATCCGTCTTTTTGATCGCGTGTTATTCCACTTTTTGTTCGGCGGTATGATGATAAAGCATTGATTTTTTGCTTTGTTTTTTTTTTTTTTTAAGGGGTTCACTAAAGGGGTTAACTAGTGGGACAGTTTTATAGGGGGGTCGTTACGGACGCGGCGATACCAAATATGTGTACTTTTATTGTTTTGTTTTTTTTATTTACAGGAAGAAATGAATTTATTGGGGAATATATATATTTTTTTATTTATTTTGGATTTTTTTTTAAAACATGTTTATTTTTATTTTTTTTACTTTTTTATTTTGTCCCAGGGTGGGACATCACTGTATTTTATCAGATCGCTGGTGTGACAGTGTGCACAGCACTCTGTCACACCAGCGATCGCACAGGCATAGCTGCAGGCTTCTCAGTGCCTGCTCTCAGCAGGCACTGAGGAAGCCGCCTCCCTCCAGGACCCCGGCGCCATCTTGGATCCGGGTCCTGGGAGGGAGGAAGCCCTCAGAACAGCGCGATGTGTGCTCTGAGGGTCTCAGGGGGGCGCGCAGGGAGCCCCCTCCCTGCGCGATGCTTCCCTGTGCCCCCAGTACACCGCGATCATGTTTGATCGCGGTGTGCAAGGGGTTAATGTGCCGGGAGTTAATGTGCGGTCCGTGACCGCTCCTGACACACAGTCACGGGTGTCAGCTGTGATAATCAGCTGACACCCGGCGGCGATTAGCTGCGCTCCCTCTGGGAGCGCAGCTAATCGCCTATGACGTACTATCCCGTCCATGGTCAGATTGGCACGGGTATCATGGACGGGATAGTACATCTAATGTCAGAGAGGGGTTAAAATATAAATCTCATACTGTTTTGCCAGATACAAGGTATATATAGTAATAAATATAGTCCCAAATTTTTACAACTGAAGCAACCCAGATGGTACATATGTGAGTACTGCATCTGGCTACACAATGCCAGCTCAAAAAAGCTGAAAATTACAGAAACAAAGAGCTAAACAGCATTTTTAGTATATCAAAAAGTAGAAACTTTATTAGTAATGAATTTACATGTCAAATATATATAATAAAAGCATGTACATAAAGTGACAATAACACCTCACATTTATTTCAAA
Source organism: Oophaga sylvatica (assembly GCA_033576555.1). Lineage (NCBI taxonomy): Eukaryota > Metazoa > Chordata > Amphibia > Anura > Dendrobatidae > Oophaga > Oophaga sylvatica. Next base: position 371,065,329 of record JARQOD010000005.1, read on the forward strand.
TGCCTCAAAAAACTTTTTTTCCCAGTCAAAAAAAAATTATTATCTGAAATCCATATCAATTATATAGAACAGAGAGATAATGTGGAGTTTGCCACAGTGAGACAATATATAACGGCAGTCAATATAATAATGATTCACCAATTGGGCACATTGATAATAAATATATCATATATTAGATGTAGTTGTAATATATATCCCTTTGTGGATAATGTTGGTATAAAATGAACCCTATGGTTATCAATTAGACTACAATTGCTGTATATATAAATGTGTCTCACAGTAGCAAGCCACAGAATGTATAGATGACTAGAAAAAATATATATATCATATCATGAATAACGCCAGTGGTGAGTCATTTAGAAGATTTATCCAACTACACAGCGTTGGTGAAAGACAGCAAAGAGAATCCATCTTGTGCTCCAATAAGCATAAATAACGCTTGTGTGAAGATAACTATCAGATAATAACATAAACAATCATATGCAAAAAATGACTCTCACCAAATAAGTAAAGGAGGCAGGAGAAAGTAATGCAGGGAGATGATAGCGCCCCGACGCGCGTTTTGCAACAGCAGCGTGTTGCTTCCTCAAGGGGATGTATCAAATGTTGTAGCAAAGGACCTGTAAAAACCCCCGGGATTGTGTCACATGGTAAGGAAGGGCAAATAGTATTGTGAGGTGTCTGCGCATGCGCAGTAAAGGTAGAAGGACCTGCGGTTAAAAAAGAGGATATTACGCAACCACAGTGCTTGCATTGTCAAGATCTACGTGCCCCTAGATCAGTGGGAGTGTCTAACACATAGTAGGGGAAAACCCATGTAATTTACAAAAAGTCCACACCTATACAAAGTAAGATTGGGGGCATAAGGATCCCAAAAATGTTATCCAATGGTAGCGCTTCTATAAAGGAGAATGGAAAATTCCTAAATCAATTGAAATGATCCCACTATCAAACACACAGTGCAGGTGCCTGCATAGAGAGGAACCACACCGGTCCCTTAATGACCTAAGAACGTCTCTATTATAAATTCTGCGGCGAAGTGATGAAGTGAGTTGGCGCATGCGCCCCCGACCCCAAACGGCCCCAGGCGACGGGAAAGACGTCAATGAGACATCTCCCCGTCCGCCAGGTTCCGAGGGGTATGGGGCGATGCGCACGATCATCACTCCGCGGCGTTTTTCAAGTCTTAAGAAGTTATGATATAGACATGGTTATAAAAAGTATTTTAAGATACTTGATTCTTGAACTAAGTATTCATAAATGACGTTAATATCGCACCACATCAATCGCACATATATATAACTTTAGAATACCCAGATATGAGATATATTCAAGATGAGACACAATAAGAAAGAAATATAAGGAAAAAATAATAAAATAAAAAACAAAAATAAAAAATCAAAAATCAATAAGGAAATCTTCATCTGTGTTTCCAAAGTGAGTGTTTTGGTGTGGAGAATAAGTTCAAGATCGACTGTAGTTCCAGGGGTCCAGGATAGAGGCCAAATGCAACAACATAGTCACTTAATTAGAAGGATAAAAGAAAAAAGGTTCAAATCAATCAAAATAAAATACAAAATACAAACAATCAAAACATCTCCCTGCAGGAAATGGGAAGTGTATACGGAGGGATGTCAAAAAAGGAAGAGTTTTTATGAAATAAAAAAGACCATAAATGTCTAGGGTTCACATAGGATGATGCAGAGCTACAGAAATGGCGCAAAACTTAGAGATTCGTTGAGACCCATGGGAGTGACCGTATCTAACAGAACGATCCAGCGAGTCTCCATTTGAGCCAGAAGTTTTTTGTGATTTCCTCCCCTTATTCCCAAATGGAGAGCATCAATTCCCCTGACTTTAAGTAAGCCGGCATCACAATTGTGATGTGATAAGAAGTGTCGGGGGATCGTTTTGAGATCAGTTGTATCAGTCACGGACTTGGCTGCGCCAATGTCTCGCACATGCTCCCGCACTCTAATGCGCAGCTCTCGGGTAGTAAGACCGACGTATATCTTGGGGCACGGGCATGTTGCGTAATAAATCACGTTGTTTGTACAGCAAGATATACGCCGTCTGATGGCAAAGTTCTTTTTACCATCAGCTGAGGCAAAAGATGAGTAGCGCAAGACTTTGGTGCAAGCCAAGCAATGTCCACATGGAAAAGAGCCAACCTGAGGATTGCCACAACCAAAAGGATTTTGAGAAGTTGGAGCATAATGGCTTCTTACCAAAAGATCAGACAGGTTTTTAGACCTTCTGGAAGTCATCTTGGGGTAGTCACCCACAGATGTCCTTAAAATAGGGTCTAATTCTAAAATGGACCAATGCTTCTGGAGAATAGTCCGCATATTATGCCATACATGATTATAGGTTGTAATGAAGCGAATTGGTCCATCAGAGTTAGAAAGAATTTTTGGTCTAGTACCCTCAAGTAATTGGCCTCGCGGAGTTCTTTTCGCTCGTTCATAGCCATATTTCACACATCTACAGCTATACCCTCGTGTATAGAAGCGTTCTTTCAGGTCCGAGGCTTGAGTCTCAAATCTGGAATCTGTGGAACAGATTCTCTTCATTCTGAGGAATTGTCCGACCGGGATGGCCCTCACCGTGGCAGAGTCATGTGCTGACGTTGCATGTAATAATGCATTGACTGCCGTCGGTTTCCTGAAGACATCCGTCTGGATACGGCGACTGGTGTCGACCTCCAGACGGACATCCAGGAAATCGACAGCACATGCATCAACTCGATGCGTCAAATGTATGTTGAATTTGTTGTTGTTAAGTACTTTCAAAAAATCCCCGAGTTGACCGGCCTCCCCATCCCACAACATAAATACGTCATCAATATAGCGGTACCAGCACAGCACATGGGAGGCAGCCCGTGGGCCCTCGTCGCCAAAAATTAATCTCTCCCAGGCTCCCAGGAAGAGATTTGCATACGAGGGCGCACAGGCCACGCCCATGGCTGAGCCGCGTCGCTGCAAATAAAAATAATCATTGAAGACAAAGAAGTTGTGGGTGAGGATGTAGCCAATCAACTCAAGGATTAAGTCACATAGAGGGCCATCCAGGTCGGACGATCCCAGAAAGAAGCGTACAGCGTCAATACCATGAGAATGGTCTATGATGGTATAAAGACTCTCCACGTCAGCTGTAACTAAGAGGGTACCAGGATCCACAAGAACATCATTGACCCGTGCCAGGAAGTCCGTCGTGTCACGGATGTAAGATGGTAAAGTCTCTACTAGAGGTTTCAAATAGTAATCAATAAATTGACATATTGGATCACACATACCCCCAATTCCGGACACGATAGGACGTCCCGGAGGGTCAAGGATGTTCTTGTGGATCTTAGGTAAAAGATAAAATGTCGGAACCTTGGGTGATCTGACCATCAAACCATCAAATACCTTTTTAGTAATCACATTTTCCTCCACAGCCCTGATCAAAATCCCCTGTAACTCAGTCATGAAAGAGGACATAGGATTGGAGGGCAATTTGGAATATGTATTGGAATCCCTCAGTTGTCTGTAGGCCTCCCTCTCATATAATGTATTAGGCCAGATGACTATGTTTCCCCCCTTGTCTGCCTGTTTAAAGACCACGTCGTTCCAAGATTGAAGTTGTTCAATTGATTGGCGTTCCCTATAGGTTAAATTCTTAGATTTATATTTCGATGTTAATTTCTTGAAATCTTCACTAACCAAACGGGTAAAAATCTCGACATTAGGACAGATGGACAAAGGGGGAAACGTGTTGACCTAGGCATAACAGAGGAGGGAAACCTACTTGTCCGAAGTGACTCTTGTTCTTCCAAAAGGCTCTCCAAATCATGTAAAGTTTGTCTCTCAATATCAGTCATCGTCACAGGGGATTGGTTCTTGCTGTGAAGTTTTTTAAGAACCAACTTGCGTGAAAAAAGATGGAGGTCCTTCAGGGCTGTGAAGTAATTAAAGTGATTAGTTGGTACAAAAGTCAGGCCCCTCGCCAACACATCACATTGTGTGTTGGTTAGAATATGCGAGGAAAGATTACCGACCAAGGATTGATTATGAGAACTAACCTGTGACGGCTTAGCCCCCGATGACTTGTTTTTATTATATTGTCTAGTGGCAATCCTTCTCTTAGATGACTCAGTAGTTACATTATTTCCCGTGGACTGTCCTGTAGGTATTGGCTCTTCCTCAAGGTTGGATCTATTAGACCATGTGGATGTAGATCTCGAACGGGAACGTGATCCCTTTCTAAATTGAGAGCGGGAACGTCCAGATGGGTTATGCCACCTATATACTCTAGAAGTGTGTCTGTCTTCGATGTCTCTTTTAAATTTCTTTGCCTTATTGGCCTGAATATCTACGGCCCATTTCTGAAGCTCTGCATCCACCTGCTCATTGAACTTCTTCAAAGAATCTCCTGTCATCTCTTTATGTAACCGGGCCTGTATATCATCAATTTCGGATTCAATTTGGATGAGAGAATCATGGTTCATCTGTTTGAGTAATGTCATGAATCCCCTAGAACAAGCATTAGCATATTTTTCCCAATTATTTTTAAACTCCTCATCCAAAATAGGAAAGGAGGGGAAAACCTGTATTCGGAGACCCCTTGGAATGAGGTCTTTTTCCAAATACTTGTCTAGGAACTCATGATTCCACCATATGCGTGTTCTTTTTCGCAGTAATTCCTTGAAGCGAGACATGGCTTAAATATATTTATTATCAATGTGCCCTATTGGTGAATCATTATTATATTGACTGCCGTTATATATTGTCTCACTGTGGCAAACTCCACATTATCTCTCTGTTCTATATAATTGATATGGATTTCAGATAATAATATTTTTTGACTGGGAAAAAAAGTTTTTTGAGGCATTTGAAATAAATGTGAGGTGTTACTTCCGTGTTATTGTCACTTTATGTACATGCTTTTATTATATATCTTTGACATGTAAATTCATTACTAATAAAGTTTCTACTTTTTGATATACTAAAAATGCTGTTTAGCTCTTTGTTTCTGTAATTTTAAGGTATATATAGTATAGTTAAAATATTATAAATCTCCTTATATAATTCAGGAGGCAGACAATCACGCTGAAAGGCTCAGTATGTATTACACAAGAATATAACAATTTTGTTGGTGGAGGGGGGGGTGGGTTAGCCCAGATAGGGAGGTTGCAAAAATGCCATATGTTGAGGTGTATAATGGGCGTAAAGCAGCTGGAAATGGATTAATTGGAGAAGTCCAAGGAAGAGGAGGCCAAAAAAAGGGGTACTGTATCACCAGATAAAAGGTATATATAGTCTAGTGAAAATATTCTATATCTCCGTATATATTTCAGGAGGCACACACAGACGCTCACAGGCTCAGTCTGGATTACACAAGAATATAAAAAGATACACAAGAAATAATCACACATATGGGCCAATGTTCCAGGTGTCAGTGATGCAAAAACAGTTGGGGGGAGGACGACTTTCTGCAAAAAAGGTTACTGTATCCCAAGCGAACAGCTGTATACAGTCTAGGGGTAATTGTAAATCTCCGTATTTATTTACGGAGTCACAGACAGATGTTCACAGGCTTCTGTATAGATTCCACCACAATATAAAAAGTTGACAAACTGTACTGGATCAGCAGCGTACAGCTGTATACAGTGTTGGGGTAATTTTAAATGTTCGTCTATATTTCAGTCTCAGTAAGCCAGTCCAGACTCTCCGCTACAGGATACAAGATGGATACAAGTACACACTGAAAGTTGAGTGATTGCAGAAATTTGGTAATTACTAATAATCAGGCTACAACCTCCCGGTAGAGGCGATGCTGACCCTCAATTACTTTATCTGTGTAGCCAGTGAAAACGGTTCTTTGTGAAGAAAGGCTTGCTGTATCGCTGTAGCATCGATCCCATCACCGTTATTTGTCTCCATCAAATTGTGATGCCAAGGAGAGATGTAGACATGGTCCTCATTGCCTATCATGATCAGTCTGATCACTTTGGAGTGCTAAAGACAGAAGCCACAGGCCGTAGGCAATTCTATTGGATTGGCATGAGAGGAGACATTAAAAAATGTTGCCAGGAATTTCACACATCTGTGACTAGTAAAACTGTGAACGCTGATCAGAAAGCAACACTGCTTCCGATTGTGAGACGACGTCCATTAGAAATGGTAGCCATTGATCATCTGAAGGTAGAGCCCAGCAGGACAGGCCATAGCTACGTCTTAACCATCATTGATCAGTTAACGAAATTTGTAGTGGCTGTCCCTGTGAAGGATTTAACTACCCATACTCCACTGCTGTGGAGCAGGGAGAGGTAAGTATTGCAAGTGCTGTGGCCCTGAGCAAGCAGGTGGGGCCGACTCATAGGCAACGGCCCTGGCACAGGGCCCCTCATAGTACACCAGTGCGTCTGATGGCGAGTGGGCCCTCCCACCGTCAGAGACAGTTTTTGGTACTATGAGGGAACTTGTGCCAGTGCCGTCGCCTCAGAGTGGGACCCGTCACCTGCTCAGGGCCCCGGGTGGTGACCCCGTCCCTGGAGGGGGGAACGCCCAGAAAGGGAGGTGGCAAAAATGGCATCTGTTCAGGCATAGGCTGGACGTTCAGCAGCTACAAATGGAGGAATTGGAGAAGTGAGAGGAAGGGTAGGACAAAGCGAGCCATTTTGGAACCTAGGTGTCATCAGGGGAAGGTGGCACGAAATCCTTTGAAACCCATGTGTTATGTTAGGTAGCTGAGGAGGACAGGAACAACAGCCGGGCAGCCAAACACCTGAGATGTTGGTAACTAATGGGTTGCAGATTCCTAAACTAACCACACAACTAGAGGTAGCCTTGGAGCGTTCCTACGTTGATCCTAGACTCCTCGTCACAGCCTGAGAGATAACTACACCTAAAGGCAGAAAGATAAAAGCTATCTGCCCCGGAGCAGATCCCCAAAGAAAATAGGAAGCCCCCAAACATGTAATGGCGGTTAGACAAGAAGAAAGCACGAACACAGACAGAAAATAGAATGAGCAAACGCTGGGGCCACAAGCTGACTAAATAGGATAGGACAGGAGAGATTACTTTCTGCAACCCAGAAAACCCTACAAAAATCCAACAATTCTGATTACAAAAATACTGAGATCACATGATCTCGCCACCCAGTAAATCAGATCTCAGTGTGAACAAAACCAAGCCGCAGCCACTGAAAAAACAGGAAAAAGAAAATGAACAAATAACAGTGGCTTCAGATAAACTGAGAGGAGCACAAGCCCCCCGGAGGGGACCTGGCTGACCTCCACAGAAGTGCAGGGAACAATGCAAAAAGCAAGCACAAAAATAAAAGCAGAAAATATGTTATCTGATAACAGAAGATGCAGGCAAGACTCAGCAAACTTCCAAATGAACCAGGAACCACAATTGAGACAAGAAAAATTGATCACTGGCAACCATCATGGGAGGGAACCTCCCTTATATCAGACCAGTCAGTGAACCCAGATTGCCATTCCTCGCTGAAAGGTTCAGTACTGTCTGTAACCACCAGAGGGAGCCTCTGTTCAGAAACCATCTCTTGCACATTCACAACAGTACCCCCTCTTGAGGAGGGGTCACTGAACCCTCACTTTTGCAACCAGGTCAATCAGGATGTGCTCGGTGATAGGCACAGATCAGTCTCCTAGCATGGATGTCCGAAGCAAACACCCAAGAATTGTCCTCCTGACCATAACCTCTCCACTTAACCAAATACTGAAGTTTCCGTCTAGAAAAACGAGAATCCAAAATTTTCTCAACCACATACTCCAGATTGCCCTCAACCAAAACAGAGTCAGGAGGCGCAGCCATAGGAACCACTGGCTCGACAAACCTCTTCGATAAGGACTTGTGGAACACGTTATGAATCTTAAATGTCCCTGGAAGAAGCAAACGGAAGGAAACAGGATTAAGAATCTCCATGATCTTATAAGGTCCAATGAACCTAGGCTTAAACTTTGGAGATGCAACCCCATAGGGATATTTCTTGAGGACAACCAAACCAAGTCCCCCACTTTAAACCGAGGAACATCAGTCCGATGCCAGTTGGAAAACAGTTGGGCCTTCTCCTGAAAGAGAGACAACCTCTCCACTACCTGGTCCCAAATCTGCTGCATTCGCTCCACAACAGAGTCAACACCTGGACAGACAGAAGCCTCCGCCTGTCCCGAAGAAAATCGAGGGTGAAACCCAAAATTGCAGAAAAATGGTGACATCAAGGTGGCAGAACTAGCCCTATTATTAAGAGCAAACTCAGCCAAAGGCAAAAAAGAGACCCAGTCATCTTGATCAGCAGACACTAAACATCTCAAATAAGTCTCCAACGTCTGGTTTGTTCTCTCGATTTGTCCATTGGTCTGAGGATGAAAAGGAGAGGAGAAAGATAATTGAACACCAAGTTTAGAACAAAATGTCCTCCAAAATCTGGAAACAAACTGGACTCCTCTGTCAGACACAATGTTCTCCGGAAAGCCATGTAACCGAACCACGTGCTGAAGGAACAAAGGCACCAATTCGGAGGAGGAAGGTAACTTAGGTAATGGCACAAGATGTATCATCTTGGAAAACCTATCACAGATTACCCAGATAACGGTCATTCTCTGAGAAACAGGGAGGTCAGAAATAAAATCCATAGAGATATGGGTCCATGGCCTCTTGGGCACAGGTAATGGAATTAACAAACCACTAGAGCGAGAGCAAGGCTTGGAGCAAGAGCAAGTCCCACAGGACTGCACAAATTCCCTGACGTCACGAGACAAAGTAGGCCACCAAAAGGACCGACTCACCAAGTCTCTGGTACCAAAAATCCCGGATGACCAGCCAACGCGGAACAATGAATCTCAGACATCACATTCTTCTTCCACTGGTCTGGGACAAACAATTTCCCAATAGGGCAGCGCTCAGGTTTATCCTCCTGACACCCTTCCAGAGCCAGTCTCAAATTGGGCGAGATGGCGGAAAGAACTACACCCTCTTTCAAAATAACAGTAGGATCAGATAAGTCAGGATAGTCAGCAAAGAAACTCCTCGAGAGGGCATCCGCCTTAACATTCTTAGTGCCAGGAAGAAAAGAAACCACCAAATTAAAACGTGTGAAAAACAAGGCCCACCTGGCCTGTCTAGGATTAAGTCGCTTGGCAGATTCGAGATAAACCAGATTCTTATGGTCCGTGAGGACCACCACCTGATGTTTGGCTCCTTCCAGCCAATGTCTCCACTCTTCAAAGGCTCACTTCATGGCCAATAACTCCCGATTACCCACGTCATAATTACGTTCAGTTGGAGAAAATTTCAGAGAGAAAAAGGCACAAGGGTTACTCTTAGAGGTCTCTGGATCTCTTTGGGACAAAATGGCACCTGCCCCAATTTCAGAGGCATCAACCTCCACCTGAAATGGTAGAGAAACATCAGGCTGCCGTAGAACAGGAGCAGAAGTGAATCTCTGCTTAAGTTCCTGAAACGCAGAGACTGCCTCAGGAGGCCAATTCACCACATCAGAACCCTTTTTCGTCAAATCAGTCAATGGTTTAACAATACCGGAGAAATTACCAATAAATTTACGATAAAAATTGGCAAAACCCAAAAATCTCTGAAGAGCCTTTAATGAAGTAGGTTGGACCCATTCACAGATGGCCTGAACCTTGAACGGGTCCATTTCAATAACAGACGGAGACAAAATGAATCCCAGAAATGAGACCTTCTGTACGCCAAAAAGACACTTTGATCCCTTCACATACAGTGCATTCTCTCTCAAAATCTGGAACACAGTCCGAACATGTTTCACATGAGAGTCCCAGTCATTGGAAAAAATCAAGATATCATCCAAATAAACAATCAGAATTTTATCCACAAAATCCCTGAAAATATCATTCATGAAGGATTGGAAGACGGAAGGAGCATTAGTGAGCCCAAAGGGCATCACTAGGTACTCAAAATGCCCCTCTGGTGTGTTAAACGCCATCTTCCATTCATCCCCGTGCTTAATGCGAATAAGGTTATGCGCCCCATTGAGGTCAAGCTTGGTAACCAACTAGCACTTTTCACCCTGGAAAACAGGTCAGAAATCAAAGGTAACGGATATTGATACTTCACAGTGATCTTATTCAAGAGACGATAATCAATACACGGCCTCAATGAACCATCCTTTTTGGCCACAAAGAAAAAACCGGCACCCAAGGGTAAAGAGGAGGGTCTGATATGACCCTTCTCCAATGACTCCTTGATTTAAGATCGCATAGCATCGTGTTCAGGTACAGACAAGTTAAAAAGGCGACCTTTAGGAAATTTACTACCAGGCACTAATTCAATAGCGCAATCATAGCTCCTGTGAGGGGGCAAGGATGCAGATTTACTTTCACTAAATACATCCGAAAAATCAGTTAAAAAGTCAGGAACATCCTGAGACTGGGGAGAGGCAGAAAAAACAGGAGTTTCGGCATTAACGCATTGGCAGCCCCAACTGGTCACAAACACAGATTTCCAATCCAAAACAGGATTATGAGACTGTAACCAAGGGAAACCTAGTACAATAATGTCATGCAGATTATACAGCACCAGAAATTTGCAACTCTCCTGATGATCTGGTTCAACCCTCATTATCACCTGAGTAGAAAACTGGGGTTTATTCTCCGCCAAAGGGGTAGAATCAATGCCCAGTAGGGGAATAGACTTCTGCAGGTGTATCATGGGAAACCCACAATGTTTGGCAAAGTCAAAAGCCATCAGGTTAATAGCTGCTCCTGAATCAACAAAAGCCTGAGCAGAAAATGTGGACGGGGAGCAAATCAGGGTAACAGTCACCAGAAATTTAGTCTGAACACTACCCAAGACAACTGAGCGTGCAAAACGTCTTCCCCGCTTAGGGCAGACTGAAATAGCATGAGAGGCGTCACCACAGTAGAAACATAACCCATTGCGCTTTCGAAACTCATGACGCTGTGCCCCAGAAGTCACTCTATCACACTGCATGGGCTCAGAAGCTGGCTCACAAGGCAACACCATCTCACGCATACCTCTGCGCTCACGCAAACGTCTGTCAATTTGAATAGCCAATGACAAAGAATCATTGAGACCAGAGGGAGCAGGGAATCCCAACATAACATCCTTTACCTTCTCTGACAGCCCCTTCCGAAAAAGGGCTGCCAAAGCATCATCATTCCATTTGGTCAGGACTGCCCACTTTCGGAATTTCTGACAGTACAACTCAGCGTCTTCAAGACCCCGATTTAATGCCAACAAGGTTTTTTCAGCTTGATCAGTGACATTAGGTTCATCATACAATAACCCCAGAGCCAGAAAAAATGCATCAATATCATTCAAAACAGGATCCCCAGGTGTCAGGGAAAAAGCCCAATCCTGAGGATCGCCGCGCAAGAGAGAGATGACAATTTGAACCTGCTGTGCTGCGTTCCCTGAGGACTTAGGCTTTAAGGCAAAAAAACAACTTACAGTTATTTTTGAAATTCAGAAATTTAGCCCGATTCCCCAAAAACAAATCTGGCATGGGAATCCTAGGTTCCACAACCGGCAACCTAGCAAGATAGGTAGCAATACTCCGAACCTCAGTGGCAAGCTGATCCACATGGCCAGACAACTGTGCAAACTCCATTGAGAGAGAAAAAAAATCCTCCTCAGCACCCAGAGAAAAAGAGGGAAAAAATGCAACAAACAGAAAAAAAAATCTCTGACAACTTGACAACTTTTTTCTTTCCACACTATTTTTCCCTTCTGTGAGTACCATATAATTTTCAGTTTGGCCGGTGATACTGTTATGTTAGGTAGCTGAGGAGGACAGGAACAACAGCCGGGCAGCCGAACACCTGAGATGTTGGTAACTAATGGGTTGCAGATTCCTAAACTAACCACACAACTAGAGGTAGCCTTGGAGCGTTCCTACGTTGATCCTAGACTCCTCGTCACAGCCTGAGAGATAACTACACCTAAAAGGCAGAAAGATGAAAGCTATCTGCCCCGGAGAAGATCCCCAAAGAAAATAGGAAGCCCCCAAACATGTAATGGCGGTTAGACAAGAAGAAAGCACGAACACAGACAGAAAATAGAATGAGCAAACGCTGGGGCCACAAGCTGACTAAATAGGATAGGACAGGAGAGATTACTTTCTGCAACCCAGAAAACCCTACAAAAATCCAACAATTCTGATTACAAAAATACTGAGATCACATGATCTCACCACCCACTAAATCAGATCTCAGTGTGAACAAAACCAAGCCGCAGCCACTGAAAAAACAGGAAAAAGAAAATGAACAAATAAGAGTGGCTTCAGTTAAACTGAGAGGAGCACAAGCCCCCCTGAGGGGACCTGGCTGACCTCAACAGAAGTGCAGTGAACAATGCAAAAAGCAAGCACAAAAATAAAAGCAGAAAATATCTTATCTGCTAACAGAAGATGCAGGCAAGACTCAGCAAACGTCCAAATGAACCAGGAACCACAATTGAGACAAGAACAATTGATCACCGGCAACCATCATGGAAGGTAACCTCCCTTATATCAGACCAGTCAGTGAACCCAGATTGCCATTCCTCGCTGAAAGGTTCAGTACTGTCTGTAACCACCAGAGGGAGCCTCTGTTCAGAAACCATCTCTAGCACATTCACAACACCCATGCATGGTTCATTTTAATAAAGGTTAGATAATCAACAATTTGTGTCGACAGCCGAGTCCTTCTTTCTGTCAGAATTGATCCAGCAGCACTGAAGACTCTTTCTGATAACACGCTACCAGCAGGGCAAGCAAGCTCCTGTAAGACATATTATGCCAATTCAGGCCATGTGTCCAGTTTACAGGCCCAGTAGTCAAAGGGGAATGACCGGTGAGGGAGAACATCGATATGGGAGCAGAAGTAATTTGTATCCATAGTTGACAACTGCTGTCTCCTGTCTGTTGCTATAGATTCACTATTACCAGGTGTGTGAGCTGTCCTGGAGAAATCAGTCCACAGCATGGTCATGAACCCCCTGTCTCCAACGACACTTCGGCTGTGTGCAACACGAACACCTCTTCCATTTTGGCCAGTACGGCATGTGTTAGAACCTGCACCACTGCTGTTTGCTGGGAATGCATCTAACAAACGGTTTACCTGAGTATCTTGTTTGTTGGCCAATATTAGCTCTAGGTTCTCCTGTGGCATTATGTTCTGTAATTTGCCTTTATAGCGTGGATCGAGGATGCTAGCCAACCAGTAGTCGTCATCCTTCATCATTTTACCAATTCGGGGGTCTCTTTTTAGGATCCGCAAGACATAATCACACATGTGGGCCAATGTTCCAGGTGTCAGTGATGCACTAACAGTGGTGGGTGGAGGAGCACTTTCTGCAAAATCATCATCCCTCCAGTCACGCACAAACCCTGGACCTGAAGTTGGCAAGCCAAAATTTTCTCTTGTCCCCTCAGAAGCATCCTCCTCCCCAAAATAATCATCCCCCTCATCCTCCTCCTCTTCCTCTTCTTCCTCCACCTCGTCCAGGACAGTTCCCTGAGCAGACAATGGCTGACAGTCATCAAGACTTGCCTCTTCCTCGTCTTCCTCCTCCACTGCAGACGCCTGATGTGCATCAAAGTTTGCATGAGCAGACGCATAAGTGGGATGCTCATGCTTATGATGGCGTCATCTGCGCTTACCAGCCATGTGCATTCCTCAAAACACTGAAGGACTTTACAGAGGTCTTTCAGCTTTGACCACTGCACACCCGACAACTCCATGTCTGCCCTCGAACTGCCTGCCCGTGTATCCTCCCAGAAATGCATTACAGCCTGCCTCTGTTCGCACAGCCTCTCAACCATGTGTTCCACCTTGTTGCAACGTCTATGATTAGGTGGTACTTGGGAAGGTTGAGCGATTTTTGCAGCCTCTGCATGCGACTGGTGTCTACGGGCGAGCGACGGATGTGCGAGCACAGTCTTCACACCTTATGGAACAGGGCTGTTAACTCCGGATAATTATTTAGGAAGCACTGCACCACCAGGTTTAAGGTGTGAGGCAGGCAAGTTATATGTCTGAGTTTTGCCAGGGCTATGGCCGCCACAAAATTACGTCCGTTATCACTGACTACCTTGCCTGGCTCAAGATGTATACTGTCCAGCCATGTCTCATTTTCTCGCTGCAAGTATTGGGCCAGTATGTCCGTGGTGTGTCTGTTGTCGCCCAAACACATAATTTGTAAAACAGCCTGCTGACGCTTATCACTAGCTGTTCGATAGTGAGACACCTCGTGTGCAACACTGGCAGTTGCGGATGGAGTGCTCGTGCCACTGCGCTCTGTTGATGAGCTTTTGCTTCTGTAGGAGGAGGAGGAGGACGGTTGAACGCCTACAGCCAACTGTTGCCTATACTGTGGGCTAGGCAGCACTGTCCCACCGCCGCTGTCCCCTGTGGAGCCTGTATCCACCACATTAATCCAGTGTGCAGTGATGGGCACGTAACGGCCCTGGCCATGCCTACTGGCCCATGCATCTGTTGTGAGGTGCACCTTTCCACTCACTGATTGTTTGAGTGCATGGACAATGTGGTCTTTCACATGCAGGTGGAGGGCAGGGATGGCTTTTCTAGAAAAGAAGTGGCGACTGGGTAGGTCATAGCATGGGACAGCGTAGGTCATGAGCTCTCGGAACACTGCGCTTTTAACCAAATGGAAGGGCATCATCTCTAATGAGATCAGTTTTGCAATGCAGGCGTTCAAACCCAGTGTACGCGGATGAGTACTTTCTTATCCTACTCAGAGTGTCTGGTAGGGTGAGCTGGACTTGAAAGCTGCATATGGTGGAACTATCGGTGAACATGACGGACTGTGTGTTTAAAGGTTTAAAGGTTAACTATATTGCATTTAAATCTTGGTGTAGCTATATTCACAAGGGGTTAATTAAGGGTGGGGGTTCATAATTAAGGTTTTATAAGGGCCAGCTGGTTGGGGCTCAAGTCTTTTGGAAGTGCATTTGAGCAGCAGGGTGATTTGCTGCTGAAGGAGAAAAAAAAAAAAAAAATCTCTCTTTAAATCTTCTGCTTCAGCGAGTGTGAGCGAGCTGAGTGTGACCGGTGCGCAAGTGTGAACGGTGGTAAGTGTGACTTGAGATTCAATGACTTTTGATTCAGGGAGTTTCCAAGGGAGGATTTACTGAATTGCTGTTACCGTATATTTTATTAATAATTTTTATTTATTTTTACTTATCTTTGCTGTCTGGTGAAATCCCCATTAGATATGTGCTCCACTATTGCCAATGCCATCACCAGTGTACATCTTGCCACATGTATGCAGTCCTTGAACAGCCGGTCGAGGGTGCATACTGCTGCGTGAGATGTGAGCACGTTGTGCATTTGGAAGCCCAAATCCTGGATCTAAATGTGCAGCTGGCAACACTGAGATCCATAGACAATATGGAAAGGAGTCTTCTGCTCACTGAGCAGACGCTCAATGGGATAGATGAGGGGGGGGATGCTAGGGTGGAGCTGCAGGACACTGAAGTAGGAAGCTGGGTGACAGTTAGAAAGCGGGGTAGAGGGAAGAGCGCCAGGGAGGCTAGTCCTGATCTGGCACACCCCAATAAGTTTGCAAAGTTGGCAGATGAGGGGGTTGTCAGTACAGGGGTAGCACTGCTGCAGCCAGGCATGTCCTCTGAAAGCCGGGGGAGTGTCTGCTCCAGTAAGGGGGGAATTAGGAGAGCAGGGCAGGCCAGACAGGTGCTGGTAGTGGGGGACTCAATTATTAGGGGAACAGATAGGGCAATCTGTCACAAAGACAGGGATCGTCGAACAGTGTGCTGCCTACCTGGCGCTCGAGTCCGACACATCGCTGATCGGGTTGACAGATTACTGGGAGGGGCTGTTGAGGACCCAGCGGTCATGGTGCACATTGGCACAAATGACAAAGTTAGAGGTAGGTGGAAGTTCCTTAAAGATGATTTCAGGGAATTAGGCTGCAAGCTTAAAGCAAGGACCTCCAACGTGGTATTTTCTGAAATACTGCCGGTACCACGTGCCACACCAGAGAGGCAACGGGAGATAAGGGAGGTTAATAAGTGGCTCAAGAATTGGTGTAGGAAGGAGGGGTTTGGGTTCCTGGAGAACTGGGCCGACTTCTCAGTTGGCTACAGGTTCTATGCTAGGGACGGGCTGCACCTCAATGGGGAGGGTGCAGCTGTGCTGGGGGAGAAAATGGCTAGAAGGTTGGAGGAGTCTTTAAACTAGGGGCTGGGGGGGAGGGTATTCATTTTATAGGAGGGGAAGGCAGTGCAGATAGAGACCTGGGCACAAATAATGAAATTGGGGGTGGGGGTGGCATGGGGGTTTAGGTTAGAACAGTTAATAATTTAAGAAAGAATAGAGGTTCAGAGAGATACATAAAGTGCATGTATACTAATGCCAGAAGCCTCACCAACAAAATGTCGGAATTAGAATTAATTTTGTTGGAACATAATTATGACATGGTGGGGATATCTGAGACTTGGCTGGATGAGAGCCACGACTGGGCAGTTAATTTACAGGGCTATAGTCTGTTTAGAAATACCGTAAAAATAAGCGAGGTGGGGGTGTGTGTTTATATGTAAAATCATCCTTAAAACCCATCCTGCGTGATATCTGTGAATCTAATGAAGATGTAGAGTCTCTGTGGGTGGAGATTAGGGGAGGGGGGAAAAATAATAAATTACTGATAGGGGTTTGTTATAAGTCTCCTAAAATAATGGAAGCAACAGAGAATATCCTCGTAAAGCAAATAGATGAAGCAGCAACTCAAGGAGAAGTCATTATTATGGGGGACTTCAACTACCCTGAAATACATTGGGGAACAGAAACCTGCAGTTCCAGCAAAGGTAATAAGTTTTTGGCAACTATGAGAGACAATTACCTTTCACAACTAGTTCAGGACCCAACAAGAGGGGGGGCACTGCTAGACCTAATATTATCCAACAGGCCAGACCGCATATCAAATATAAGGGTTGGGGGTCACTTGGGTAATAGTGATCACAAAATAATAAGCTTTCATGTATCCTTTAATAAGATGTGTAGTCGAGGGGTTACAAGGACACTAAACTTCAGGAAGGCAAATTTCCAACGGATGAGAGATGATCTTGGTGCAATAAACTGGGACGATATCCTGAGACATAAAAATACACAAAGAAAATGGGAGACGTTTATTAGTATCCTGAATAGGACCTGTGCACACTATATACCCTATGGGAATAAACATGCTAGAATTAGGAGGAAACCACTATGGCTAAATAGAGCTGTAAGGGGCGCAATAAGGGACAAAAAGAAAGCGTTTAGGGAATTAAAGCAAGTAGGTAGTGAAGAGGCATTAAATAAATACAGAAGACTGAATAAATTCTGTAAAAAGCAAATCAAGACAGCAAAGATTGAGGCAGAGAGACTCATTGCCAGAGAAAGTAAAAATAATCCCAAAATATTCTTTAACTACATAAATAGCAAGAAACTAAAAAATGATAGTGTTGGTCCCCTTAAAAATAGTCTGGGTGAAATGGTGGATGAGGATGAGGAAAAAGCCAATATGCTAAATGACTTTTTTTCAACTGTATTTACACAAGAAAATCCCATGACAGATAACATGATCAGAGATAAAAAAATTTCTCCATTAAATGTCACCTGCTTAACCCAGCAGGAAGTACGGCGGCGTCTAAAAATCACTAAAGTTGACAAATCCCCGGGCCCGGATGGGATACACCCCCGAGTACTGCAGGAATTAAGTACAGTTATAGATAGACCATTATTTTTAATCTTTAAAGATTCCATAATAACTGGGTCTGTACCACAGGACTGGCGTATAGCAAATGTGGTGCCAATATTCAAAAAGGGGCAAAAACTGAACCTGGAAATTATAGGCCAGTGAGCTTAACATCTACTGTGGGTAAAATCCTGGAGGGTTTTTTAAGGGATACTATATTGGAGTATCTGAAGCTGAATAACCTCATGACACAGTATCAGCATGGGTTTACAAGGGACCGTTCTTGTCAGACTAATCTGATAAGCTTTTATGAAGGGGTAAGTTCAGGACTGGACCAAGGGAATGCAGTGGACGTGGTGTTCATGGACTTCTCAAAGGCTTTTGATACAGTGCCACACAAAAGGTTGATACATAAAATGAGAACAATGGGGATAGGGGAAAATATGTGTAAGTGGGTTAAGAACTGGCTCATGGATAGAAAACAAAGGGTGGTTATTAATGGAGCACACTCGGACTGGGTCACGGTTAGCAGTGGGGTACCACAGGGGTCAGTATTGGGGCCGCTTCTCTTTAACACATTTATTAATGACCTTGTAGGGGGCATACAGAGTAGTATTTCAATATTTGCAGATGACACTAAACTCTGCAGGGTAATAAATACAGAGGAGGATAATTTTATATTACAGGAGGATTTATGTAAACTAGAAGCTTGGGCTGATAAATGGCAAATGAGCTTTAATGGAGATAAATGTAAGGTCATGCACTTGGGTAGAACAAATAAGATGTATAATTATGTGCTTAATTGTAAAACACTGGGCAAAACTGTCACTGAAAAAGACCTGGGTGTATGGGTGGACGACAAACTCACATTTAGTGGCCAATGTCAGGCAGCTGCTGCCAAGGCAAATAAAATAATGGGATGCATTAAAAGAGGCATAGATGCTCATGAGGAGAACATAATTTTACCTCTATACAAGTCACTGGTGCGACCACACTTAGAATACTGTGTGCAGTTCTGGTCTCCGGTGTATAAGAAAGACATAGCTGAACTGGAGCGGGTGCAGAGAAGAGCGACCAAGGTTATTAGAGAACTGGGGGGTCTGCAATACCAAGACAGGTTATTACACTTGGGGTTATTTAGTTTGGAAAAACGAAGGCTTAGGGGTGATCTTATTACAATGTATAAAGACCTTTCTAATGATCTTTTTACTCTTAGACCTGTGACGGGGACAAGGGGGCATCCTCTACGTCTGGAGGAAAGAAGGTTTAGCCATAATCACAGACGCAGATTCTTTACTGTAAGAGCAGTGAGACTATGGAACTCTCTGCCGTCTAATGTTGTAATGAGTGATTCCTTACTAAAATTTAAGAAGGGACTGGATGCCTTTCTTGAAAAGTATAATATTACAGGCTATATTCACTAGTTTCCTAGATACAGCGTTGATACAGGGAGCTAGTCTGATTGCCGTATGTGGAGTCGGGAAGGAATTTTTTTCCCCAATGTGAAGCTTACTGTTTGCCACTTGGGTTTTTTTTGCCTTACTCTGGATCAACATGTTAGGGCAGGTTAGGATAGGATATGGGTTGAACTAGATGGACTTAAAGTCTTCTTTCAACCTTAATAACTATGTTACTATGTTACTATGTTACTATGACTGAGAGGGGGTTGGTGATGGTGATGGTGGTGGTGATGGCTTAGATGCAGTCTTTCGTTGCAAAAACATTGTGATTCCCTGACTGGGGGAAGCGATGGAGCATTGCTGGCTAACTTCAGTCGGAGCCGGTGCACATGTGCTACCTGAGTTTTTGTAGTCCATCCACGCTTGCATGTGCATGGTCAGTAAATGTCTAAGCATGTAACTGGTATTCAAATTTTTGAGATTTTTTCCTTAGCTAAAGATCCTTTGGCACTTTTTACAGATAACCTTTGCCTCATCACTAGGATTTTGATCAAAAAAGTGCCACACTGAACTCTTCCTACTATGGTATAAATTTTCAGGCCTTGCACGTTGTGCTAATTTGACCGTCTGGCCAACCTGTCCTGCAACTCTTTTCTTTTTTTAACACGTTTTTGGACTGCTACGGGCCTGCCAGATAACCCCAGCTGCGATGTCGATACCTGCTGCACATCCCTCTCCTCTTCTGAGCTATTGCCAGCAGCACCCTCTTCCCCCACAGGATGCCAATCCGGGTCAACAACTGGGTCATCCATCACCTCCTCTTCAATTTCATCTGCACCTTGCTCTGTGTGACCGCGTAAGGTGGTAGAGTTTGCGGGAAGGGGCACCTGAGTTTCATCAGGGTCACATTCTGGCTCAGTAGACTGCGAGGGCAATGTAGTGCTGTGGTTGAATGTGCCAGCACAATCATCTAGCAGTGGCTGTGCATCAGTGCACTCCATGTCAGATTCATCTTGGACTGGGGAATTGAGGATTTGACTTGATAACCCAGGCATGGTTTGTGAAAAGAGCTCCATGGAGTAATCTGAAGTGTGGGCTGCCGCATCCTTCATTTTTGGTGGGGGTGAAGGACACAAGGAAAGGGGTTGGTCCTGACCAGAAGCCTGCACTGACGACTCAGTGCTTGGAGCTTTTGAAACTTCAGAAGAGGAGGAGATAGAGCTGGAGGCTCTTTCGGCAATGTAAGCCAAAACCTGTTCCTGATGGTCCCGCTTTAAAAAACTGTTTACTTACTTCAAGAAAAGGGAGCCTTCCAGGCCTTCTGGAGCCAGATGAGGCAGGCTCAACACCTCCTGCCTTAGGTGCTATTGTGCTTTTGGCACTACCAGCAGGTGTACCACCACCACCACCATCAGTAGCAGGTGGCCCGCCACGACCACGTCCGCGACCTCTTCCAACATACTTTCTCATGTTTGTGTAAATGTACCCAAAATAACAGCAGAAATATATGGTACAGTATCAGAAGCGTACAGCTGTATACGGTGAAGGTGAAAAATATTAATCTCCGTATATATTTGTGGAGTAACAGACACAGACTCTCACAGGCTCACTATGGATTACACTACGATATAAAAAACAAAAAAGTGTACAGTATCAGAAGCGTACAGCTATATACAGTGTTGGTGTGAATTTTAAATCTCCGTATATATTTCAGGAGCAACACACAGTCACAGGCCCAGTCTGGCTTACACCAAAATATGAAAATCAGGAAAAGTGTACGGGCTATTTAGCGTACAGCTGTACACAGTGTTGTGGGAATTTTAAATCTCTGTATACATTTCAGCAGAAAGACACACGGTCACAGGCCCAGTCTGGCTAACACCAGAATATCAAAATCAGGAAAAGTGTACTGTCTCAGTAGCGTACAGCGGTATACGGTGCTGTGGGAATTTCAAAGCTCCGTATATATTTCAGCAGGAAGACACACGCTCACAGGCCCCGTCTGGCTAACACCAGAATATCAAAATCAGGAAAAGTGTACTGTCTCAGTAGCGTACAGCGGTATACAGTGTTGTGGGAATTTTAAAGCTCCGTATATATTTCAGCAATAAGACACACGGTCACAGGCCCAGTCTGGCTAACAGCAGAATATCAAAATCAGGAAAAGTGTACTGTCTCAGTAGCGTGCAGCTGTATTCAGTGTTGTGGGAATTTTAAATCTCCGTATATATTTCTGCAATAAGACACACGGTCACAGGCCCAGTCTGGCTAACACCAGAATATCAAAATCAGGAAAAGTGTACTGTCTCAGTGTGGAGCCCAGCTGCACTCGGATTCACAGATCTAGAAGGGTGCATGAAGGATTGTACCACTAGAGGTCTCACTATGCATACACACACCTTCACCCGTCCCCTAAGGCTGCTTTCACACTTCAGGCTTTTTGAATCAGGCGCGATCCGGCGTGTTTTTAAAAAAACGGATCCGGTACCGGAGTTCAGGCGGGCAGGGCCCTGCAAGCAGGGACACTGTTCTTTCAGAGAAGGTCCAATCACAAGGTCAGCCGGGCGCAGGACAGAGATTAAGTTAGGCTCAGCTACATGCTGGCCAGAACTACAGAATTACAGAAACGCAAGGAACAGGAGGCCACACACCTACTCAATGGGAGAATCTGGATGTGCACCCTTCACCCTACAGTGCTCCGGGATGTGCCTGCAACATCTTCAGTAAAGGTACCAAAGTGACTTGTGTGTGTGTGTCCATCTTCTTACCCCTAACTGCTGGGTTCCCCTCCGTCCTGCATCCCTACACATCTACCTGCCCTGAAGGACTCAGCCTCACCCGTAGGAGGCCTAACATCTAGCTGGACAACACCAACCCTTCCAGTGGATCTGCACCGCAGCGCTGGTCACCCTAACCAGGTACTACAGGTGGCGTCACAAATCATCATACAAACATTTATTCCCCTGTAAATATCCCCCATTTATGGTGAGCGCCCAGGGCCACGGACTGAGCCGAGTTGCCGTGACATCCCCCATAGGAGTTAATAGGCTCGGATCCGAGTACCCCCACTGCCCTGGGAGGGCGGCTCATCAGTAGCGTACAGCAGTATAAAGTGTTGTGGGATTTTAAAGCTCCATATATATTTCAGCAGAAAGACACACGGTCACAGGTCCAGTCTGGCTAACAACAGAATATCAAAATCAGGAAAAGTGTACTGTCTCAGTAGCGTACAGCTGTATACAGTTTTGGGGTAATTTTAAATCTCCGTATTAATTTTAGCAGTAAGACACATGGTCACAGGCCCAGTCTGGCTAACACCAGAATATCAAAATCAGGAAAAGTGTATGGTCTCAGTAGCGTACCCCTTCACCCCCAAGGGTGGTTTGCATGTTAATGATCGGGCCAATTTTTACAATTCTAACCACTGTCTCTTTATGAGGTTATAACTCTGGAACGCTTCAACGGATCTTGGCGATTCTGAGAATGTTTTCTCGTGATATATTGTACTTCATGGTAGTGGTAAAATTTCTTTGATGTAACTTGCATTTATTTATGAAAAAAATGGAAATATGGCGAAAATTTTGAAAATTTAGCAATTTTCAAATTTTGAATTTTTATGCCTTTAAAGCAGAGATATATGTAACAAAAAATAGTTACTAAATAACATTTCCCAAATGTCTACCTTACATCAGCACAATTTTGGAAACAACATTTTTTTTGTTAGGAAGTTATAAGGGTTAAAAGTTGACCAGCGATTTCTCATTTTTACAACACCATTTTTTTTTAGGGACCACATCACATTTGAAGTCACTTTGAGGGGTCTGTATGGCAGAAAATACCCAAAAGTGACACCATTCTAAAAACTACACCCCTCAAGGTACTCAAAACCACATTCAAGAAGTTTATTAACCCATCATGTGCTTCACAGGAGCTGTAGCAACGTGGAAGGAAAAAATTAATATTTAACTTTTAAGTCGCAAAAATGATCTTTTACAAACTTTTTTTATTTTCACAAGGGTTAAAGGAGAAAATGGACAGAAAAAGTTGTTGTGCAATTTCTCCTGAGTACGCTGATACCCCATATGTTGGGGAAAACCACTGTTTGGGCACACGGCAGAGCTCGCAAGGGAAGGAGCGCTGTTT
Source organism: Oophaga sylvatica (assembly GCA_033576555.1). Taxonomy (NCBI): domain Eukaryota; kingdom Metazoa; phylum Chordata; class Amphibia; order Anura; family Dendrobatidae; genus Oophaga; species Oophaga sylvatica. The sequence goes on from JARQOD010000005.1 coordinate 371,088,574, forward strand.
GACTTTTTCAAACCAAAATTGGCTGGAATTGAGATTGGACGCCATGTCGCATTAGGAGAGCCTCTGATGCGCCTAAACAGTGGAAACCCCCCACAAGTGCCACCATTTTGGAAACTAGACCCCCTATAGAACTTAGCTAGATCTGTTGTGAGCACTTTGAACCCCCAATAGTTTCACAAAAGTTTATAATGCCTGAGTGTGAAAAAAAACAAACAATTTTCCACAAAAATGTTTTTTAGTCCCAAATTTTTGATTTTTTCCAAGGAAATTGGACCCCAAAAGTTGTTGTCCAATTTGTCCTGAGTATGCTGATACCCCATATGTGGGGGGGGGAACTGTTTGGGTGCATGGCAGGGCTTGGAATGCAGACGTTGATGGGGTCATGTTCCGTTTGCAGTGCCCCAGATGAGCCTAAACAGTGGAAACCCCCCACAAGTGACCCCATTTTGGAAACTAGACCCCCTAAGGAACTTATCTAGATCTGTGGTGAGCACTTTGAACCCCCAAGTGCTTCACACAAGTTTATAATGCCCGGGCATGAAAATAAAAAATCCCATTTTTTTCCCACAAAAATTATCTATTAGTCACCAATTTTTTATTTTCCCAAGGGTAACAGGAGAAATTGGACCACAAAAGTTGTTGTACAATTTGTCCTGAGTACGCTGATACCCCATATGTGGGGGGGAACCACTGTTTGGGGCACGGCAGAGCTCTGAATGGAAGGAGCACCATTTGACTTTTTCCAACTTAAATTGGCTGGAATTGAGATTGGACGTCATGTTGCATTTGGAGAGCCCCTGATGTGCCTAAACAGTGGAAACCCCCCACAAGTGACCCCATTTTGGAAACTAGACCCCATAAGGATCTTAACTAGATCTGTGGTGAGCAATTTGAACCCCCAAGTGCTTCACACAAGTTTATAACGTAGAGTCGTAAAATTAAAAAATATATTTTTTCCAAAAAAAATGATCCTTTCACCCCAATTTTTATTTTCCCAAGGGTAACAAGACTCCAAAAGTGATTGTGCAATTTGTCCTGAGTATGCTGATACCCCATATGTGAGGGTAAACCACTGTTTGGGTGCATGGCAGAGCTTGGAAGGAAAGGAGCGCCATTTGACTTTTTCAACGCAGAATTGGCTGAACGCCATGTTGTGTTTGGAGAGCTCCTGATCTGTCTAAACAGTGGAAACTCCCGATAAATGACACCATTTTGGAAACTAGACCCCTCAAGGAACTTATCTAGATGTGTGGTTAGAACTTTGAACCCCCAGGTGTTTCACTAAAGTTTATAACGCCCGAGCATGAAAATAAAAAAATCATATTTTTTCCACAAACATGATCTTTTAGTCCCCAACTTTTTATTTTCCCAAGGGTAACAGGAGAAACTGGACCCCTAAAGTTGTTGTCCAAATTGTCCTGAGTACGCTGATACCCAATATGTGGGAGAAAACTACTGTATGGGCACACATCGGGGCTCGGAAGGAAGTAATGACGTTTTGGATTGCAGACTTTGATGGAATGGTCTGCGGGCGTCATGTCGCATTTGGAGAGTCCCTGATGTGCCTAAACAGTGGAAACCCCCCATAAGTGACCCCATTTTGGAAAATAGACCCCACACGGAACTTATCTAGATGTATGGTGAGCACTTTGAACCCCGAAGTGCTTCACAGAAGTTTATGACGTACAGCTGTAAAAATAAGAAATCTTTTTTTTTTTTACAAAAATTATTTTTTTGCCCCCAATATTTTATTTTCACAAGGGTAACAGGAGAAATTGGACCCCAAAAGTTGTTGTCCAATTTGTCCTGAGTACGCAGATACCCAATATGTGGGAGAAAACTACTGTATGGGCACACGTCGGGGCTTGGAAGGGAAGTAGTGACGTTTTGGATTGCAGACTTTGATGGAGTGGTCTGCGGGCGTCATGTCGCATTTGGAGAGCCCCTGATGTGCCTAAACAATGGAAACCCCCCACAAGTGACCCCATTTTGGAAAATAAACACCACAAGGAACTTATCTAGATGTGTGGTGAGCACTTTGAACCCCGAAGTGCTTCACAGAAGTTTATGACGTAGAGCCGTAAAAATAAAAAATCCTTTTTTTTTTACAAAAATGATTTTTTCGCCCCCAATATTTATTTTAACAAGGGAACAAGGGTAACAGGAGAAATTGGACCCCGGGAGCGCAGCTGATCGCCTTGGACATACTATCCCGTCAGATTGTCACGGGTTTTATGGACGGGATAGTACGTTCGATGGCAGAGAGGGGTTAAATCTCCGTGTTTATTTTAGCAGTAAGACACACGGTCACAGGCCCACTCTGGCTAACAGCAGAATATCAAAATCAGGAAAAATGTATGGTCTCAGTAGCGTGCACCTGTATACAGTGCTGGGTGAATTTTAAATCTCCATATTTATTTTAGCAGTAACACACAGGGTCACAGCCCCAGTCTGGCTAACAGCAGAATATCAAAATCAGGAAAAGTGTATGGTCTCAGAAGCGTACAGCTGTATACAGTTTTGGGGGAATTTTAAATCTCCGTATTTATTTTCGCAGTAAGACACACGGTCACAGGCCCAGTCTGGCTAACAGCAGAATATCAAAATCAGTAAAAATGTACGGTCTCAGTAGCGTACAGCTGTATACAGTGTTGGGGAATTGTAAATCTCCGTAGATATTTCCGGAGTCACACACAGATAGTCAGCCTGTATTTGTCCTTGATACCAGCCGGTACAAGGTACTGTGAGGAGCCTACAGCTCTATACAGTGGGGGGAAAAATGAACTCTCGGTAACTTAAAGAAATTTCCCCTTTATCACTGGCAGGCAGCCTGCTTGCCTATTAATCAGCTCTGCTGCTCCACACAAGCAATTTCTACTCTGTCACTGGCAGGCTGCCTAATAACCAGCGTTGCTGCACACACCAAAATCCTCCCCTGTCACTGCACAGTAACTGTACAGCTAATCGCTATCAGCACAAGTAACATTTTTTTTTGGCCCTGCCTAACGCTCTCCCTGCTGAGAAGCAGCGGCAGCAACCTCTCCCTACACTGAGATCGGCATAAGTAAAATGGCGTTCGGCGCTGTGGGATTTTATATGCACTGTGACGCCACACAAAGCAAGCCAATCACTGCAATGCCCTTCTCTAAGATGGTGCTGGCCGCTGCCCATGTCATCGCGTTGCCCACAGCCTGCGTCCTTTCTCATTGGCCGAGAAAAGGCCCTTAATGTAATATGAGAAAACCGACTTCGGCAAAATGGTCGCCAAACACGTGACCGACCTCGCGCCGCGGTCGGGTTGCATTTCATGAAACCCGACTTTGGTGAAAATCAGCGATTTTTGAAAATGAACGACCTGTTTCACTCAACTCTAAGAGTGACGAAAGGGACTCTCCAGTTGCAAGGAATCTGTAAAAAAAAGGTGACAAATTAGTTCAAAATAACAGCAATAACATAACAGTTGGAGATAATATAAAAAGAATTATTACAAACTACCAGCAACAACATTACAGATACAAGTGTGCTTCAAAAGGAGGAGATAAAATAAATATGGCTAACCGAAGAGTCACCATAAGACGCTCCGCCGGTGAAATGGAGAAGCGGCAATATGTGTCACTTCTACTGATGAAGTGTCCAATTCGTTCCACCAATACATCAAAGGTCTCCATTTTCATACGAACATATGAGCATATGAGAAAAATTTCTCAGGGTTTCCTCGTAGCTCCATGTATAGTGTAGAATACACCCCACGTGCCATTCTCTGGGCTGTGATGGGGTGGATCCACAAACGTCGTCGGCGCAGACGCATGATACACTGCTGTCTTTTTCTCTCCTTATCCAGAACAATAGCTTTCAAATGATTCACCTCAACAGCTAAATCCACATTAATCTTCAGAATGTTTGCTATCACGCCTTTCATCTTCGCCAGCCACTTGCTCTTCTCTACAACCTGCACTTGCTCCTCTACAACCTGTCAAAGATGGGCTGTAGGAACACTGTATATAAAGGTTTTCAGTAGCCAATCACGTTTGGGAGCCTCCCATGGGCATTTTTGAAAACCGGATCCGTCGTAAAACAGATAAAAAAAGGATGAAACGGATGCAAAACTGATTAAACAGATCCGGTTCATCAGTTTTACACAATTTACGCCGGATCCGGTGCTCCAACGCGATGACGGATCCTGCCTGCCAGAAAAAGCCTGATGTGTGAAAGTAGCTTTATGGTTAGGGTTGGTGCTAGGGATAGGGTTGGGGTTAGAGCTGTGGCTAGGTATAGGGTTGGGGTTAGGGTTGTGTTGGAGTTAAGGTTGTGTTGGGGTTAGGGTTGTGTTGGGGCTGGGGTTTGGGTTGAGGTTAGGGTTGTGTTGGGGTTAAGGTTGTGTTGGGGTTAGGGTTGTGTTGGGGTTACGGTGGTGTTGGGGTCAGGGTGGTGTTATGGTTAGGGTTGGGGGGTTTAGGGTTGTGTTGGGGTTAGGGTTGTGGTTAGGGTTGGGATTAGGGTTAGGGGCGTGTTGGGGTTAGGGTTAGGTTTGGGTTTAGGGCTGTGTTAGAGTTAAAATTGGGGAGTTAGAATTGAGGGGTTTCCACTGTTTAGGCACATCAGGGGGTCTCCTATCAGGACATGGCACCCGCCATCGATTCCAACCAATTTTGTGTTCAAAAAGTCAAACGGTGCTGCGCCTCCCTTCTTAGCCCTGCCATGGCTTTCCCCCACATACTGGGTATTGGCATACTCAGGAGAAATTGCACAACAAACTTTGTGGTTCATTTTCTCCTGATACCCATGTGAAATTAAAAAAGTTTGGGTCTGAATTAAATTTTTTGTGAAAAAAGTTAAATGTTAATTTTTTAATTTCACATTACTTTAGTTCTCGTGAAGCACCTAAAGGGTTAATTAACTTCTTGAATGTGTTTTTGTGCAACTTGAGTGTTGTAGTTTTTAGAATGATGTCCCTTTTAGGTAATTACTGTCATATTGACCCCCCAAATGCACTTCAAATGTGAGGTGGTCCCTAAAAAGAAATAATTTTGTAAATTTTGTTGGAAAAATCAGAAATCGCTGGTCAACTTTTAACCCTTATGACATCCTAACAAAAAAATTATGTTTACAAGATTGCGCTGATGAAAAGTTGACATGTGGGAAATGTTATTTATTAACTATCTCTCTGATTTAAGGGCAAAATTTTAAAAAATTTTTCAAAATTTCAATTTTTCTCATAAATAAATGCAAGTCATATCGAAGACATTTTACCACTAACATGTAGTACAATATGTCACGAAAAAAACAGTCTCAGAATCAGCAGGATACGTTGAAGCGTTCTAGACCTATAACTTCATAAAGTGACAGGCTCTCCATGCATGTGCTGTGACTGTGACACAGCCGCGACACATGCAGCTGTGGCGCCGATCAGCTGATCAGCCGGCGTGCTCCATGTATCTGGGTTCCCGCTGTAGCTTATTCGGTAAGCGCTATAGCTTGCCAAATAAGCTGGTACCCGAACAAATTCGCTCAACTCTAATTATGACCTGTTACGACAGAGGAGGGAATGTTGGGAGGAGAGGGGAGGGGTTAAAAAAGGGAAAGGGGGTACTTTATTTTATATACATATGTAAATATTACTGGCATGTACAATCCATCAATAAGTAGGTGGAACATTGATAATCAATAAAAATAGTGATTTTTTTTTAGAAGACAGGTTCCCTTTAAAGTTTTTGAAAGTGAAGAAGGTATTTTTTATGATAAATAAGTTTAAAATTATTGTTATAGAGAATACAGTAAAGATGTATATCTTAGTACCGTGTTAACCAGTAGATAGAAAAATATTTAGAATTGAGAGTCCTCAGTGGTTGATACCTTTTAATGGCTAACTGAAAAGATGGTAACAAATTGCAAGCTTTCGAGACTATTCAGGTCTCTTCATCAGGCAAAGACTAATACAAAATCTGAAGAATCACATATTTATACACAACACAGCACAGAAAAAATGCAATAGATGAGACAAGTGACGTGAAGCAGAACTGTCATTATGGGAGAGGGATGAACAGTTGTGGCAATAAATATTGGACTAGTTCATAGATAAGGAGTGTGAAAGTTTTATTACCCTCTGATTGGGGTCTGGTAATGTTTTGTGATGTTCTCACAGGGTCTTTGAAGCAAATTCCTTAATTGATGTAATAGGCCATAAATCCATGTGATATGTTCATACCAGCATTGAGAGTGTCAAAGGTCACCATCAATTTGTATTCGCAAACTCTCCTGTGTCTCTGAGATGTGAAATCACCTTTCAGTACAAGTAATTTCATGTCCAACATGCTATGACCGGGGATGCAAAAGTGTTTGGCCACAGGTAGATCCATTCTTTTTTCTCTTATTGTGTGCCAATGAGAATTCATCCTTGTTCTCAGTTTTTGCCCTGTCTCCCCCACATACAGACCCCCAGTTGGACATTTTGTACAAATAATTAGGTACACCACATTAGATGTGATGCAGCTGAAAGTACCTGGCATCTTGTAGTCCTGATGTGAGTTGGGGATCTTTATCTTGTCCGTGGTCATTATAAATGGACAGGTTTAAAAAAAATTTCTGGTTGCAAGGGATGATTTAGCTGTTGGAGAGGACAGGGAGCTTCTGACAATGATGCTTCTTAGATTTGGGGGCTACCTAAAACACTGTAGTGGGGGTCTGGAAATATGGATTGAAATTGGGCATCTTTTTGTAGTAAAGGTTGTAGTTTCCGTGAAGCTCCCCTTAGCATCTCCAGATTTGGATTGTAGGTGACCACTAGAGGCACCCGGTTATTTTCATCTTTAGTTTTGTAATGTAGCAGGTGATTCCTTGATATTCTGGTGGCTCTTCTAATTTGGTTTTCAATTGTTCTTGGATGGTAGCCCTGATTTAAAAAGGTCTTTCTAAGGCGACCAAGGTGTTCATCTCTATCCATTATAGAGAATGTAATACATTTTTGGTCCACAGGATACATATGGATGTCCTCTGCCATTTCCAATATCTGGCAATTACTCTATTCTACCACCCACAGGAAAAAAAATAATTTTGCTTCTTTGGTGGCTAGTCCCTGCTGCTCACTCTTCATCATTTCCTAGGTGTAACAACAGCATGACAGAGAATAACGTTATGCTTTGTGACTTCTGTGCATTTCCTGTAGTGTTATGTATGCTGGTTAGGTTACAGCCAAAGGAATGAAAGCAATAATTTAACACTGCAGCCCACACATTAATTCTACATTTCTCACTTAGCAAATGATTTGAAAGTTCTTTACAATGTATGTAGGCTGACTAAAACTGGTTCATGTAGCTATTCATAGGTCACCCACTATTCTTCAGAAATCAGTTTCTTTGTGATGCTCTCTGAAATATCTTGTTGAAGTTTGTAAATGTAAATAGATCATCAATATCAGATCAGTGGGCGTCCGGAACCCCCACTGATCACTCATTTTTAGCTCTGGCGGAGGCCAGGTATTCACTGTGTATTGGTTATTGCTGAGAACTACTGCTCTGCTCCCATTGAAATTAATATGATTTGAGTTGCAGGTCTCATCAGTGGTCACTAAACTGTGAGCAGAGTTGTGCTGTCCCAGCTTGATTTACAGTTGTCATCTGGCTGCAGCCTGAGCTGAAAACAGCTGATTAGTTGGGATGCTGAGTATCAGATTCCCACTGATCTGATACTGTTGACCTGTCCTAATGCTAAGTCATCAATATCATAAGCCTGGTGTTACATCTGTTAGAGGCAAAAGGCACAAAAAGGGCTACTTTGGCCTCTCACCTGGCAGATTCCAGAAGAACCCCAGCCTTCCCCCATTAACTCTTGTGAAGGGATCTGGGTTTACAACTGGGTCCACTGAATTGCTTCCATGGAAGGGCTCCTTTCCGGAGAAGCGAACCAGAGCAAGAAGTGTCCTCAAGCTTGGACAATAATGAGAGGTCACGTGAGGGACAAATAGTGAAAACATAAGCTGAGGTCAGAAAGCAGGATACACAACCATCACACAGGAGCAAGGTGTCAAAGACCAGGTCAAGCTGAAAACAAAATAATAACTGGCAGCTAGAGGCTGTGAGCTGGGTTTTATATAGATTGGAGTACTGCCCATGGCTTCCAGCAGAGAATTCATTACCTACGAGCTTACTGCAGCAAAACACAAGTACATAGGAAAGACTAAAGAACCAGTCTCAGCAATCTAAAAGCTTAATACCCACACACTGGCCGGCATTCAACAGTAACCAAAGTGTTAGTGCGGCGCCACCTCGTGACCAGTGCACAGTTACAGCAGTAGATTCAGACACAGATGTGAAACCTGGACAAGCCCATTAACTGATAATCTGCTAGTGATTTCACTCTTGACAGTAGAGTTTGTAATTCTTATTTCTGCTTTTCTTATCTGCCTTCAGCTGATTTATGACCACAAAAGTTTAGCTAGACTTTGATGTGGTCATAAATCAGCTGAATGTCATGCGTCTAGGTTCAAACCCTTGAGCCTATGCTTTGTGGTTGGCTTCTTTATCTGAGGAGCCACAGGAGATATAACTTTTCTCCGGGTGTTTATTGACTGTTATCCTTGATTTAGTCTTTTTGGGTTTACAGGTGTTTTCATTTATTCATTTATTTGCCCAATCACCTTTCAGGTGCAGCTATATATGCTTTCTCCTTGCTGGTATCTCCTGCTGGTGATATTCTAATTTGGATGTCCAGCAATACTGCCATTGTTTATGCCAGTCAGTGAAAGACCAGCTAGGGCTTATCTCTCTGCTGATTATGCTTTTCACTCTCCATCTATCTTCTTCAGTTTCTTGTTAAGGACGTAGGTGGCATACTCTCTAGCAGTATGTACTCTGCATTCTCTTTCTTTCTCATTCACAGTGTTTCCTTCCTCACCGGCTAAGGTTTTAATGGATATGCCTTCGTTGGTGAATAGCAGAGGATCCCCAGATCCAGGTGTAAAAAGCTTGTTGCATCATTCCCAAGAAGACTCATGGCTGTACTAGCTCAAAAGGGTGCTTCTACTCAATACTGAGCAAAGGGTCTGAATACTTATGACCATGTGATATTTCAGTTTTTCTGCTTTAATAAATTTGCAAAAATGTCTACATTTCTGTTTTTTTTCAGTCTAGATGGAGTGCAGAGTGTACATTAATGAGAAAAAATGAACTTTTTTGAATTTACCAAATGACTGCAATGAAACAGTGAACAATTTAAAGGGGTCTGAATACTTTCCATACCCACTGTAATTTCTAAGATTTTGTTAATTATTATCGTAAGTTCATTAAGAACTTCTTAGTCATAGTCAAATCTCTTACTGGTATGACCAAGAAGGGTACTGACTTTTTCTCTTGTTCTACTGAGGCTGTTGAAGCTTTGCTGCTCTCAAGACAGCCTTTTCTAAAGTTCCTGTCCTCAGTCAAACCGATGTTGATTTGCCTTTTGTGGTTGATAGAGTTGAGCGATACTTTCCGATATCCTAAAGTATCGGAATCGGAATGGTATCGCCGATATCACTAAAATATCGGCGATACCCGATACCGATACCGGAAGTCCCATGTAAGTCTATGGGAACAAAATATCGCAACTAAAAAAACCCCATTCTTTCCTTGTAAACACTAAATATACACACATAGAATACATATATATATATATATACATGTCATTGTGACATATATATACATATATGTATAGTTTATACACTTCTACATAGTAAAATATCCTTTGATTCAATTGCCGGGTAAAGCCGGCTTCAGTGAAAAGACAGAAGCACCCGACATGAAATGACACTTGGTGTACATAGGGTTAACATTTCTTTTCATGTCTTTGCTATCTGATTTGCACAAACAATTAAATCAGACTATGTGTGCAAAATTCAACCTGTAGGGGTTAATTAAAGGTGTAAATTCGTTGTAAAAAAAGCGGACTTTTTTGCTACGAATTTACACCTTTAATTAACCCCTACAGGTGTGAAATTTTGCACACATAGTCTGATTTAATTGTTTGTGCAAATTAGATAGCAAAGGACATGAAAAGAAATGTTTAACCCTATGTACACCAAGTGTCATTTCATGTCGGGTCAACCCGACATGAAATGACACTTGTTACATAGGGTTAAACATTTATTTCATATCTTTGCTATTAATTTGCACAAACTAATTAAATCAGACATGTGTGCCTAATTTTCACAACCTGTAGGGGGGTAATTAAAAGGTGTGAAATTGTTGTAAAAAAAACGGACTTTTTTGCTACGAATTTACACCTTTAATTAGCCCCTACAGGTGTGAAATTTTGCACACTTAGTCTGAATTTAATGTTTGTGCAATTAGATAGCAAAGGACATGAAAAGACATGGTTAACCCTATGTACACCAAGTGTCATTTCATGTCGGGTTCTGCATTTTCACAAAAGCCGGCAATTGAATTAGCGGCTATTATACTATGTAGAAGTGTATGAACTACAAATATAAATATATATATATATGTGTCACAAATTCAATGACATGTATATATATATATATGAGGTGTAAAATTGCTGAAAAAAAATGCGTGGGCTCCCGCCCTATTTTCGCAACCAGACAGACAAAGCCAGTGAGTGGGGGCAGATAATAATAGCCCAGAGAGGGACCATTATTTTGCCCCCCCCCGGCTACTAACATCTGCCCCCAGACACCCCAGGAAAGACAAATCTATAATTAGATTCGCCCTTTCTGGCACTTTGCCCGTCTATTCCCATTGCCTGTAGCGGTGGCGAATGGGTTAATATGGGGTTAAAGCCACTTGCTATTGAAAGGTGACCTTAAGCCAGGTTAATAATTGAGAGCTGTCAATTAGACAACTATCAATTATTAATCCTATTGCATGAAATAAAAATAAAACACACACACTTTAATTAAAAATCATTTTAATGAAATAAAGACACATGTTTTTGACCATCTTTTATTTTACTGCAAAAACCATTTCCTGTAATAAAAATAAAATAAAAAAGCAAAATTATTCTTACCTATCCCATGCACAGTCAGGTCCCACGGTGTAATCCTTCAGAAAGGGTTAATGTTTACTGCAGGGACCGCAGCTAATGCTGCAGCCTCACAGTAAACCCCAAATGAATGAGTTCCTCTCCTGCCTGACAGGAGAGTAAAGGCTGGGTGTCACATAACGATACACCAGCGATCCCGACAACGATATGCACTTGTCAGGATCGCTGGTGTATCGCTACATGATCGCTGCTGAGCTGCCAAACAGGCAGCTCAGGCAGCGATCTGGGACAGCGACACTGCGGGTAACATGCTTAAGGGCCCGTCTCACATAGCGATATCGCTACCGAGATCGCTGCTGAATCACTAGTTTTGTGACGCAGCAGCGAGCTCACCAGCGATATCACTGTGTGTGACATTCAGCGACGATCAGCCCCCTGCCGGGTATCGCTGATCGTCGCAGAAATGTCAGGACCTTTTTTTGATCGCTGGTTTCCCTCTGACAGGCACGCATCGCTGCGTGTGACAGGCGGGAGACCAGCGATCCGCTGGTAACCAAGGTACACAGCGGGTTTCCAGGCACCGCGCAGCGCTTGGAAACCCGCTGTGTACCTTGGATACCAGCTCCCTGCATCAGGGCGCTGGTATCCAAGGTACACAGCGGGTTTCTAGGCACAGCCCCGCGCCTGGAAACCCGCTGTGTACCTTGGTTACCAGCGGATCGCTGGTCTCCCGCCTGTCACACGCAGCGATGCGTGCCTGTCAGCGGGAAACCAGCGATCAAAGGTCCTGACATTTCAGCGACGATCAGCGATACCCGGCAGGGGGGCTGATCGTCGCTGAATGTCACACACAGCGATATCGCTGGTGAGCTCGCTGCTGCGTCAAAAACTAGTGACTCAGCAGGATCTCGGTAGCGATATCGCTATGTGAGACGGGCCCTTAAGTGGAAAGCTTAATTGATTGCTTTCCACTTTCACTTCAGGTCAGCCAGGGACACAATCAGTGACGTCAGAGGGAACTGATTAACAAAAATAGGGGTTCCCTTCGAAAAAAAAATGGCGTGGGGTCCCCCCTATTTTTGTTAACCAGCCAGATGAAGCAGACCGCTGAGGCCTGGATTTTCAGGCTGTTAAGGAGCCAAGATCCATGGACCTTGCCAGCCTGATAATACTAGGCCACAGCAGTCTGCATATCTTGGCTGATTAACAAAAATAGGGGATCCCCTCGAAAAAAATTGGCGTGGGGTCCCCCCTATTTTTGTTAACCAGCCAGATGAAGCAGACCGCTGAGGCCTGGATTTTCAGGCTGTTAAGGAGCCAAGATCCATGGACCTTGCCAGCCTGATAATACCAGGCCACAGCAGTCTGCATATCTTGGCTGATTAACAAAAATAGGGGATCCCCTCGAAAAAAATTGGCATGGGGTCCCCCCTATTTTTGTTAACCAGCCAGATGAAGCAGACCGCTGAGGCCTGGTTTTTCAGGCTGGTAAGGATCCAATATCCATGGACCTTGCAAGCCTGATAATACCAGGCCACAGCAGTCTGCTTAGCTTGGCTGGTTAACAAAAATAGGGGATCCCCTCGAAAAAAAAACGGCGTGGGGATCCCCCCTATTTTTGTTAACCAGCCAAGTAAAATGCAGACTGCTGCGGCCTGGTATTAAAAGACTGTCAAGGCCCATGGATTTTGGCCTCAACAGCCTGATAATACCAGGCTACAGCAGCCCCACATTTGGCGCATCAAAAGATGTGCCAATTGTGGCACTTTACCCGGCTCTTCCCACTTGCCCTGTAGCGGTGGCAAGCGGGGTAATAAGGGGTTATTGTCACCGTTGATTGCACGGTGACAATAAGCCCGGTTAATAATGGAGAGGCGTCAATAAGACACCGATCCATTATTAATCCCAAAGTTATTAAATGCATAAAAAAAAGACACAGCAAGAAAAAAGTCTTTTAATGAAATAAAAGAGACAACACAGTTTTCATTACTTTTATTACTCTCTCATTCCTGCGACGCCATCGATCTCCTGTAAAAAAAGAAAAAAAACAAACCAACAGTATACCACCTGTCCGACGCAGTCCATAACGATAGTCCCACGACGATCCAGCTCTGCTACATCGCAATGACAGGCAGAGCCTGTCATTGCAACGCAGCACAGCTGATTACCTGCTTCCCCGGCGGTGACGTCATCGGACTGACTGCTTTACGGCCGGGATTACCCAGCAGTCACTGCAGTTATCGCGAGAAACTGCATGTGACCGCCGGGGAAAGAAGATGGCGGCCATGAAGCAGTCCAGGACGTGACCGCCGGAGATCTTCTGCCAGGTAAGTGCCGCTGACTCCTGACAGACCCGACCGACGGACACTGACAGTGACAGTGACAATCCCGATTCCGGTATCCGATAAGACGAAAATATCGGAACTCGGAATCGGAATTCCGATACAGCCAATATCGGCCGATACCCGATATTTGCAGTATCGGAATGCTCAACCCTACTCATCACAGGTCCTTTACCACAACACACTATTATATACAGGTTTTATCCCAGGTATTCAAACACATACCCCTTGAGTGGGTTTGTAGGTGACTGGACCCACCCAGCTCTCCTAGTCACCTGGAAGCCTCCCAATACATAGCACAGCTCTCAATAGTAGATGTGCTGAACAAACATATCCAGGCTTCCATCACAGAGCCACCCATCTCTGCGATACATACCGTCCATCCATGACATGTCTCCATGCATATCCCGAGGGCCATACACAGCGCCCCCTAGCTGCATCAGGTGTCACTACACCACAGCCCATACATTGTAAAGCCCTTACAGTGTAGTACCCAGTATATTTAGGCCAGCTAGTGCTTCTGGAGACATGCACCCATAATTTAAGAGAGCTCTCATCACTATAGAAAAGCCAAACTTGTTGACGCTAAATTTGGTTTAGGCACACTGGGGTTCAGAAGGAAGAGGGCATTTGGATTAGGGAGAGCAGAATTAGCTGAATTTCTTTACATTGTAGTACCCAGTACGTTGTAGTGTCCATACATTGTGTCTAGCTCGTGCTTCTGGAGACACAGACCCCATAAATTAAGCGGGCTCTTATCGTTACAGAAATGCCAAACACATGGATGCTAAATGTGGTTAAGGCACGCTGTGGGGCTCAGAAGGTAGAGGATCATTTGGATTTGGGAGTGCAGAATTTGTTGGATTTCTTTTGGGGGGTGAGGAGCCTTAGCGTTTTTCCAGAGCCTTTGTGCTATCAATAATGTGTAAGCCCCCTATATTTCCATTGACAAATGATGGACATAAGTGGGGACTAGCTTTTTTGTGGATTGAGTTGAAGATTTTATAGTGAACATTTTATATAATATTTTGGTTCACACTTATCCTGCACTCTATTCTGAGTACTTATATCGGGGTTTCCATCTAAATCTCTGGATGACATGGGGACCACATATAGGATGTGCTGTCACGTCCTATGTCAGGAAGGGGTTAAAAAAATCAATTGAATTTAGTATATGTGACAGACCTGCAACCTCATGCTGTCAGGTCATTTTTACTGTTCAGTGAATGACATTAAAAGAAACCCCAAAATAACCGTTGAATAATTTTTCTTTTAACCGTTTCATCCCACTTGGATTTTTTTACCATTTTCCAGGACATTTTATGGTAAATCAAATGGTACCACAACCAAAGACCACACACCACGACCATAAGTCCAGATTATAAAAAATATATATTTTATTAGATAATAATAGTATTCACAGAGAAAATGGAATGGAGTAAAAACAATGTATCAATAAAATAAGATATATGCTGATAAACGACAAAAAAAAACAAAATTAGAAGTGCAAAATAATAGATCAATTAAATATGTATCAACTAAAGTGCATATGTGCAAGTGCATTAGAGACACCACCAGGGGTCAGTATACAACAGAACTACTCAGAACACTAAGTGCCAAACAGTCAAAAACACACAGTGTATGTATAGAGTATGCGTATAGACCAGGACAGGCAAAGTGACAAACTTAATAAAGTCATATAACTGCTAAATGCTCGTGATCACTTACAGTTTGTACAGCTCCTGGTCACCCGGATAGACGCCCACCCCAACGCGCGCTTTGGCACATTGCCTTCATCAGGGGGTGGAGTCTATGGGAGATAGGAGGGTATAAATACTACAATCGACCAATCGAATGTGTGGGCGTGTACAGAGGCTACCAATCCACATGCAGAGGCGGAGTACACAGGCTAACATCAATACAAAGAATCCTTCTATTGCTGCACATCATGACGAGACAATAATGCCATTGCGCATGCCCGGATCGCATGCGGCCAATGGCTGACGTTAAGAATCGCACATGACACAGAGGCTACCTATGCAATTGCGCAAGTCACAGCAACACGTCACCAAAACTAGTTTGTGTCATCACGCATGCGTAGATAAGTTTTACAGAACAGGGTATTACAGAGCACATCGGAAGATCCCTGTTACTGCGCATGACCGGAAATAGTGTCTGCGCAGCCGCATAACAAGATACCTCTTTGTAATAGAACGACCCTGTTACCATGGCTCCCATAAGTCTAATAGTCTAATAACTATTGGACACAGTAATGTTTCTGCCTTGAAATTAGGTTTATTGTACTGGCAGAACATGTGCAATCTGCATTCAAACTAAATTTGACAGGTGCATAAGTATGGTCACCCTTATAATTTTCTTGTTTTAAATACTCCTACCTACTTTTTACTGACTTACTAAAGCACTTTTTTTTGGTTTTGTAATCTCATTGAGCTTTGAACTTCATAGCCAGGTGTATGCAATCATGAGAAAAGCTACTTAAAGTGGCCACTTGCAAGTTGTTCTCCTGTTTGAATCTCCTCTGAAGAGTGGCATCATGGGCTCCTCAAAACAACAGTCAAATGATCTGAAAACAAAGATTATTCAACATAGTTGTTCAGGGGGAGGATACAAAAAGCTGTCTCAGAGATTTAACCTGTCAGTTTCCACTGTGAGGAACATAGTAAGGAAATGGAAGAATACAGGGACAGTTCTTGTTAAGGTCAGAAGTGGCAGGCCAAGAAAAACATCAGAAAGGCAGAGAAGAAGAATGGTGAGATCAGTCAAGGACAATCCTCAGACCACCTCCAGAGAGCTGCAGCATCAACTTGCTGCAGATGGTGTCACTGTGCATCGGTCAACTATACAACGCACTTTGCACAAGGAGAAGCTGTATGGGAGAGTGATGCGAAAGAAGCCGTTTCTGCAAGCACGCCACAAACAGAGTCGGCTGATGTATGCAAAAGAACATTTGGAGAAGCCAATTTTTTTTTGGAAGAAGGTCCTGTGGACTGATGAAACCAAGATTGAGTTGTTTGGTCATACAAAAAGGCGTTATGCATGGCGTCAAAAAAACACAGCATTCCAAGAAAAACACTTGCTACCCACGTGTAAACATGCAGTGGTAGTTCAGTGCCGACAACTGTCACAGACAGCTGACAGGCACAGCATGCGGTGCGGGGACCTTTTCAGTTGGTCCCCGCACCTACAGCGCTGTGATTGGTCAGTCAATGTGACTGACCAAACACAGCAGCGATCAGGCAGAAGAGGCTGAAATTTCAGCCTCTTCTGCCCGATCAGTGCAGGAGCTCGGCGCTGCAGTGGCCGAGCTTCCTGCACTGACAGCCAGGAGCGGCGCCCCCGCCGCCTCTGGCTGTTAACCCCCTGACTGCAGCGATCGAGCGTGATCGCAGCGCTCAGGGGGAGAGGCAGAGGGTCGGGAGCTCCCTCTGCCTCAGATCGGCACCCCGCAATGTATTTGCAGGGCCCGATCTCTGCCTTGATGACCCGGGGGTTGTCATGACAACCTCCGGGTCATCTAGCTACGGAAAGCCGCTGTGACCATGGTCACAGCAGCTTTCACTATAGATACAATGCATTGCAATGGTGGAGCATTGCAATGCATTGTAACGGCAATCAAAAGTAAAAAAGTGAAATCCCATAAAGGGACAAGGTAAAAAAAGCATTTTTTTAAAAAATTTGTTAAAAAAAATATTAAAAAATAATAAAAAAAATTCCCCTAAAAAATACACATTTTTATGTAATAAAAAAACAAAAAACAAAAAAATACACGTTTGGTATCGCCTCGTCCGTAAAAATACCACCTATAAAAGCATAACCCTAGTTAACTCCTTCAGTGAAAGCTGTAAAAAACAACACAAAAAAGTAGTAAATTATACTTTTTCCAAGCGGTATCATCATACCGCTTGGAAAAAGTGCAATAACACGGATATAAATAAACATGGTACCGCTGAAAACATCATCTTGTTCCGCAAAAAACAAGCCGCTATACAGCATGATCAGCAAAAAATAAAAAAGTTATAGCTCGCAGAATAAACTGTTGCAAAAATAATTATTTTTTCTATAAAATTTTTTATTGTGTAAAAAACGCCAAAACATAAAAAAATATATAAATGAGGTATCGCTGTAATCGTAGTGACCCAAAGAATAAAGCTGCTTTATAAATTTTACCACATGCGGAACGGAGAAAAAAAAAAAAAAAAAACAATTCCTGAATTGCTGGTTTTTGTTCATTCTGCTTCCACAAAAATCGGAATAGGAAGCGATCAAAAAACGTTATGTGCCCGAATATGGTACCAATAAAACGTCAGCTCGTCCCGCAAAAAATAAGTCCACAGATAACTCTGTCGGCCGAAATATGGAAAATTTATAGCTCTCAAAATACGGCGATGCAAAAATTTCTTACAAAAAATTCTTCCAAAAAAAAGCGTCTTTTAGTGTGACAGAAGCTAAACATGAAAAAAGGATGTAAATCTGGTATCGCTGTAATCGCACCAACCCGAAAAATAAAGTCGCCTAATCACTAATACCGCACGAGGAACGGCGTAAAAAATAAAACCAATTCTTCACCTTTTGTGGATTTGTTCATTCTGCCTCCCAAAGATCGCAGTAAGGCGATCACAGTGGTTCCCCCCCCACATATGGGGTATCAGCATACTCAGGACAAATTGCACATCAACTTTTGGGGTCCTATTTCTCCTGTTACCCTTATAAAAATAAAAATTTGGTGGCAAAAAGATCATTTTTGTTATTTTCACGACTCTATGTTATAAACTTCTGTGAAGCCCTTGGGGTTCAAAGTGCTCACCACACATCTAGATAAGTTCCTTGGGGGGTCTAGTTTGCAAAATGGGGTCACTTGTGGGGGGTTTCTACTGTTTAGGCACATCATGGGCTCTCCAAGTGCGACATGACACCCACAGACCATTCCATCAAAGTCTGCATTCGAAAACGGCGTTCCTTCCCTTCCGAGCTCTGCCATGCGTCAAAATAGTGGTTTACCCCCACATATGGGGTATCAGCGTACTGAGAACAAATTGCACAATAGCTTTTGGGGTCCTATTTCTCCTGTTACCCTTATAAAAATAAAAATTTGGGGGCAAAAAGATTATTTTTGTGGAAAAAAATATGATTTTTTTATTTTTACGGCTCTACGTTATAAACTTCTGTGAAGCACTTGGGGGTTCAAAGTGCTCACCACACATCTAGATAAGTTCCTTGGGGGGTCTAGTTTCCAAAATGGGGTCACTTGTGGGGGATTGTTACTGTTTAGGCACATCAGTGGCTCTCCAAATGTGACATGACACCCGCAGACCATTCCATCAAAGTCTGCATTCGAAAACGGTGCTCCTTCCCTTTCGAGCTCTGGCATGCATCAAAATAGTGGTTTACCCCCACATATGGGGTATCAGCGTACTCTGGACAAATTGGACAATAACTTCTGGGGTCCTGTTACCCTTTGAAAAATAAAAATTGGGGGTGAAAAGATCATTTTTGTGGAAAAGATATGATTTTTTAATTTTACGGCTCTACATTATAACCTTCTGTGAAGCCCTTGGGGTTCAAAGCTCTCACCACACATCTAGATAAGTTCCTTGGTGGTCTATTTTCCAAAATGGGGTCAATTGTTGGGGGTTTCCACTGTTTAGGCACATCAGGGACTCTCCAAATGCAACATGGCGTCCAATCTCAATTCCAGCCAAAAAAGTCAAATGGCGCTGCTTCCCTTCCGAGCTTTGCCATGCGCCCAAATAGTGGTTTACCCCCACATATGGAGTATCAGCGTACTCAGGACAAATTGCACAAAAACTTTTGGGGTCCTTTTATCCTTTGGAAAATAAAAATTGGGATGAAAAGATCATTTTTGTGGAAAAAATATGATTTTTTAATTTTACGGCTCTACGTTATAACCTTCTGTGAAGCCCTTTGGGGTTCAAAGCTGTCATCACACATTAAGATAAGTTCCTTGGGGGGTCTAGTTTCAAAAATGGGGTCACTTGTGGGGGTTTCCACTGTTTAGGCACATCAGGGAGTCTCCAAATGCGACATGGCGTCCAATCTCAATTCCAGCCAAAAAAGTCAAATGGCGCTGCTTCCCTTCCGAGCTCTGCCATGCGCCCAAATAGTGGTTTACCCTCACATATGAGGTATCAGCGTACTCAGGACAAATTGCAGAATAACTTTTGGGTTCCTTTTATCCTTTGAAAAATAAAAATTGGGGGTGAAAAGATCATTTTTGTGGAAAAAAATATGATTTTTTAATTTTACGGTTCTACGTTATAACCTTCTGTGAAGCCCTTGGGGCTTCAAAGTGCTCACCATACATTTAGATAAGTTCCTTGGGAGGTCTAGTTTCCAAAATGGGGTCACTTATGGGGGGTTTCCACTGTTAAGGTACATCAAGGGCTCTCCAAACGCGACATGGTGTCCGCTCTCGATTCCAGCCAATTTGACATTCAAAATCTCAAATGATGCTCCTTCCCTTCTGAGCACTGCCGTGCGCCTAAAGATTGGTTTTCCCCCACACATGGGGTATCGGTGTACTCAGGAGAAATTGTACAACAAATATTGGTTCATTTTCTCCTGATACCCTTGACAAAATTTAAAAAATTGTGTCGAAAGAAAAATTTTGGGAAAAAAAGTGAAATGTTCATTTTTTTCTTCTATATTGCTTCAATTCTTGTGAAGTACCTAAAGGGTTAATAAACTTCTTGAATGTGGCTTTGAACACCTTGAGGGGTGCAGTTTTTAGAATGGTGTCACTTTTGGGTATTTTCTGTCATATTGACCCCTCAAATTCACTTCAAATGTGAGGTGGTCCCTAAAAATGGTTTTGTAAATTTTGTTGGAAAAATGAGAAATGCTGGTCAAATTTAACACTTATAACTTCCTAACTAAAAAAAATGTTGGTTCCAAAATTGTGCTGATGCAAAGTAGACATGTGGGAAATGCTATTTAGTAACTATTTTGTGTGACATATCTCTCTGATTTAAGGGCATAAAAATTTAAAGTTTGAAAATTGCAAAATTTTCAAAATTTTTGCCATATTTCCATTCTTTTCATAAATAAACGCAAGTTATATCAAAGAAATTTTACCGCTAACGTGAAGTACAATATGTCATGAGAAAAGATTCTCAGAATCGCCAAGATCCGTTGAAGCGTTCCAGAGTTATAACCTCATAAAGAGACAGTGGTCAGTAATGTAAAAATTGGCCTGGTCATTAACCTACAAAATGGCTTGGTCGTTAAGGGGTTAAGTCATAAGTGCAAAATACTCAATAATATCACAAAAATGTGAAAAGGTGACGTATAAAAATATATATATATATTATGTATAGAATCAGATAAGTGCAATAGATATAACAGAATACACAGGTGTGTCTGTTGTGAATGTGTTGGAGATGAGTTCTGAGCAGAAGCTCCCTCTGGTGGTTGCAGACAGTGCTGAACCATTTAGTGAAGATTGGCAATCAGGAGTTACAGACTGGTCCTATATATCAGGGTTGCCGGTGATCAATTGTTCTTGTCTAACTGCTGTTGTTCCTGGTTCACTTGGAAGCCTGCTGAATCTTGCCTCTTCTCCTGCTCTCAGATAAGACATTTTCTGTTTTTATTTCTGTGCTTGCTTTTTGCATTTTTTCCTGCACTCTTGTGGAGGTCAGCCAGGTCCCCTCCGGGGGGCTTGTGCTCCTCTCAGTTTATCTGAGCCTCTGTTATTTGTTCATTTGCCTTTTCCAGTCCTTCATGAATGACATTTTCAGGGATTTTGTGGATAAATTTCTGATTGTTTATTTGGATGATATCTTGATTTTTTCCAATGACTGGGACTCTCATGTGAAACATGTTCGGACTGTGTTCCAGATTTTGAGAGAGAATGCTCTGTATGTGAAGGGATCAAAGTGTCTTTTTGGCGTACAGAGGATCTCATTTCTGGGATTCTTTTTGTCCCCATCTGTTATTGAAATGGACCCGGTCAAGGTTCAGGCCATCTGTGATTGGGTCCAACCTACTTCATTAAAGGCTCTTCAGAGATTCTTGGGTTTTGCCAATTTTTATCGTAAATTTATTGGTAATTACTCTGTTATTGTTAAACCATTGACTGATTTAACAAAAAAGGGTTCTGATATGGTGAATTGGCCTCCTGAGGCAGTCTCTGCGTTTCAGGAACTTAAGCAGAGATTCACTTCTGCTCCTGTTCTACGGCAGCCTGATGTTTCTCTACCATTTCAGGTGGAGGTTGATGCCTCTGAAATTGGGGCAGGTGCCGTTTTGTCCCAAAGAGATCCAGAGACCTCTAAAAGTAACCCTTGTGCCTTTTTCTCTCGAAAATTTTCTCCAACTGAACGTAATTATGACGTGGGTAATCGGGAGTTATTGGCCATGAAGTGGGCTTTTGAAAAGTGGAGACATTGGCTGGAGGGAGCCAAACATCAGGTGGTGGTCCTCACGGACCATAAGAATCTGGTTTATCTGGAATCAGCCAAGCGACTTAATCCTAGACAGGCCAGGTGGGCCTTGTTTTTCACACGTTTTAATTTTGTGGTTTCCTTTCTTCCTGGCACTAAGAATGTTAAGGCGGATGCCCTCTCGAAGAGTTTCCTTGCGGACTCTCCTGAGTTATCTGATCCTGCTGTTATTTTGAAAGAGGGTGTAGTTCTTTCCGCCATCTCGCCCAATTTGAGACTGGCTCTGGAAGGGTGTCAGGAGGATAAACCCGAGCGCTGCCCTATCGGGAAATTGTTTGTCCCAGACCGGTGGAAAAAGAGTGTGATGTCTGAGATTCATTGTTCCGCGTTGGCCGGTCATCCCGGAATTTTTGGTACCAGAGACTTGGTTAGTCGGTCCTTTTGGTGGCCTACTTTGTCTCGTGACGTCAGGGAATTTGTGCAGTCCTGCGGGACTTGCTCTCGCTCCAAGCCTTGCTCTCGCTCTAGTGGTTTGTTGATGCTATTGCCTGTGCCCAAGAAACCATGGACCCATATCTCTATGGATTTCATTTCCGACCTCCCTGTTTCTCAGAGAATGACTGTTATTTGGGTGATTTGTGATAGGTTTTCCAAAATGATACATCTTGTGCCATTACCTAAGTTGCCTTCCTCCTCTGAATTGGTGCCTTTGTTCCTTCAGCACATGGTTCGGTTACACAGCATTCCTGAGAACATTGTGTCTGACAGAGGAGTCCAGTTTGTTTCCAGATTTTGGAGGACTTTTTGTTCTAAACTTGGTGTTCAATTGTCTTTCTCCTCGGCTTTTCATCCTCAGACCAATGGACAAACTGAGAGAACAAACCAGACATTGGAGACCTATCTGAGATGCTTTGTGTCTGCTGATCAGGATGACTGGGTCTCTTTTTTGCCTTTGGCTGAGTTTGCTCTTAATAATAGGGCTAGCTCTGCCACTTTGATGTCTCCATTTTTCTGCAATTTTGGGTTTCACCCTCGATTTTCTTCGGGACAGACGGAGGCTTCTGTCTGTCTGGGTGTTGACTCTGTTGTGGAGCGTATGCAGCAGATTTGGGACCAGGTAGTGGAGAGGTTGTCCCTCTCTCAGGAAAGGGTCCAGTGGTTTGCCAACCGGCATAGGACTGATGTTCCTCGGTTTGAAGTGGGGGACTTGGTCTGGTTGTCCTCAAGAAATATCCCTATGAGAGTTGCATCTCCTAAGTTTAAGCCTAGATTCATTGGACCTTATAAGATCATGGAGATTCTTAATCCTGTTTCCTTTTGTTTACTTCTTCCAGGGACATTTAAGATCCATAACGTGTTCCACAAGTTCTTATTGAAGAGGTTTGTCGAGCCAGTGGTTCCTATGGCTGCGCCTCCTGACCCTGTTTTGGTTGAGGGCAATCTGGAGTATGTGGTTGAGAAAATATTGGATTCTCGTTTTTCTAGACGGAAACTCCAGTATTTGGTTAAGTGGAGAGGTTATGGTCAGGAGGACAATTCTTGGGTGTTTGCTTCGGACATCCATGCTAGGAGACTGATCCGTGCGTATCACAGAGCTCATCCTGACCGACCTGGTTGCCCACGTGAGGGTTCGGTGACCCCTCCTCAAGGGGGGGGTACTGTTGTGAATGTGTTGGAGATGAGTTCTGAGCAGAAGCTCCCTCTGGTGGTTGCAGACAGTGCTGAACCATTTAGTGAAGATTGGCAATCAGGAGTTACAGACTGGTCCTATATAAGGGAGGTTCCCTCCCATCAGGGTTGCCGGTGATCAATTGTTCTTGTCTAACTGCTGTTGTTCCTGGTTCACTTGGAAGCCTGCTGAATCTTGCCTCTTCTCCTGCTCTCAGATAAGACATTTTCTGTTTTTATTTCTGTGCTTGCTTTTTGCATTTTTTCCTGCACTCTTGTGGAGGTCAGCCAGGTCCCCTCCGGGGGGCTTGTGCTCCTCTCAGTTTATCTGAGCCTCTGTTATTTGTTCATTTGCCTTTTCCAGTTTTTTCAGTGGCTGCGGCTTAGTTTTGTTACACCAGAGAACTAATTTAGGTGGCAGAGGTCGTGTGATCTCAGGTGTTTTTGTAATTAGTAGAGTTGGTACTTTTTAGGGTTTTTTGGGATTGCAGTAAGTTTTCCTTCCTATCCTTTTCTGTTTAGGAAGATTGGGCCCCAATGTTTGCTCATACTATTTTCTGTCTGTGTTTGTGTTTCCTTTTGTCTAACCGCCATTACATGTTTGGGGGCTTCCTATGTTCTTTGGGGATCTGCTCCGGGGCAGATAGTTTTCCTCTTTCTATCTTTAGGTGTAGTTAGCTTCTCAGGCTGTGACGAGGCGTCTAGGACCAACGTAGGTACGCTCCACGGCTGCCTTTAGTTGTGGTGGTTAGTCAGGGTACTGCAATCCAGTAGATTCCAACCTCTCTGGTGTATTGCCGTTTTTGCCTGCTCTCCTCAGCTACCAAATCATAACACGTGTCTTCCAAAACAGTAATACAATCTTCCTTAATCCTTAATAGTATTCCCTTTGAATCCACATAAAGAGGTTATGAAACATCAATCAAGATCACCGCCCAACCATAATATGGGAAAACTAAGAGAAAAAGATAATAACAAAGGTAAGTAAATAAGTATACATAGTCTCATATACCAGTATCTATACCAAAAGGACAATAATATAAAATATAATAAAATAAGAATTATAAAAAATCTCTCAAAGATATATAATGTAATAAAAAACACATAGCATATATATATATATACATATCAAAAGATCAGAGAAATGGGGCAAAGCTATTATTTTCGTTGAGACCAAGTGGTTGGATAGTATTAAGAGTCCATATCCACTTGGTCTCACACTGTGCGAGTTTAATATGCCCGTTTGACCGATCTACGACTGTAACCCCGTGCATAAAATCTGGCTTTAAGATCTAGCGCCTGTTTTTCAAACACATCATCAGCTGAGCAAATTCTCCGAAGTCGGAGGAACTGGCCAGTAGGAACCGATTTAACTACTGAAGACGGATGGGATGATGAGGCGTGCAACAATGAATTGACCGCGGTGGGTTTGTGGAAGATGTCTGTCTGCAACATGTTATTAGAATCACGTCTGATAGAGATATCCAGGAAATCAACAGAGTCCGGATGCGCAAAATGAATCAGATGTATATTCAAATTGTTGTCATTAAGACTCAAAATAAACTAAGTCAATGCTTCCAAAGTACCCTGCCAGATCAAGAAGATGTCATCGATGTACCGCGCCCAAAAAAGGACGCTGTCCACCGATGACATCCGACCTGATAGGAAAAGGTCCCTCTCCCACAGCCCCAGGAACAGGTTGGCATACGAAGGCGTGAAGGCCGCGCCCATTTCTGTGCCCTGGAGCTGCAGGTAGAAGGACCCTTGAATGTGAAAAAATTATGAGATAAAGAAAACTTCAAAAGTTGTATTATGAATAGTGCCATATCCGATGTACAATTGGAAGACTCAAAAAAATATCGTACGGCCTGTATACCATCAGAGTGGGTATATTTGTATATAGTGATTCGATATCACATGTAACAAGTATAGCATCCTCCGCAATACATAAACCATCAATTTTCTTCAAAATGTCAGAAGTATCTTTTTCATGAGACGGGGGCACTCCACCAAAGGTTGTTATTTGGCATCAATAAACCTATTGACCTGTTCCAAATAATTCCCAGTCCCAGAGACAATAGGTCTCCCAGGTGGGGTTTCTTTGTTCTTGTGACTTTTTAGTAACAGGTATAGTGTTGGAATAATAGGTTCTAAAACCTGTAAAGCTGTCATCAGCTCTTTGGAAATAACTCCGTCTCTCTGTGCCTGTATCTAGATTTTATCAAGTTCAGTACAGTAACCGAGAGAAGGGTTATACAGTATGTTAATTTTTTGTAACATTGTTGGTTTCTCAATTGGCAGAATGCCTCCCGCTCATATAGTTTCGTGGGCCAAATAACAATGTTGCCATCCTTATCTGAGGGTTTAACTACCACATCATCCCATCCCTGAATCTTCTCCAGGGATTTCCATTCATCACCTGTTAGATTGTCTTTTTAATATTCCTTGGGATAGAACCCAAATCCTTGGAGACTATTTGAACGAACAGGTCCACATTGGAACATGTGGAAAGAGCCGGGAATTTGTTCGACTTGGGACGTATAGACAACGGAATCATATTACTCTTTGGAGTGTTATGTTCATCTGCCAATTCTTCAAGATATCTCAGAGCCTCCTGCTCCGTTTCTGTGGGGAACATTTGATATAGGGTTTGATCATGAAAATGTTTCTTGAAAATTAACGATCTGGCAAAAATCTGCAAATCTTTAATCACAGTAAACAGATGGAAGTTAAACTGTGGAGAGAAAGACAGACCTCTGGAAAGAACATGTAAATCAGTATCAGAAAGTACATGTGTACTAAGATTAATTACCTTAAGATCGCGTTCGTCTCTATCAGGTGAGGTGTCAGTGTTCCTATTATAAGGAAAATGCCTTTGTTCCCGATTTCGTTTGGGCCTAGCTCCAAAACGTGTCCTCATGTTAAAAGTAGTAGAGGAATTGGCAGATGTATCACTCATAGAAGTATTTGAAGATACTGACGGATTACATGATTTTTGTTGTTCAGGATATGGTTTCCTCCAACGATAGACATTATTAGGGCTCATACTCACTTGAGCCGAAAACGGATGATTTTCAGCCGATAAAAAATCTGATTCAAATCGGACCAATGTTATTCAATAGGTGACATCTCATTTGCAATTTTTTTCTCAGCCGAAATCGGTGTGAGAAAAAAATCGCAACATGCTGCGATTTGATGCGATTTTGGCATGATAATCGCTAATGCAATAGATGGTGCTATAAAAAACCGCATGCAAATCGCATGTCAATTGCACATAATCGGACCATCCTGAAAACTGACCGATTTTTTTCCAGCAAGTGAGTATGAGCCCTTAGTCTGAAAGTCCTTAACGTCTCTATTATATTTATTAATTTGAGTCTCTTGTATGCTCTTAACTAATGTCTCCTCATGTTTATCTACATTTGCGTTCATTCCTTGGAAATTCTCAACAGACAATTCCGACTTGGCTTGCTTTAATAAGTCATCTAGACGTTTGTCAAGTTCAATAAGAGACTTATTATTGGAATCTATAAGTAATTCCATAAAACGCCTCGAGGTACTGTTGCACAGTTCCTCCCATGTTTTAATACAATTTTCATCCTCCACTGGGTAAGATGGAATGACTCTTATACGGAGACCTCTGGGAATAATTTGCTTAGTGACATAATTTTCAAGAAACATTTTATTCCACCAGAGTTTTGTTCTTTTAGATAGTAATTGCTAATAGCATTATCAAAATCCACATTTTTCTGACCTTCAATACATTGACTGTCAACTCCATTAAAAATCTGGTTAATCCTCCCAAGCCAGGATTGTTCACTGGCTTTATAGTCCATTTCCTGTGCTAAAATGTTTTTATACATGCTAGATTTGTATAGTCAATGCTAATAGATGTACACTGTATTCATGTTGATCGCTATCTCAGGGATATTTATTATTTTTTTATTTATTCCTTATTTTTCATTTTTCCTTGCCGACATCAAGGTACAAACTATTCAGTGCTATGTGGGTTTATTTATTTATTTGTTTATTTATTTATTTATATACCACCGTTTTAAGTTGGATATTAAATCGGTTGGGACATCCACACATAGCGCCGTTCCTACTGCTGCTTATGGGAGCCATGGTAACAGGGTAGTTCTATTACACAGAGGTATCGTGTTATGCGGCTGCGCAGACACTATTTCCGGTCACGCGCAGTAACAGGGGATCTTCCGATGTGCTCTGTAATTACCCTGTTCTGTAAAACTTATCTACGCATGCGTGATGACACAAACTAGTTTTGGTGATGTGTTGCTGCGCAGTTGCATAGGTAGCCTCTGTGTCATGTGCGATTCTTAACGGCAGCCATTGGCCACATGCGATCCGGGCATGCGCAATGGCATTATTGTCTCGTCATGATGTGCAGCAATAGAAGGATTCTTTGTATTGATGTTAGCCTGTGTACTCCGCCTCTGCATGTGGATTGGTAGCCTCTGTACATGCCCACACATTTGATTGGTCGATTGTAGTATTTATACCCTCCTATCTCCCATAGACTCCACCCCCTGATGAAGGACAATGTGCCAAAGCGCGCATTGGGGTGGGCATCTATCCGGGTGACCAGGAGCTGTGCAAATTGTAAGTGATCACGAGCATTTAGCAGTTACATGACTTTATTAAGTTTGTCACTTTGCCTGTCCTGGTCTATACACATACTCTATACATACACTGTGTGTTTTTGACTGGCACTTAGGCCTCTTTCACACATCCGTTTTTTGACTTCAGGCATGATCCGGCGCGTTGTTAAAAAAACGGATCCGGTTTTTTTAGCATTGACTTTCATCATGCCTGAAGTCATTGCGTTGTATCCGTTTTTGTCCGGATCCGGCGGAAATGTACATTCCGGTGGCCGGACAAAACGTGCATGCAACGTTTTTTTTGTTTGCCGGAGCCGCCTGATAGTGCCTGAAGCGGCGCATCAGGTGGCCGGAAATAATACAAGTCAATGAACCGGATCAGACTTTTGTGCAATCCGACAAAAGTCTGATCCGGATTCTGGAAATCAGGGTCTACTACTACTACTACTACTTACTTAATACTACCTTTTCCACTGTCTCCGGACATTCAAAACCCTCTTTTTCCGGATTCAAAAGTTCAGGTCGGATCCAGCAAAAAAAACGGATCCGTTGCATCAGTTTTTTTCATTTCAGCGCCGGATCCGTCCCTTCAGGTGTTCGCCGGATCATGCCTGACACAAAAAGACGGATGTGTGAAAGCAGCCTTAGTGTTCTGAGTAGTTCTGTTGTATACTGACCCCTGGTGGTGTCTCTTAAGCACTTGCACATATGCACTTTTGTTGATATATATTTAATTGATCTATTATTTTGCACTTCTAATTTTGTTTTTTTTTGGTCGTTTATCAGCACTATTGAATATTGTAAGCTAATATACCTGGATATAGTTGCCCCTTATTTTATTGATACATTGTTTTTACTCCATTTTCTCTGTGAATACTATTATTATCTAATAAAATATATATTTTTTATAATCTGGGCTTATGGTCGTGGTGTGTGGTCTTTGGTTGTGGTTTTATTGCAATTCCGACTGTCCAATTAACTATTTGTCCATAGCCAGCATATGATTTTATTGTAATTTTTATTATTATTACTTTTATTTTGACTTTGGTTATATCTTTTTTGCTGGCATTTTCCTTTACAGTTAAGGTTAACATAAATCAAATGGGGTACATAAAAACTACAACTTGTCCTGCAAAAAAAGAAGCCTTTATATGGCAATGATGGCAGAAAAATTTTAAATAGCAAGGGTCTTAACAACAAAGGAAAGCAAAACGAACATGCAAAAACAAAGCAGTTTAACCCTAGCAGCGCAAGAGGAAAGAAAGACAGAACTGCTAGCAGGATGTTGAAGCCGTTCTAACTACCGCAGGTGTATGTGTCACCAGACCCTGCGATTATCTGACCCCACTCTTTTGTGGTATCCATGTGACAGTAATAATCACTAAATTTGGTTTATTTAAAGTCCTTATACACATTAGACTAAAGTTTGTCAAACCCACCGATATCAGTGGGATTGGACGACAGTCTAATGTGCATGGGTGCCTCACAATTTTGATGTCGGGAGAGAGAAGGATCCAACATGTTAGGCCTGGGTCACAGATGCTAGAGACTCGCACGATTCTCATGCGAGTCTCTTGCATGAACACCTGGCACAGCCGCTGACACTCGGATCGGAGCATGCGGCTGCATGTCTGACCCCGGCCTTAGATTTACAATGGCCTTGTGCTCTCCGGGGATAAGCCTCTGCTACAGGAGTCTGGTAGCAACTCAATCATAGAGAAAAAAGGAGCACTTGGCCAGGCCAAATGTTCCTGTGTATAGAGATGTCAGGAAATATAGCTGTCAGCGAAATGATTGAAAGCTATATAACTTGTATGAGGGCTTAGACAAGAAGTTATACAAGATGATCTACAGTAAATCCACCAGCTCCCCTATGTTAAGTCAACCAATTGTGGCATCTTCTGTTGGATTACACATGACCATAGACTCACATAAGAAAAATGAACTTTATTTAGACATACTTATTCTATTTTAGTTTGCTGATCTCAACAATCTCTGAAGAATAATTTATTTACCCACTATTTAATGAAGTATGATTAATAATAGCAACATCAATAATTAGTAAAAAAATCCAAATCATTTTTTAATACACAGTATATATTAGCTTTTTAGTTGAGGCATAACATTTAAAAGCCAAATGCCTTTTCTACATATTTCCTTATTAAGTGTGGCCCCAACTACCAAAAATGTGACACTGAAACATACATGTACATTAGTCCATCAATATGTACAAGAGGGAAAACCCCATCAATAGTCTTCCAGCTCTAACACAATAAGGGCTTTTTAACCCCTTAACCCCCAAGGGTGGTTTGCACGTTAATGACCGGGCCAATTTTTACAATTCTGACCACTGTCTCTTTATGAGGTTATAACTCTGGAATGCTTCAACGGATCTTTTGGGGATTCTGAGAATGTTTTCTCATGACATATTGTACTTCATGTTAGTGGTAAAATTTCTTTGATATAACTTGCGTTTAGCTATAAAAAAATGGAAATATGGCGAAAATTTTGAAAATTTTGCAATTTTCAAGCTTTGAATTTTTATGCCTTTAAAGCAGAGATATATGTAACAAAAAATAGTTACTGAATAACATTTCCCAAAATGTCTACTTTACATCAGCACAATTTTGGAAACAATTTTTTTTTTGTTAGGAAGTTATAAGGGTTAAAAGTTGACCAGCAATTTCTCATTTTTACAACACCATTTTTTTTAGGGACCACATCACATTTGAAGTCACTTTGAGGGGTCTATATGATAGAAAATACCCAAAAGTGACAACATGCTAAAAACTGCACCCCTCAAGGTGCTCAAAACCACTTTCAAGAAGTTTATTAACCATTCAGGTGATTCACAGGAATTTTTGGAATGTTTAAAAAAAATGAGCATTTAACTTTTTTGCACAAAATATTTACTTCAGATCCAATTTTTTTATTTTCCCAGGGGTAACAGGAGAAATTGGACCACAAAAGTTGATGTGCAATTTGTCCTGAGTACGCTGATACCCCATATGTGGGGGAACCACTGTTTGGGCGCACGGCAGAGCTCGGAAGGGAAGGAGCGCCGTTTGACTTTTCAATGCAAAATTGGCTGGAATTGAGATCGGACACCACGTTGCGTTTGAAGAGCCGCTGATGCGCCTAAACAGTGGAAACCCCCCCACAAGTGACATTATTTTGGAAAGTAGACTGCCTAAGGAACTGATCTAGATGTGTGGTGAGCACTTTGAACCCCCAAGTGCTTTACAGAAGTTTATAACGTAGAGCCATAAAAATAAAAAATCATAATTTTTACTCAAAAATGATCTTGTCACCCCCAATTTTTTATTTTCCCAAGGCAAACAGGAGAAATTGGATCCCAAAAGTTGTTGTGCAATTTGTCCTGAGTACGCTGATACCCTATATGTGGGGGCAAACAACTATTTGTGTGCATGACAGATGTCAGAAGGGAAGGAGCGCCGTATGACTTTTTCAACGCAGAATTGGCTGGACGCCATGTCGCGTTTGGAGAGCATCTGATGTGTCTAAACAGTGAAACTCCCCACAAATGACACCATTTTGGAAACTAGACCCCTCAAGGAACTTATCTAGATGTGTGGTGAGCACTTTGAACCCTCAAGGGCTTCATAGAAGTTTATAACGTAAAGCCATAAAATTCAAAAATCATTTTTTTTTCCCCAAAAATGATCTTTTCACCCCTAATTTTTATTTTTCGATGGGTAACAAGACCACAAAAGTTATTGTGCAATTTGTCCTGAGTACGCTGATACTGCATATGTGGATGTAAACCACTGTTTGGGCGCATTGCAGAGCACGGAGGGGAAGGAGTGCCATTTGACTTTTTCAACGCAAAATTGGCTGGAATTGAGATCAGACACTATGTCATGTTTTGAGAGCCCCTGATGTGCCTGAACATTGGAAACACCCGACCAGTGACCCCATTTTGGAAACTAGACCCCCCAAGGAACTTGTCTAGATGTGTGGTGAGAACTTTAAACCCCCCAGGTGTTTCACTAAAGTTTATAACACTCAAGCGTGAAAATAAAAAATCATATTTTTTCCACAAACATCATCTTTCAGTCCCCATTTTTTTATTTTCCCAAGAGTTGTTCTCCAATTTGTACCGAGTACGCTGATACCCCATATGTGGGAGAAAATTACTGTATGGGCACACGCTGGGGAAGGGAAGTAGTGACGTTTCGGAATGCAGACTTTGATGGAATGGCCTGCGGGCGTCATGTCGCGTTTGGAGAGCCTAAACAGTGGAAACCCCCACAAGTGACCCCATTTTGGGAAACTAGACCCACCAAGGAACTTATCTAGATGGGTGGGGAGAACTTTGAACCCCCAAGTGCTTCACAGTAGTTTATAACATAGAGCCATAAAAATAAAAAATCATATTTTTTTCCACAAAAATTATATTTTCACCCCCAATTTTTTATTTTCCCAAGAGTAACAAAAGAAATTGGACCGCAAGAGTTATTGTGCAATTTGTCCTGAGTACGCTGATACCCCATATGTGGGGGTAAACCACTGTTTGGGCGCATGGCAGAGCTCGAAAGGGAAGGAGCACCGTTTGACTTTTTCAATGCAGAATTGGCTGGAATTGAGATCAGACATCATGTCACATTTGGAGAGCCCCTGATGTGCCTAAACAGTGGAAACCCCCCAATTCTAACTCCAACCCTAACCCCAACACACCCCTAACCCTAATCACAACTCTAACCCTAACCACAAACCTAACCCTAACACACCCCTAACCCTAATCCCAACCCTAACCCTAATCCTAACTCTAACCCTGACCCTAACGGGAAAATGGAAATAAATACATTTTTTTAATTGTATTATTTTTCCATAACTAAGGGGGTGATAAAGGGGGGTTTGATTTACTATTTATAGCAGGTTTTTATGATTGGCAGCTGTCAAATCATAAAAACATCTTTTTTTATGTTTTGGCACTTTTTTACAATAAAAACTATTTATATAAAAAATAATTATTTTTGCATCGCTTTATTCTGCGAGCTATAACTTTTTTTTTTTTCGCTGATGATGCTGTATGGTGGCTCGTTTTTTGCGGGATTGCGGGACAAGATGACGTTTTCAGCGGTACCATGTTTATTTATATCCGTCTTTTTGATCGCATGTTATTCCACTGTTTGTTCGGCAGTATGATGGTAACGCATTGTTTTTTTGCCTTGCGATACTAAATATGTGTACTTTTATTGTTTTTTTTTTATTTACATAATAATAATTTAGAGATTTTTATATAGTGTCAGATCGCAGATCTGACAAGTTTACAGAGCACTCTGTCAGATCAGTGATCTGACAAGCAGTACAGGAGGCTTGCGGGTCCTGCTCTCAGCAGGCACTGATAAGCCACCTCCCTGCAGGACCCGGAAGGACATCGCGGCAATCTTGGATCGGGGGCATGCAGGGAGGAGGCCCTCGGAACAACGCGATCACATCGCGTTGCTCTGAGGATCTCAGTGAAACATGAAAGGGAGCCCCCTCCCTGCGCAATGCTTCCAAATGCCACCGGAATGCTGCCTTAATGTTTGATCGCAGTGTGCCGGGGGTTAAAGTGCCAAGAGCGGCTCCTTAGTGCCAGGTGTCAGCTGTGAGAATCAGCTGACACCCGGCCGCGATCAGGCGCGCTCCTCCCCGTGAGCGCGGCTGATCGCGTATGACGTACTATTCCGTCCTTGGGAATTAAGTCCCAGGTCACATGGATGGAATAGTACGTACGTCAGATGGAAGAAAGGGGTTAAACACGTATTGGTGATTCCTGTATAGGAAAAACCAGTACTGATGAAATCTGTGGTCCGTGTCTATGTGCCATTTGTATGTATGTGACCTGCAGAAATATCTACATGTAACTATGACATAGTGGGAATAACCGAGACATCATTAGATGAACAATATGGCAGGGCAGTTAACTTTATTTACCATATCCACCATGTATGTCATAGAGAAAAAAAGGCCAAGGCAAATAAATATATTAAAATTTAATAATTTATTTAACATAAACACTTAATAAAATAAGACAAGGTAATTTCACAATATTGCTGGGGGTGAAATACAAACCAGGAATGGGACACATATAATACATAAAGCACTATTATATAAATTGATGCTCACTGGATAATATCTAATACACACTAAAAGTGAAAATGAGACCCCATATATTTCACAAGGCACAGTTATATAAATCGATGCTCACTGGACAATACTTAGTAAAAAATGCCTAGTGCAAAGTATTTTTGTCATAGGAGTCAATTACTATGACATAGTGGGGATAACCGAGACATGGTTAGATGAAAGCTATGACTGGGCAGTTAACTTACAGGGTTACACTGTGTTTAGAAAGGATCGTAAAAATCGGAGAGGAGGAGGGGTTTGTCTTTATGTAAAGTCTTGTCTAAAGTCCACTTTAAGGGAGGATATTAGTGAAGGGAATGAGGATGTCGAGTCCATATGGGTCGAAATACGTGGAGGGAAAAATAGTAACAAAATTCTCATTGGGGTCTGTTACAAACCTCCAAATATAACAGAAATCATGGAAAGCCTACTACTAAGGCAGATAGATGAAGCTGCAACCCATAATGAGGTCCTTGTTATGGGGGACTTTTACTACACGGGTATTAGCTGGGAAACAGAGACCTGCGAAACTCATAAAGGCAACAGGTTTCTGCTAATAACCAAGAAAAATTTCTTTCAAATTGGTGCAGAATCCAACTAGAGGAGCAGCAGTTTTAGACCTAATACTATCTAATAGACCTGACAGAATAACAAAACTGCAGGTCGTCGGCATCTAAGAAATAGAAACCACAATATTGTACAGTTTCACTTGTCTTTCACTAGGGGGACTAGTCAAGGAGTCACAAAAACACTGAACTTTAGGAAGGCAAAGTTTGACCAGCTTAGAGATGCCCTTAATCTGATTGACTGGGACAATGTCCTCAGAAATAAGAATACAGATAATAAATGGGAAATGTTTAAGAACATCCTACATAGGCACTGTTGTTTATACCTTGTGGGAATAAAAGGACAAGAAATAGGAAAAATCCAATGTGGCTAAACAAAGAAGTAAGAGGGGAAATTAACTGTAAAAAGAAAGAATTTAACTATTAAAGCAGGATCGCGCCATTGAAGCTCTAAAAACTATACGGAGAAAAATACTTTATTTAAAAAAACTAATTAAAGCTGCCAAAATGGAAGAAAAGAGGCACATTGCTAAGAAGAGAAAAACTATTAAAACCCTTCAACCCCGGAGCTTTTTTCGGTTTTGTGTTTTCGTTTTTCGCTCCCCTTCTTTCCAGAGCCATAACTTTTTTATTTTTCCATTAATATGGCCATGTGAGGGCTTATTTTTTGCGGGACAAGTTTCACTTTTGAACAACATCATTGGTTTTACCATGTAGTGTACTCGAAAACGGGAAAAAAATTCCAAGTGCGGTGAAATTGCAAAAAAAGTGTAATCTCACACTTGTTTTTTGTTTGGCTTTTTTGCTAGGTTCACTAAATGCAAAAACTGAGCTGCCATTATGATTCTCCAGATCATTACAAGTTCATAGACACCAAACATGTCTAGGTTCTCTTATATCTAAGTGGTGAAAAAAAATTTCAAAATTTGCTAAAAATAGAAAAAAAAATTGCGCCATTTTCCAAGACCCGTAGCGTCTCCATTTTTCATGATCTGGTGAGGACTCATTTTTGCGTGCCCAGCGGATGTTTTTAAGGATACCAATTATGCGCAGATCCGTTCTTTGCATTTTAATGGAATGTCGTGGCGACAAAAAAAATGTAATTTTGATTTTTTTTCTCGCTATGCCGTTTAGCAATCAAGTTAATCCTTTTTTTATTGATAGATCGGGCGATTCGGAACTCGGCGATGTCAAATATGTGTATGTGTGATTTTTTTTTTTATTGTTTTATTTTGATTGGGGTGAAAGGGGGGTGATTTAAACTTTTAGGTTTTTTTTATTTTTTTTAATTTTTAAACACTTTTTTTTAACTTTTGGCATGCTTAAATAGCCTCAATGGGAGGCTAGAAGCATGCACAACTCGATCGCCACTGCTACATATGGGCGATGAGCAGATCGCCCATATGTAGCAGATTTACTGCATTGCTTTGAGCGCCGACCACCGGGCGGCGTTTACAGCAATGTGCCGGCAACAACCATAGAGGTCTCTATGATTGTCAAGGCAATGCAACGCCGACCCCCGATCACGTGACGGGGTCGGCGATGCGCTCATTTCCGGCCCGGCGGCCGGAAGCGGTAGTTAAATGCCCGCTGTCAGCTTTGACAGCGGGATTTAACTAGTTAATAGGCACGGGCGGATCGCGATTCCGCTCGCGCATATTACGGGCACATGTCAGCTGTTTATAACAGCTGACATGTCACGGCTTTGAGGTGGGCTCACCGCCGGAGCCCACCTCAAAGCAGGGGATACTGCCAGCTGACGTACTATTCTGTCAGCTGGCAGAAAGGGGTTAAAACTAATCCCAAACTGTTCTTCAGCTATATCAATAGTAAAAGAATAAAAGTGAGTGAAGGCCTTAAAAATTGTGAAGAAAGAATGGTGTAGAGACGAGGTAAAAGCTAATATACTAAACAATTTCTTCTTCACGGTATTCACGGTGGAAAATAAAATGCTAGGTGAAATGCCAAGAGACAAAGAAAACCCTATATTAAGGGTCACCAATCTAACCCACGAAGAGGTGCAAAACCAGCTAAATAAGATTACAATAGATAAATCTCTGGGTCCGGATGGCATACACCCACGAGTACTAAGAGAACTAAGTAATGTAATAGACAAACCATTATTTCTTATATTTAGGAACTCTATAGCGACGGTCTCTGTTCCACAGGAATGGCGCATAGCAAATGGGGTACCAGTATTCAAAAAGGGCTCTAAAAGTGAACCTGGAAATTATAGGTCAGTAAGTCTAACCTCTATTGTTGGTAAAATATTTGAAGGCTTTCTGAGGGATGTTATTCTGGATTATGTCAATGAGAATAACTATTTAACTCCATATCAGCATGGGTTTATGAGGAATCGCTCCTGTCAAACCAATCTAATTAGTTTTTATGAAGAGGTAAGTTATAGACTGGACCAAGGTGAGTCATTGGACGTGGTATATCTTGATTTTTCCAAAGCATTTGATACTGTGCCAAACAAGAGGTTGGTACACAAAATGAGAATGCTGGGTCTGGGGGAAAATGTGTGTAAATGGGTAAGTAACTGGCTTAGTGATAGAAAGCAGAGGGTGCTTATAAATGGTATATTCTCTAACTGGGTCGCTGTGACCAGTGGGGTACCGTAGAGGTCGGTGTTGGGACCTATTCTCTTCAACATATTTATTAATGATCTGGTAGAAGGTTTACACAGTAAAATATCGATATTTGCAGATGATACAAAACTATGTAAAGCAGTGAATACAAGAGAAGGTAGTATTGTGCTACAGATGGATCTGGATAAGTTGGATACTTGGGCCGAAAGGTGGCAGATGCGGTTTAACAATGATAAATGTAAGGTTATACACATGGGAAGATGGAATCAATATCAACATTACACACTGAACGGGAAACCACTGGGTAAATCTGACATGGAGAAGGACTTGGGGATCCTAGTTAATGATAAACTTACCTGGAGCAGCCAGTGCCAGGCAGCGGCTGCCGAGGCAAACAGGATCATGGGGTGCATTAAAAGAAGTCTGGATACACCTGATGAGAGCATTTTACTGCCTCTGTACAAATCCCTGGTTAGACCGCACATGGAGTACTGTGTACAGTTTTGGCACGGTGCTCAGGAAGGATAAAATGGAACTAGAGTGAATACAAAGGAGGGCAACAAAATTAATAAAGTGGATGGGGGAACAACAATACCCAGAGAGATTAGCAAAATTAGGATTATTTAGTCTAGAAAAAATACGACTGAGGGGCGATCTAATAACCATGTATATGTATATAAGGGGACAATACAAATATCTCTCTGAGGATCTGTTTATACCAAGGAAGGTGAAGGTCACAAGGGGCCATTCTCTGCGTCTGGAGGAGAGAAGGTTTTTCCACCAACATAGATGATTCTTTACTGTTAGGGCAGTGAGAATCTGGAATTCCTTGCCTCAGGAGGTGGTGATGGCGAACTCAGTCGAGGGGTTCAAGAGAGGCCTGGATGTTTTCCTGCAGCGTAAAAATATTGTATCTTACAGTTATTAGGTTCTTTAGAAGGAAGTAGATCTGGTGATTTATTCAGACGGAATATAGGCTGAACTGGATGGACAAATGTATTTTTTTGGCCTTGCTAACTATGTAACTATGTTACATCCATGTTACATCTGTGTATCCGTTTGCTGTGCATGTGTCCTTGTGTCACATCCGTGTGGCATCCGTGTGTCATCCATTTGTCCGTGTGAGACATACCGGCGCCTGGAAAAAGCAGTACAGTTTGCGCTGTTACCTGGCACCAGCTGTTGAAGGTAGATCTTAACATTGGAGCCTGGTCTCCCTGAGTTTAGCGCTACCAGGAGACAATGATGGGAGTTGTATTCAGTAGCAGCCATGTACCTCCTGTGTAAAATTAAGAATTCAATTTAAAAAAATTTCAGAACGAGCAGAGGGAAAGCCCACGGCTGGGGGCTGATTCTAATAATCTAGGAAAAGGGACAATATCCCAAAAAGTTCCCAGGCTATTAACAATAGCTAACAGCTGTTTGCTTAGCCTTTCCTGGTTAATTTACGGGGGGCCTCAGAAAATAAATGACATAGGGACCCTACAAATTCAGACCAGCAAAGACTAAACAGCCAGCTGTGGGTTGATATTAATAGCCTGGGAAGGGGTCAGAGATATTGCCTCCCCTCCTAGGCTACCAACATCATACCTTAGTCGCCCCAGAAATGGCATATCCATAAGATGTGCCAAATTTGGTACTTAGCCTCGCTCTTCCTACTTGCCCTGTGGTGGTGGCAAGTGGGGTAGATGTCAGCTTTGTATTGTCAGCTGACATCAAGCCAGGGGTTAGTAATGGAGAGGCATCTATAAGACACCCTCATTACTAACCCCATAGTAAGTTTTGAAATAAACACACATTAAGAATAAAATCTTTTATTTGAAATAAAATTCAACACCCTCTTTTACACATTTATTTAAAAAAAAAAAAGTTATATTCACCTTTACATCTATAATCCATTGAAGCCTAAGTCCCCCATAAAAAAACAAAAATAATAAACAACCATATTCCTCACCTGTCCGACGAGAAGATAATCCATACTATCCCACGCCATAATCCATCTCTGCATCATCTGGATTTTAAACTGAACGGTGGCATGATGTAATCATCCAGGCTGAAATCTGGAAACAATTGAAAAATTGAAAAACAGAGAAGAATGAATAGCATCAAGACCAAACCATCGAACCTGCAATAACGGATGAACGGCAAAAAGTGAACAGCGGTATACTAGCTTAGGGTTACTGGTGCACAGCATTGAAAAAACATCCAGAAATAGAAAATTGTTGAAAAAATGCAGCACTCATCCTCAAGCAGTAATAAATGAAGTCCTTTATTCAGCCATGTAGGGCATTTGGACACAGTTCATGGGACAAGCAGGTGCAGAAGTGTAGCAGGGATAGAGCCAGACGACGGCCGTTTCGAGTCGTAGACGCTTCTACGAGTCCAGGTGAAATGGCGCCATAGTTCGGTATGTGCACTTGCTGACACTGGCGCCACACTGTGCAGGAGCCGCCCATCCCGGCTTCGGACAGAAGGACACAATATCGGTGCCATTTTGTTGAAGACACTGTGTCTGCAAATTCACATACAATTTGTGTTCAATAAAATGGCGCTGTAGTGCGATATGCGCACATCCTGACTCTGCCCAGGCATCGCCTATCCCGGCTTCGAACAGAAAGACGCATCCAGGATTATATATAAGATGCTATTCTGTTATTGTCACTGCTACAGCTCAGAATACAAGGGAACAATATAGTAAAAGCATAAAAAATGCAACACAGTATATATCTTTATACATGGGCATAATTCATCAATGACTCACTGGAATTAGATGACTGAAATTCATCAACAGTAGAGTTGAGCGAAACAGGTTGGTCAGATTCAAGTCGCCGACTTTCGCCAAAGTCGGGTTTCGTTGGCTGAAACCCGACCACAGCGTGCAGTCGGCCATGCGGTCGTCGACCCGAGCGCCAAAGTCGAAATTCCCAGAATGCTTTCAGGCACCTTTTTTCAGCCAATGAGCAAGGACGTACACTGTGGGCAACGAGATGACATGAGCAGCGTCCACCACCATTTTAGAGAAGGGCATTGCAGTGATTGGCTTGCTTTGGGGGGCGTCATAGTGTCTATAAAAGCCCTGACCGCCGACCTCCATTTTATTTCTGCCGATATTAACAGTAGGGAGAGGTTGCTGACACTGTTTATCAGTAGGGAGAGCATTAGGGCTGGAAAGAGAAGTTCTTCTGTGCTTGTGCTGATAGCAATTGTGCTGTACAGTTAGTGTGCAGTGACAGGGGAGGATTTTCTTGTGTGCAGCAGCGCTGGTTATTAGGCTGCCTGATAGCTGTATTGCTGTGTGTACACTGCTGTGCAGACTGCTTTTTACACAGCACTAATACTTTTATTCTTTTTTTCTGCACAGTTACCGACCGTTCATTTTTTCTCACACCGTATAGACCTGTACGCTACTCACACACTACCGTGTACCGACTGGTATCACGGACAAGTACATGCTGACTATCTGTGTGTGACTCCGGAAATATATACGGAGATTTAAATTTTTCCCTACACCGTATACAGCTGTACGCTTCTGAGACAGTACCGTATATCTGCTCTTTGTATTACGGTGAAATCCATACTGAGAGAGCGTCTGTGTGTGACTCCGGAAATATATACAGAGATTGAAATTTTCCCCTAACACCGTATACAGCTGTACGCATCTGAGACAGTACCATATATCTGCTCTTTGCATTACGGTGAAATCCATACTGAGAGAGCGTCTGTGTGTGACTCCGGAAATTTATACAGAGATTGAAATTTTCCCCTACACCGTATATAGCTGTACGCATCTGAGACAGTACCGTATATCTGCTCTTTGTATTACGGTGAAATCCATACTGAGAGAGCATCTGTGTGTGACTCAGGAAATATATACGGAGATTTAAATTTTTCCCTACACCGTACACAGCTGTACACTCCTCATACAGTACCATATATCTGCTGGTATTTTTGGTACATTTTCCCAAACATGAGGAAGTATGGTGGAAGAGGCCGCGGACGTGGGTGGGGGGGCCAGCTGGGACTGATGGTGGTGGTGCATCTGCTGGTAGTGCCAAAAGCACAATAGCACCTAAGGCAGGAGGTGTTGAGCCTGCATCATCGTCTGGCTCCAGAAGGCCTGGAAGGCTCCCTTTTCTGGGAGTAGGTAAACTGTTATGTTTCGGTAGCTGAGGAGTGCAGGTAAAAAAGGAAATACACCAGAGCAGTTGGAATCTATGAGATTGCAGTACCCTGACTAACCACCACAACTAGAGGCAGCCGTGGAGCGTTCCTACGTTGGTCCTAGACGCCTCGTCACAGCCTGAGAAACTAACTACACCTAAAGACAGAAATAGGAAAGCTATCTGCCCCGGAGCAGAACCCCAAAGATAATAGAAAGCCCCCAAACATGTAATGGCGGTTAGACAAGAGGAAATACTGACACAGAAAGAAAATAGTATGAGCAAACGCTGGGGCCCAAACTAACTAAATAGAAAAGGATAGGAAGGGTACTTACTGCAATCCCAGAAAACCCTGAAAAACACCAACTCTACTAATTTCAAAATCACCTGAGATCACACGACCTCTACCACCTAAATTAGTTCTCTGGTGTAAGAAAATCAAAACAGCAGCCACTGAAAAAACTGGAAAAAGCAAAAGTACAAAACTCAGTGGCTGAACTAAACAGAGAGGGCAAAAGCCCCCGGAGGGGACCCTGAAGGCCCCACAGAAGTGCAGGACAAAATGCAAAAATATAGCAAAAACACAAAAGAAGAAAAATTCTTATCTGGTAGCAGGAGATGCAGACACGACACAGCAGGCTACAAGGGAAACTGGAAAAAGGATTCAGACCAGAACAATTGATCACCGGCAACCCTGATGGGAAAATGACTCCCTTATATAAGACCAGTCAGTAACACCTGATTCCCAGTCCTCACAATCTTCATAGTACCGCTTGTAACCACCAGAGGGAGCCTCTGCTCAGAACTCATTCTCAAACCCATTCACAACAGTAAACTGCTTTTAAAGCCGGAGCATCAGGAACAGTGTTTTGGCTTACATTGCCGAAACAGCCTCCAGCTCTATCGCCTCCTTTGAGGTTTCAAAAAATGCAAGCACTGAGTCGCCAGTGCAGGCTCCTGGTCAGGAAACAACACCTTCCTTGTGTCCTTCACCCCCACCACAAGTGAAGGATGCGGCAGGCCCACTTCAGATTACTCCCTGGAGCTCTTTTCACATACCATGCCTGGGTTATCAAGTGAAATCCTGAATTCCTCAGTCCAAGAGTGAATATGACATGGAGTGCACTGATGCACAGCCACTGCTATCTGATTCTGCCGGTACATTTACCCAGAGCACTACTTGCCTCGCTGTCTACTGAGCCAGAATCTGATCCTGATGAAACTCGGTGCCCCTAGCCGCATACTATAACACCTTACACGGTGAACAGAGGAAGTGCAGATGAAATTGAAGAGGAGGTGATGGATGACCCAGTTGTTGACCCTGATTGGCATCCATTGGGGAAGAGGGTGCAGTGGCAATAGCTCAGAAGAGGAGGAGGATCCGCGCAGGCATTGACATCGCAGCTGCGGTTATCTGGCAGGCCCGTAGCAGACCAAAAACGTTATAAAAAAACAAAAAGAGTTTCAGGACAGCTTGGCAAGACGGTCAAATTAACACAGCGTGCAAGCCCTGAAAAATTATCCCATAGTAGGAGAGTGCAGTGTGGCACTTTTTTACCAAAATCCTATTGATGAGGCAAAGGTTATCTGTAAGAAGTGCGGAAGGACCCTTAGCCGAGGGAAAAATCTCCGAAAATTGAATACCAGTTGCATGCTTAGACATTTAAACACGATGACTTGCAAGCGTGGACGGACTACAAAACCTCACTGGCTTTGAACGCCTACATTGTCAAACTGATCTCATTAGAAAATGGAAAATGTGGCTTGCCAAGGTCAGGTACTGGGTTTGTGCGTGACTGGAGGGATGTGGATTGGCAGAAAGTGCTCTCCACCCACCCTGTCAGTGCATCATTGACATCTGGAACATTTGCCCTCATGTGTGATTATGTCTTGCGGATCCTAAAAAGGGACCCCGCATTGCCAAAATGATGAAGGATGACGACTACTGGTTGGCCAGCATCCTGATCCCCGCTATAAAGGCAAAAGTACAGACATCATGCCACAGGAGAACCTAGAGCTAATATTGGCGAATAAACAAGCAACTCTGGTAAACCGTTTGTTAGAATCATTCCCAGCCACAGCAGCGGTGCAGGTTCTACGACGAGCTGTGCTGGGCCAAATGGAAGAGGTGATCGTGGTGCACACAGCGAAGTGGCATTGGAGACAGGGGTTTCATGA
Organism: Oophaga sylvatica; assembly: GCA_033576555.1. Classification (NCBI taxonomy): domain Eukaryota; kingdom Metazoa; phylum Chordata; class Amphibia; order Anura; family Dendrobatidae; genus Oophaga; species Oophaga sylvatica. Next base: position 371,132,227 of record JARQOD010000005.1, read on the forward strand.
CCATGTTGTGGTCTGATTTTCACTAGTAACGCTCACACGACTGGTAATACTGAATCGATTGCAACAACAGGAGACAACAGTTATCAACTATGGTTCAAAATTACCTCTCCTCCCCTATCGATGTTCTCCCTCACAGTTCATTTCTTTTTGACTACTGGGCCTGTAAACTGGACACCTGGCCTGAATTGGCACAATATGCCTCAGGGAGCTCGCTTGCCATGCTTGTAGTGTGCTATCAGAAAGAGTCTTCAGTGGCTGCTGGATCAATCCTGACAGAAAGAAGGACACGGGCTGTTGACCCAAAATGTAGGTGATCTCACCTTCATTAAAATGAACCATGCCTGGGTTTCAAAGGAATTTGTGCCACTTCCCCGATGACAATAGGTTGCAGCAAGGGGTCGCTTGTCCTCCTTTTTCCCCCGACTTCTCCAATTCCTCCATTTGCAGTGTGAAATCAGCCTAACCTAACAATGCCAGTTTTTCCACCTCCCTAACTGAGCTGTACCCCCCCCAGGGGGGGCGTCAGCACGGCGCCCCGGGCAAAATGCGGGGCCTGAGCAGGGGGGGGCCCACTCCCATCAGAGACACCGGCGTACTTGAGGGGCCCTGTGCCAGTTCCCGGCGCCAGAAATGTCCCCCCGTTTGCTCAGGCCCCAGCATTGCAATACTTACCTCTCCCCGCCCCCACGGTGACGTGTGTCACGTCTGTGCGCCCCTGCCTGAACAGTCACAGTGAGAGAGCTGGAAGATGGCGATGCTGAGGAGTCCAGAGTAGAGCAGTGACCAGGAAGGAAAGGTATTTCTTTTTTTAATGTTGGAGCAATTTGGGGAGCATTATACTGAAAAAATTATATATGGGGCCATCATACATTGAGCATCATAGATAGGGTCTTAAAATGGAGCATTATATTGGCCCCATACCTGGGCATTTATCCTGGGGCACAATCATATATGGAGCATCATATGGGGCCCATGAATATGGAGCATTATATATGGGGCCATTTATATTTAGGTTATTGGGGCTCGTCAACACTGGGCATCATAATGGGGCCCTCAATACCCAGAATTTGGGGTTCATATTTAGGGGATATAAGACCTTTTAATGGGCACATTGGAGACATAGGGGGGGTATTCCGTATGGGTTTAGGGCCCCTTTTTGTATGGCGCACAGGGGTGCCCAAAATTTATGGCCCCAAAGTTTTGAGAATACACAAATTTATATTTTCAAAAGATTCTGCCCTTTGGTTTTTATTGTGTTAAAAAATTTTTTTTCACGACAGAAATAAATTGCAAAAAATATGAGTAACAAAA
>JARQOD010000005.1:371133637-371166925 GCA_033576555.1 Oophaga sylvatica
ACTCATGTAATGTAAGAAGTGAAGTATTTGGCATTGTAATATACCTATATCTCTCTGCCGTATAGGAGCATCATGAATTGTGGTATGTGTTAAAGGGGCCCACTGAGAATCTTTGGCCCGGGGCCCACGAAAACCTGGAGCCAGCCCTGCCCCCCCCCACAACTTTAGCCAAATAACCCCAGTTTTCAATGCGTAACTATTATTATACAGTAAATTAAGGTTGACAAGCTTAAGAAATAAGAATTGATGTCGTTGACATTGAAATGGGCACTGTAGGTGTGTTTACTGTCCTCCACTCACTGCCGACTTTTATTCCCCATTGACTTGCATTGGGGTCGGATTTTCGACTCCAACTCGACCTTTTCCGTTAGTTGGCCGACTTCGTTCGACTCGACTTTTGGGAAAGTCGGGTGGTCCGAAACCCGACTCGACCCTCCCAGAGCCAAAGTCGTTCATCTCTAATCAACAGAAGTTACTGCGCCTTTAGGCCACCAGAATAAGAAATCTACAGTATATCAGCTATCTGCTATAATTGACTCAGTTTTTTGGAGGACATTATAGTGAACATATGAAGGGCCTACTTTTTAGAAAAATAGTGAGTTTGTCATCTAGGGGCTAAAATGTCATAGAGTTTTGCATAACATATAACATTTTTATGTGTACATGCTTGTTTTCTGGCTTATTTTATCCACTTTATAGCACCATTAATGTCACAGCTCTTTACCGACATCATCGCTGTCCCCATTGAGGCTCACAATCTAAATCACCTATCAGTATTATGGATTTAGAGTGTAGGAAGAAATTCATGCAAACACAAAGGGAACATTCAAACTGCTGGCAGATGTTGTCCTTGTTGGGATTTGGACCCTGGACCCCATTGCTGCAAAGCAACAATGCTAATCACTGAGCCACCGGCTTAAAAGCTTCTGATGAGTTGTCTAAAAGCTTATTGTGCAAAAAGAATCACAATAAAACACAACTTACAAACGAAGACACAAGTGATTTGTGATATCACCATGGTACAACCACAGTTTATAAAACAGACCATTGTGACATCAAAACATTTATAAATAATAGCACAGGTTAAACTACATCATTGACATAGGAAACAGCACAACACAAGTAATGAAAAGAAACAGTAATATGACATTATCAAAACCGACTATTGGGTCATCATCACATTAGAATAAAGACAAACACTATTGTGTCATCATTAAAATCTAACACATCCTGGGATATACTCCAAACACTAAAAACATAAAACCACATCAACATACAGGAAAACACTATTTGAGCATTGAACACTGCGGATATGGTAACTAAATGTTCTACGTGACATTATCGAAATAGAACAATTTATAAATGAAAACCTTGGTTTATATGGCATCATTATCACTAAACAAATAATCATGTAAAGACAGAAAATTGTAAAATCTAAGTATGAATTAAAACATTGGAATAAAGACAATCATCACAATAAAATACAAACTATATATGAAGACACAGTTTATGTCACCGTGGACATACCATATCAGTCTGTACAGAAAAGCTGTACTACCATGACTATAAAATAATTGCAGTCCTTCCAACAATCACCCAAGTCAGTCGTTACACAAGGGCTCTCTTTTGCTAAAGTCCCAGAGATGGACACACATAGAAGAGGGCTCATGTGTAAGAACAAAATATGGATCCTTTGAATTCATATAGCTTATCACAATGTACAATTCCACCAGCTTTGGAAGAGGCAGAGTGCCTCCATTGCATTTTGGCCCCCCCTGGGCTTGCAGCAATGGTATGTCCTCCCCTGCATTGTCCACCATGGTTCTATGAACATATCCCTTTTGAAATTGATAAGATAACAAAAACAAATAAGCTTGTAAAGAAACATAAACACCATTGTGAAATAATCAGTAAAGAACAAAGTATAGTAATAAATACAATCGTCACAACTGAGCACAAATTACACTGGTCAACACAAAAAAATCATCAGCAAAGGTAATATGTCTGTTTCATGGAGTTTGATGTGCTGATTCCAAAAATATACTTAGTTTTGCTCTATCACATAAAGTTTCTGAGATAGAAGTATTTTTGCTATTATGTTATTTCTGCATTTTCAATGTATGTGTTTTTTCCTATGTTATTTCCATTTCTTTACTTGTCTTACCTAATTGTGAATTTTCTTACAAGGACAACATCAGTAAAGGTTTTAGTGAGTTTTATGGGAAGGAGTATTGACAGCGCAGTCAAAAAATGACTGCTTCTTGGAAAGTCACATGTTATGGGGAGGAGCTAACTGTTATGAGTAGAGTTGAGCGATACTTTCCGATATCCTAAAGTATCGGAATCGGAATGGTATCGCCGATATCACTAAAATATCGGCGATACCCGATACCGATACCGGAAGTCCCATGTAAGTCTATGGGAACAAAATATCGCAACTAAAAAAACCCCATTCTTTCCTTGTAAACACTAAATATACACACATAGAATACATATATATATATATATATACATGTCATTGTGACATATATATATACATATATGTATAGTTTATACACTTCTACATAGTAAAATATCCTCTGATTCAATTGCGGGTAAAGCCGGCTTCAGTGAAAAGACAGAAGCACCCGACATGAAATGACACTTGGTGTACATAGGGTTAACCATGTCTTTTCATGTCGTTTGCTATCTGATTTGCACAAACAATTAAATCAGTCTATGTGTGGAAAATTTCACACCTGTAGGGGTTAATTAAAGGTGTAAATTCGTTGTAAAAAAAACGGACTTTTTTGCTACGAATTTACACCTTTAATTAACCCCTACAGGTGTGAAATTTTGCACACATAGACTGATTTAATTGTTTGTGCAAATTAGATAGCAAAGGACATGAAAAGACATGGTTAACCCTATGTACACCAAGTGTCATTTCATGTCGGGTTCTGCATTTTCACAAAAGCCGGCAATTGAATTAGCGGCTATTATACTATGTAGAAGTGTATGAACTACAAATATAAATATATATATATATATATGTGTCACAAATTCAATGACATGTATATATATATATATGAGGTGTAAAATTGCTGAAAAAAAATGCGTGGGCTCCCGCCCTATTTTCGCAACCAGACAGACAAAGCCAGTGAGTGGGGGCAGATAATAATAGCCCAGAGAGGGACCATTATTTTTGCCCCCCCCGGCTACTAACATCTGCCCCCAGACACCCCAGGAAAGACAAATCTATAATTAGATTCGCCCTTTCTGGCACTTTGCCCGTCTATTCCCATTGCCCTGTAGCGGTGGCGAATGGGTTAATATGGGGTTAAAGCCACCTTGCTATTGAAAGGTGACCTTAAGCCAGGTTAATAATTGAGAGCTGTCAATTAGACAACTATCAATTATTAATCCTATTGCATGAAATAAAAATAAAACACACACACTTTAATTAAAAATCATTTTAATGAAATAAAGACACATGTTTTTGACCATATTTTATTTTACTGCAAAAACCATTTCCTGTAATAAAAATAAAATAAAAAAGCAAAATTATTCTTACCTATCCCATGCACAGTCAGGTCCCACGGTGTAATCCTTCAGAAAGGGTTAATGTTTACTGCAGGGACCGCAGCTAATGCTGCAGCCTCACAGTAAACCCCAAATGAATGAGTTCCTCTCCTGCCTGACAGGAGAGTAAAGGCTGGGTGTCACATAACGATACACCAGCGATCCCGACAACGATATGCACTTGTCAGGATCGCTGGTGTATCGCTACATGATCGCTGCTGAGCTTCCAAACAGGCAGCTCAGGCAGCGATCTGGGACAGCGACACTGCGGGTAACATCGCTTAAGGGCCCGTCTCACATAGCGATATCGCTACCGAGATCGCTGCTGAGTCACAAGTTTTGTGACGCAGCAGCGAGCTCACCAGCGATATCGCTGTGTGTGACATTCAGCGACGATCAGCCCCCCTGCCGGGTATCGCTGATCGTCGCAGAAATGTCAGGACCTTTTTTTGATCGCTGGTTTCCCTCTGACAGGCACGCATCGCTGCGTGTGACAGGCGGGAGACCAGCGATCCGCTGGTAACCAAGGTACACAGCGGGTTTCCAGGCACCGTGCAGCGCTTGGAAACCCGCTGTGTACCTTGGATACCAGCTCCCTGCATCAGGGCGCTGGTATCCAAGGTACACAGCGGGTTTCTAGGCACAGCCCCGCGCCTGGAAACCCGCTGACAGGCACGCATCGCTGCGTGTGACAGGCGGGAGACCAGCGATCCGCTGGTAACCAAGGTACACAGCGGGTTTCCAGGCGCGGGGCTGTGCCTAGAAACCCGCTGTGTACCTTGGATACCAGCGCCCTGATGCAGGGAGCTGGTATCCAAGGTACACAGCGGGTTTCCAAGCGCTGCGCGGTGCCTGGAAACCCGCTGTGTACCTTGGTTACCAGCGGATCGCTGGTCTCCCGCCTGTCACACGCAGCGATGCGTGCCTGTCAGCGGGAAACCAGCGATCAAAAAAAGGTCCTGACATTTCAGCGACGATCAGCGATACCCGGCAGGGGGGCTGATCGTCGCTGAATGTCACACACAGCGATATCGCTGGTGAGCTCGCTGCTGCGTCACAAAACTAGTGACTCAGCAGCGATCTCGGTAGCGATATCGCTATGTGAGACGGGCCCTTAAGTGGAAAGCTTAATTGATTGCTTTCCACTTTCACTTCAGGTCAGCCAGGGACACAATCAGTGACGTCAGAGGGAACTGATTAACAAAAATAGGGGTTCCCTTCGAAAAAAAAATGGCGTGGGGTCCCCCCTATTTTGTTAACCAGCCAGATGAAGCAGACCGCTGAGGCCTGGATTTTCAGGCTGTTAAGGAGCCAAGATCCATGGACCTTGCCAGCCTGATAATACTAGGCCACAGCAGTCTGCATATCTTGGCTGATTAACAAAAATAGGGGATCCCCTCGAAAAAAATTGGCGTGGGGTCCCCCCTATTTTTGTTAACCAGCCAGATGAAGCAGACCGCTGAGGCCTGGATTTTCAGGCTGTTAAGGAGCCAAGATCCATGGACCTTGCCAGCCTGATAATACCAGGCCACAGCAGTCTGCATATCTTGGCTGATTAACAAAAATAGGGGATCCCCTCGAAAAAAATTGGCGTGGGGTCCCCCCTATTTTTGTTAACCAGCCAGATGAAGCAGACCGCTGAGGCCTGGATTTTCAGGCTGTTAAGGAGCCAAGATCCATGGACCTTGCCAGCCTGATAATACCAGGCCACAGCAGTCTGCATATCTTGGCTGATTAACAAAAATAGGGGATCCCCTCGAAAAAAATTGGCGTGGGGTCCCCCCTATTTTTGTTAACCAGCCAGATGAAGCAGACCGCTGAGGCCTGGTTTTTCAGGCTGGTAAGGATCCAATATCCATGGACCTTGCAAGCCTGATAATACCAGGCCACAGCAGTCTGCTTAGCTTGGCTGGTTAACAAAAATAGGGGATCCCCTCGAAAAAATAACGGCGTGGGGATCCCCCCTATTTTTGTTAACCAGCCAAGTAAAATGCAGACTGCTGCGGCCTGGTATTAAAAGACTGTCAAGGCCCATGGATTTTGGCCCTCAACAGCCTGATAATACCAGGCTACAGCAGCCCCACATTTGGCGCATCAAAAGATGTGCCAATTGTGGCACTTTACCCGGCTCTTCCCACTTGCCCTGTAGCGGTGGCAAGCGGGGTAATAAGGGGTTAATGTCACCGTTGATTGCACGGTGACAATAAGCCCGGTTAATAATGGAGAGGTGTCAATAAGACACCGATCCATTATTAATCCCAAAGTTATTAAATGCATAAAAAAAAGACAAAGCAAGAAAAAAGTATTTTAATGAAATAAAAGAGACAACACAGTTTTCATTAATTTTATTGTACTCTCATTCCTGCGACGCCATCGATCTCCTGTAAAAAAAGAAAAAAACAAACCAACAGTATACCACCTGTCCGACGCAGTCCATAACGACAGTCCCACGACGATCCAACTCTGCTACATCGCAATGACAGGCAGAGCCTGTCATCGCGACGCAGCACAGCTGATTACCTGCTTCCCCGGCGGTGACGTCATCGGACTGACTGCTTTACGGCCGGGATTACCCAGCAGTCACTGCAGTTATCGCGAGAAACTGCATGTGACCGCCGGGGAAAGAAGATTGCGGCCATCAAGCAGTCCAGGACGTGACCGCCGGAGATCTTCTGCCAGGTAAGTGCCGCTGACTCCTGACAGACCCGACCGACGGACACTGACAGTGACAGTGACAATCCCGATTCCGGTATCCGATAAGACGAAAATATCGGAACTCAGAATCGGAATTCCGATACAGCCAATATCGGCCGATACCCGATATTTGCAGTATCGGAATGCTCAACCCTAGTTATGAGGCAGTAAGATTTGAGTCAGTCAGAAAAGGATGGTGATGGCAGCAAGGACTGGTATGTGAGACTCTGACAGGAGACAGGACTCTACAGGGATCTGAGCTCTGCCACAGGGAGCGGCACAGGGAAGGCAGCGGACAGCCGCCATTGTGAGAAGATTTTCACTGCATTTCTGGGAGGGCAAGTCACCTCAGAGGGAAGAAAACAGCTCAGCCACTGAGGTGTAACTGAGAGAGAGAGAACCCGAAAGCAGCCAATATCACACTGAGAAACTGCCTGTCTGCAAATGATACAGGAAAGATGTATATCTTTGTACCGTGTTAGCCAGTAGATAGAAAAATATTTAGAACTGAGAGTACTCAGTGGTTGATACCTTTTAATGGCTAACTGAAAGATGGTAACAAATTGCAAGCTTTCGAGACTACTCAGGTCTCTTCATCAGGCAAAGACTAATACAAAATCTGAACAATCACTTATTTATACACAACACAGCACAGAAACAATGCAATAGGTAAGACAAGTGACGTAAAGCAGAACTGTCATTATGGGAGATAGAGATGAACATAAATATTGGAACAGTTCATAGATAAGGAGTGTGAAAGTTTTATTGTCCTCTGATTGGGGTCTGGTTCTGTGTTGTGATGCCCCCAGAAGGTCTGAAGAGCAAATTCCTTAATTGATGTAAAAAGACATAAATCCATGCGACATATTCATTCCTTCACTGAGTGTGTCAAAGGTCGTCATGAGTTTATATTCCCAAACTGTTATGAGCTCGGTTGCAACAACTTCATTATATAATGGATTGCAACCAAACCCGGGGTCCGCGATGCAGTTTATGTCACTGCTGCCGAACACCCTTTGGGTATCTGGGTAACAACTGACAACAAAAGGATAATATTAGATCTCGCCTGTGTTACTTTACACAAGGAGAGATATTGAATTGGCACTGTCTCCGTTAACGTCACGGGAGATGTGCTCTAGACTGGCGTAGATATAGCCCTGTTAATGGCACAGAAGTCACTTGCCAGATATTAGGTTTGCACTATGTGCTGCAAGCTGGTATAGACATAGCCCTGTTGACTGCACAGAAGGTACGTGCCAGCCTCTAGGAAGTGCGTGTGACTAACGCCAGGTGTACGTGCTACCAGTCGGCGTGAGACCGGACTGAGCAACTCTCTGTTCAGCTTGGCAGGCGATGCCCAGGTTACGTGGCCCACAGTCTGCTCAGGGTGTATAGCTACCCTATATTCGTAGCAAGACTGCGTCACATTGGCTACCTGTCTGGCATAAGCTAAACCTGCCTGAAGGACTTGTGCTAATTAGTCGAGCGTACTCTGGCATCGGCAGGTCCCGGAGAGCAAAGCTAGAGAGCACGTGGAGCCCAGATTCTGGCACGTCCACACAAGAGCACTGCCTATATTAGTATGATCTGACTGTGCCACGCCGCGGACAGACAAGCTATATAAGGGCTAAGCCCCGCTCCCAGCCATCTCGTCAATCGCATCAGCGATGATGTCATCCGTGACCAATCAGGCGGTGCCAGGTCAGAGGATCAGCTGACATTAACCACCTATCACGGTTCGCCATGTCACGGTCATGCTCAGTGCATGCATTTCTGGACTTAGGCTGTGGCAGCCCTGTTCCTTTCTGCAACCTATGCTTAAAGCTACTAGGAACAAAGGCCCTTGCAACAGCCTGTACTTCTCTTGTACTGGCTAGGCGTTGGGATCGACGGTGAAGCTAAGCAGCATCTTCCCTGGCTGAGACACCACTGATGCCTCAGATCCAGCTGTCGCCCGACACCTAACACAAACCTTTCTGTTTCTCTCAGACTTAAATTTAGCTATTCATACAAGTAATTTCATGTCCATCATGCTATGACCGGGGATACAAAAGTGTTTGGCCACAGGTAGATCCATTCTTTTTTCTCTTAATGTGTGGCTATGAGAATTCATCCTTGTTCTCAGTTTTTGCCCGGTCTACCCCACATACAGACCCCAGTTGGACATTTAGTACAAATAATTAGGTACACCACATTAGATGTGATGCAGCTGAAAGTACCTGGGATCTTGTAGTCCTGATGGGAGTTGGGGATCTTTATCTTGTCCGTGGTCATTATAAATGGACAGGTTTTACATTTTTTCTTATTGCAAGGAAAGGTTCCTGCAGCTGTTGGGGAGGACAGGGAGCTTCTGACAATGATGCTTCTTAGATTTGGAGGCTGCCTAAAACACAGTAGTAGGGGGTCTGGAAATATGGATTGTAATCGGGCATCGTTTTGTAGTAAAGGTTGTAGTTTCCGTGCAGCTCCTCTTAGCACTTCCAGATTTGGATTGTAGGTGACCACTAGAGGCACCTGGTTATTTTCATCTTTAGCTTTGTAATGTAGCAGGTGATTCCTTGATATTCTGGTGGCTCTTGTAATTTGGTTTTCAATTGTTCTTGAATGGTAGCCCTGATTCAAAAAGGTCTTTCTGAGGCGACCAAGGTGTTCATCTCTATCCATGGGGTTGGAACATATACGATTGTATCTGATGGCTTGGCTGTAGACAATGAAGTTTTTTATGTGTTTTGGATGGAAACTGTCCCATTTAAGGTATGTTGGATGGTCGATTGGCTTCTGATACAGGAATGTCTCTATTTCATTGTTCTGTAGCTTAATGATGGTGTCTAAAAAGTTAATTTCAGTGCTGGAGTAGTTGAGTGTTAAGTTGATGGTGGGATGAAATTGATTAAACTGTTCGTGGAACATCTTTAGCTGTTGCTCAGACTCCGTCCAGATGATTAAGATACCATCAATGTAGCAGTAGTAGGCCCGAGGCCTGATTGGACATGAGGACAAAAAGTCACTTTCAAGCTTGGCCATGAAAAGATTTGCATACTGTGGAGCCATTTTACTTTCCATAGCTGTGCCAGTCTCCTGCAGATAGATCTTGTTGTCAAATTCAAAGTAATTGTGGGTGAGGATGAATTTTGTGAGTTTCACCACAGAATCAGCATCATTCCCGGTGTTTTCCATGAAGACTTTGCAGGCATTTAATCCACCCTGGTGTGGGATATTAGAGTACGAAGATTCCACATCCATGGTGGCCAGGATGGTTCCTTCTGTTAGAGGACCTATTGCTGCTAGTTTATTCAATAGGTCAGTTGTGTCCTGAATGTAGCTGGGTGTATCCTTTACCAGGGGTTTAAGAATACCCTCTACCCATCCAGATACCTGCTCAGTAAGGGTGTCCACACATGAAATAATCGGCCTCCCTGGATTTCCAGCTTTGTGGATTTTGGGAAGCATGTAGAATGTCCCCATTCTTGGACTCTCTGGTATCAGGTTATCGGCTCTTATGGATTTGTCAGGCAGACAAGATACCAACTTGCTTAGTTCCTTGTAATAGTCCTGTGCAGGATCTGACTCCAATTTTCTGTAGTAGCGTGTGTCCGTAAGTTGTCTGTTTGCTTCCTTCATATAGTCTGATGTCTGTCTGCAAATGTTCATCTGTAAGGAATAGGCTGACCCGTTTACCTCAAACTGAAGGGCTTTTCTACAAAGAACAAACATAAGATTAATTACCCTGAACTTGAATCTGCGATTAGGCCAGTTCCACATGATGGTACCTTGCCAGTCCCTGTATCACCATTGTGTGGATTGGATGAAAATGAAGTAGAATATGAAGACTATGGGGCTGAAGCTACTGGCGAAGACATGGAGACCTCAAGTCAAGATGAGTATGTACCTGATGGAGCAGTCGAGCAGCCAGAAGGCTTTACTCAACATGAATTAAATGATCTCATCAGAGACCTTTGATTGTCAAAAGATAAAGCTGAACTTCTTGCATCTAGGTTGAAACAGAAGAATCTTCTTCATGATGATGTCAAAGTGTGTTATTACCAAAACAGAAGTAACACTTTAACATAATTTTTCACAGTCGATGGACTAATGGTGTACTGTAACAATGTGAATGGTTTCTTTGAAGAACTGAATCAAGAGTATTTTGTTGCAGATTGGTGATTGTTTATTGACTAATCCCAGAGAAGTTTGAAAGCAGTGTTGCTTCACAATGGAAATATGAAACATCAATCCCTATTGCTCACACATTTCACCTAAAGGAAAGTTATGAAAATCTGTCAGTTGTTTTGGATGCTATCTACTATATAATCGTCTAATTCTGTCTGTCTGTAACGGAAATCCCGCGTCGCTGATTAGTTGCGCCCGGCAGGACGCGACCAATCAGTGACAGGCGCAGTCCGGACGCGAATTGGCGCAGGATTTTAACCACGCACGCCACCGCAATCGTCGGGAGATGCTGATCTCCCGAAGGTAGCCGCAGGTCATCTCCTGCTGCATGAAGGTCAGCGGGGACGCAGCCGGAAAATGACCAGCACTAGCCGGTCATCTCCAGGCTGCTCGCAGCGGAATTACCCCGACCGGTGGCCTCCACGTACACCCCAGCAGCAGCCTCATTATACCCCAGCAGCAGCCTCCACATATACCCCAGCAGCAGCAGCGTCCGCATATACCTCAGCAGAAGCAGCCTCCACATATACCCCAGCATCACTTCCCAGCAAGCAGCCGGGAGATGACTACATACATATTCTAGAATACCCGATGCGTTAGAATCGGGCCACCATCTAGTACAGTATAAGCATCATCAATGGAATATCTGTGGAGATTTGAAAGTGATTGGTCTGCTAATGGGAATGCAAGGAGGTTTCACAAAATATTGTTGCTTCTTGTGTTTATGGGACAGTAGAAATACAGTAGAGCATTATGTTCGTTGTGATTGGGGACAGAGAAACATCTATGCTCCAGGTAGAGACAATGTTCAGCATAATCCTTTAGTTGCTCCAACAAAAATATTTCTTCCTTCAATACATATAAAGTTGTGATTGATTAAAAACTTTGTGAAAGTCATGGCAAAGACAAATTCACAAGGATTCCAGGACATTTCAGAGAAATTCTCCAGCATTTTACCAGCAAAACTGAAGGAAGGGGTATTTGTTGGTCCTCAGATCAGAGAGCTTATCAGAGATGATGTGTTTGAAGGAAAGGCCCCGTCACACATAACGAGATCGCTAGCGAGATCGTTATTACGTCACGATTTTGATATCGCTGGAGAGCCGTATCATGATCGTTGGGGAGCTGTCAAACATGCAGAACTTCCCAACGATTTCGGCCGCCCCAGCGATCTAACTAACGATCTCGTTGCTCGTTGGGACGCTTTCACACAGCAGCTATTTCAATGATCCACACCTTGATAGGGGCTGTACTGTGTCACCAATCATCTCCGATTGGTGGACGCTACTGCGTTCTGACTGGGCTGCAGGTTTAAAATAAAACCACGTTGTAGCAGTTCCGTCCATTTGTTCCTGTTTGCGTTCTGGTTTCGGATCGTAGCAGCGTTCTTCGGCTGTGACTCTGTATCCATTCATCTGGGCTTTGTTCCTGACAAGGGTTCTGGTTTGTGGATTGTAGTGTTCTTCGGCTGTGACTCCACACAACCCGGAGAATTCTGCTAAGATCTGCAATCCAGCACGAGGTCAGAAACAAAGGATGGAATCGCTATTCTGTTGCTTTCTTTATGCACGGCGGGAAATGAGAACGCTGTAGCGACCACCAATCGGGGACTAGGGGCGCAGAAAAGTCCAATTTATGCACGCCTACGTGTTTCAGTTCTGGATCGCTAACGAGGTCGTTGGTTAGGTGTCAAATACAGCGATGCACACTGCCCAGCGGGAGCGCAACGACCCAGGAATGGTCCAGGAAGCTTTGTAACAATCAGCGATCTCACAGAAGGGGCCTGATCGTTGCTACCTGTCAGATGTAACGAGATCGCTAGTGTGTAGCCCAGCTGAGCTTGGTGCCACATGTTACCCTGGAGGATGCACGGAAGGTAAACTCACAAAATAACCCGATATTCATTCACACTTCACATTTCCCTGGTGCCACCAGAGGAGCCCTTGGAGAGTATCTAGAGATATATAAGGGTTGTGGAGACAGGAGCAGAGGGAGCAGAGTTGAGTGAGATCTTGTCAGAGAGTGAGATCTTGTCAGGCAGTCTAGCTGAGAGTTGGCTAGTTGCTGGTTAGTAGTAGAGGAGTGTGAGAGAAACTGCCATCTACTGCCCGAGTGTGCTTATGTTAAAGGTTAGAGTAGGACGAAAGGCGAGTGGAAGAAAGAAGAGAGTGACAGAGGTTGAAACAGCATTGATCGCTTACCTCCACTCTGCACCACTGGACACCGGGTCCGTGCTTGCTAGCATCTACACGACTAGTAGGAGATACCGGAGACCCTGTGGGACTTCAAGTCGCAGGGGCCCACAAATGTTGATATGTAACCGGGGTCAGGAAGAACAGGAGTCTGGTCGGCCAACCATTAGAGACTTAGTTCTATCCAAGAGAAGGCTCCACCATAAGGTCAGCCGGGCGTACGAAGAAGACAGAGTTAGACTTCGTTCTATACAGATCAGAAACTCACACACATAAAGGAGTACGGAGGCCCTACACCTACTCAGTGGGATTACTGGACGTGCATCCTCCACCCTGACAGCTTCCCGGGACGTGCCTGCAACTATACCATCAGTAAAGGTACAGAAAGAGGCTTTCTTGTGTGTGTCTGCCTTATTGATACTGCACCCCTACACCGCCATATACCCTGAGGGATCAGTCTTGCCTGTGGAAGACTTAACACCTTGCTGCCCAGTAACAACCCCTCAGAGGATCTACCCTGCAGCGCTGGTCACTCTGACCAGGTACCACAGGTGGCGTCACGAACATTTTTACAAACCTACAATCCCATGTAAATATTCCCCTTTTTAGTGAGCGCCCAGGGCCATGGACCGAGCTGCGCTATCCGTGACATCCCCCATTGAAGTGAACGGGCTCACCGAGTACCCCACAAGCCCTGGCCGAACGACTCACTAGCGAAATCGTTATTGCGTCACAAAAGCCGTGACGTATCAACGATCTCGCTAGCGATCTCGTTATGTGTGACGGGGCCTGAACTCTAAATGATAAGAAATTGAGATCTTGGAAAAGCTTCAAGTGGATCTGTGAAAACTTCTTAGAAAAACAAAAATCTCCAGAATATGTTGCAGGTGTTGAGGAACTGCTAAATGCATACCAGATTCTTGGATGTCACATGTCTCTGAAGATGCACTTTTTGCATTCATATTTAGATTTCTTCCCTCAAAATCTTGGGGATCTAAGTGATGAACAAGGCGAGTGGTTTCACCAGGACATTAAAGCAATGGAACACCGCTACCATTGTTTTGGAATGACTCAATGATGGCAGATTACTGTCGGAAGGCATGTAGGGACAAACCTGAAAACTCGTATCAACGACAGTCTAATGTCAAGCACTTTTAATTTCTGCTCATATTTTGGTTACTATTTTGCATGTGAAATTATTTTGGTTCAATAAAAACTGTTTTGTGAGGTGAAGCATTTTTTTGATATGTAGATTACTGTTTTCTTATATATTTCCTATACCTTATAATAATGATGCTGCTCCATGGAAACTATACGTGCGTCAGAAAAACTATATACATTTTTGAAATCAGGACAAAAAGATGATACAGAACAGTACAAAGTCAGCTGCAATGATTACAAAAAAATATTTTTTGTAGACCTGTGTTATAAATGAAGACACAGTTTGCGCCAAAGTGGACATACCATATCAGTTTTGAGATAATAGATCTGACAACAATGCTTTACTGCATTGTTGCCCAATACAAACATTAATTATATAATAAAATATAAAAAAAATGCTTAAAAAATAATTATAAATATGTATATGGTTACCTGACCCTGCAACTCTAATTCTCAGCAATCTGACTTGAACAAACGGCATGGTGTCACTTTTGGATCTAGCTCTGGTAAAGAGATCCTGGAAGGAAGAGCCATGGTATAGAGCTGGAAATGACATTTCTGGTCTTAGCCGCTGCTTAGCTTGTGTCTCTTCTACTTGTATTGTCACCGATTTCCACATTGTATCTAGATGACAGTCGGTGTTGTCTTCTACAGGCTTTTTGCATTCTTCAGTAACGGAAAAGTTTGCCATTAATCAAACTTTAAACTGAAAGACAACTTCAGTAAGTAGAAGTATGCTCAATGATGAAACATCAGCATCTGAAGTATAGAAACAAAATCTTCAAACTAAGGAGGTACAGGAAGTAACCACATCCCATAATGAACTTCTGACACAAAATGCAAAAGGGTTATAATCTGACACATTTGTAAAGACTGGATATATTGATCCCTATACATTACAGAAATTAATAGATATTTTTGACAGCTTTGATGTTACTCAATGATCTTTGTTGTAATTATTTCCAGGAGCACAGCTATAGGGGTGTAGAGGTAACAGATGTAATAAAGTCCTGGTGTCTGAAGAGACTGCATCATAAGAAGACAATAGTCCCAATGGCCCTCTAGTGTCACCACAAGTAACATTGATGGATAGACACAGACAGGACATAACTAGAAAGAGCTGAGCAACTTTTGCTATATTGCTAAGGGTGAAAATTTAAGACAAGGACAGAGTTAGGGGCTTTTGTATGCCAGCCTTAAAGAGGTATTCCCATTTCCAAGATCCTATCCCAATATGTAGTAGGTGTAATAATACTAATATTAGCAAATATCTCCAATTAGAAATGTAGTATAGATTTTCTGAATCGCTATGTCTCTTTTCTCATGTGCAGGCATTGCAGGACCTTAGGTATCTATGGTTATGATATAGGGACAGCTATCTAGCTGCTTGTGGTCATAACCATGGATACCTAAGGTCCTGCAATGCCTACACATGAGAAAAGAGACATAGCGATTCAGAAAAACTATACTACATTTTACATATTATGATTATTATACCTATTACATATTGGGATAGGATCTTGAGATGGGAATACCCCTTTAATGAAAGCAACAGTAGAGTAAGATGAGCCTCTTAATGATTTACTTGCATCTTACAACTGCTGTGCACTTCTTGCCAGAAATGTCAATCCAGTCATCGACGACCTAAAGTGGTGTAAATTTGATGAATTTGCCAGGCAAGCTTCACCATGTCCTGTTCTGCCTAAGCTCCACTTATTGTGATAGAGCTTGCTGGGACTGGCATAAAAAAGCCAAACAAATAGTGATGAGCGAACGTGCTTGGATAACGTGTTATCCGTGCATGCTCGGGTGTTATCCGAGTATCTTGGGCGTGCTCGGATAATATGTTCGAGTCCCTGCAGTTGCATGTTTTATGGCTGCATATTTTACAGCAGCAACACATGCAAGAATTGCCTAACAAACAGGCAATATTATTATTCGAGCACACCCAAGACACTCGAATAACACCAGAGCATGCACGGATAGCATGTTATTCGAGAAAGTTCGCTCATAACTCCAAACTTTTTTGCAGAACTTCAAGGTATTCAAACATTTTGCAGCATTTCAAGGTGTTTTACGCCAGAAAACTAACAAAATTAACTTGATGAATTGGGACCTTAGTTTTTTGTTACGTTTTTCCACTTTTGTACAATATGAGCATATTTCATGGATAAAATAGCTTTTATGTCTGTTATGTTTAACTATTACATAACTATTTTTACGTTTTCATTTATTCATCCATGCAAATGGTGTTATACGGTACATATTATAACTATTAATTAATTGAGGGGTTTTTTTGAGGGGAGGGATTGAAAAAGAAAAGAAATGCCACTATTGTTTTGTGTGCATTTTGTTATGTTGCTCACTGTGTGGTTATCATACGAGTCATTATGCTCATGGCAAAATTATTAACCTCTTAGTGAATGAGCTAATTTTGATCTCAAAGGGTTTGTTCGGTCAAAACCGATAAGTCTGCAGTCACTCTGTCTGTGTGACTGCAGACTTATGAATCCACCAGCGCATGCGCTGTGGGGATTAGAGAGTTTCAGACCCGGGACCGGAGGGTACACATATTTTTGGCCAGTGGGTGCGGCATCGCTCTCCATACACTTGAATGGAGCAAAGCCGCGCCCTCTAGTTGGACACGCCCACTGTCCAGTCGCGTTTGGAAAGCCTCTAATGTGCCTAAACAGTGGAAACCCGCCACAAATGACCCTGTTTTTGAAAGTAGACCCCTCAAGGAATGTATCTGGATGTGTGGTGAGCACCTTGAACCCCAAGGTGCTTCCCAGAAGTTTATAACGTAGAGCCGTGAAAATAAAAAAATCTAATTTTTCCCACAAAAATGTTCTTGTAGCCCCAAATTTTGCATTTTCACAATGGTAACAAGAGAAAATGCACAGAAGATTTTGTTGTGCAATTTCTCCTGAGTACGCCGATACCCAATATGTGGAGGAAAACTACAGTTTGGGCGCACAGCAGGGCTCAGAAGGGAAGGAGCGCTATTTGACTTTCTGAAAGCAAAATTTGCTGGAAACATTAGCAGATGCCATGTTGCGTTTGGAGAGCCCCTGATGTGCCTAAAAAGTGGAAACCGCCCACAAGTGACCCCATTTTGGAAAGTTAACCCCTCAAGGAATGTACTAGATGTGTGGTGAGCACCTTAAACCCCAGGTGCTTCACAGAAGTTTAAAATGTAGAGCTGTGAAAATAAAAAAAAAATCACATTTTTCCTATATACCGTATATACTCGAGTATAAGCCGACCCCCCTAATTTTGCCACAAAAAACTGGGAAAATTTATCGACTCAAGTATAAGCCTAGGGTGGAAAATGAGATTATGCCCCATATACTGCCCCATGTATTATGCCCCACAAGATGCTCCATGTATTGTGCCCCATATATTATGCCCCACAAGATGCTCAATAGATTGTGCCCCATATGCTGCCCATGTATTATGCCCCATATTCTGCCCCATGTATTATGCCCCCATAGATGCTCCATAGATTGTGCCCCATAGATGATCCATAGATTGTGCTCCCATAGATGCTCCATAATTATGCCCCCATAGATGCTCCATAGATTGTGCCCTCATAGATGCTCCATAGTATTGGTCGCCTTATGCGGCTGCAGCTGCTGCAACCAAAAAAAAAAAAGACATACTCACCTCTCGTGCTGGGGGCCAGGTGCCATGTCCTGAGCAGGCGGGGACACCGGCGCGCTATGGGGGACAGGTGCTGGTGTCACCGCTCGCTCAGGGCCCCAGCACCTGAGGTATTTACCTGTCACCCGTTCCACCGCTGCACGCCGCTGTCTTCCGGGTCCTCCAGCAGTGAATGCTCAGGCAGAGGGCGCGGCGCGCACTAACCACGTCATCGCGCCCTCTGACCTGAACATTCACAGCTAGAGAGGACACAGCGGCGAAGAGCGGTGGAAAGGGACAGGTGAATATCCCTTATACTCACCCTCCCGCCGTGAACAGGGGCTGCAGAGATGCGCCGGCGGGAGGGTGAGTATATAGCACAGCTGTGCTCCGCCTCCCCCGCCGACCCCCTGGTATATGACTCGAGTATAAGCCGAGAGGGGGACTTTCAGCCCTAAAAAATGGGCTGAAAATCTCGGCTTATACTCGAGTATATACGGTAAATGTTCTGCTATCACCAAATTTTGCATTTTCACAAAGGTAACAGTAAAAAATGCACATTACAATTTGTTGTGCAAATTCTCCTGAGTACGCTGATACCCAATATGTGGAGGAAAACTACTGTTTGGGCACATGGCAGGGCTCAGAAGGGAAGAAGCGCCGTTTAAATTTTTGAACACAAAATTTGCTGGAATCATTAGCGTACTCTATGTCACGTTTGGAGACCCTTGATGTGCCTAAACAGTGGAAACCCCTTACAAGTGACCAGTGACCCCATTTTGAAAAGTCGACCCTTCAAGGAATGTATTTAGATGTGTGGTGAGCACCATGAACCCCCAGGTGCTTCACAGAAGTTTATAACGTAGAGCCGTGAAAATAAAAAGTCACATTTTTTCCACAAAAAATGTTTTTTAGCCCCAAATTTTGCATTTTAAGAAAGGTAAAAAGAGAAAACGCACCAAAAAATTTGTTGTGTAATTTTTTATGAGCACACCAATAAGACCAATATGTGTTGGAAAACTACTGTTTGGGCTCACAGCAGGGCTCAGAAGGGAAGGCGCGCCAATTGACTTTTAGGCTAAGTACACACGTTCAGGAATGTTTGCAGAAAATTCCTGAGCAAAAACTGACTTTTTCAGCGGTAAAAACACATTAGTCTTTCTCGCAGGTTTTTTTGCGCGTTTTTGATGCGTTTTTACCGCAAATTTTTCCTGAACATTCTAGCTCAATAATATAGCGGGAAAAACGCTAGTTTTCTGCGAAATTAATGAACATGCTGCTTCTTTTTCCGTGATGCACAAAAATAGCAGAATTCATTCTAAATAATAGGATGCTGAATTCATGCGTTTTTTAAGCATTTTTTGCCGTGAAAAAAAGCAAAAAAAAGCGGCTAATCCTGAACGTGTGCACTTAGCCTTAAGCTCAAAATTGGCTGTAATCGTTAGCAGACAACACGTAGGGTTTGGAGAACCCCAGTTGTGCCTAAAGAATGGAAACCCCCCACAAGTGACCCCATTTGGGAAACTCCCAGATGCTTCACATAAGTTTATAACGTTGAACTGTGAAAATGAAAAAAATACATTTTTCTAGCAAAAATTTTGGTTCTGCCTGAGATTTTTCATTTTCACAAAGGTAACAGGTGCAAAGTGGACAATACAATTTGTTGTGCAATTTCTCCTCAGTACATACAGTATGTGGTCAAAAACTACTTTAATGACACAGTGCAAAACTCAGAAGGGAGTGCCATGCCACATTGGCAGAGCACCTGAGGTGCCAGAACAGCAGAAAATCCCCATACGTGACATCATTTTACAAACGACCCCTCAACTTGGCCCATTTTCCCTGTCATTGCCGAAAAACATCCTCAGAGTATGATGCTGCCAACACATTTCACTATGGGGATTGCGTTCTTGAGGTGATGAGCTGTGTTATTTTGGCCCCAAATTTTGCATTTCATAAGGGTAACAGGAGAAATTGCACCATAGTTTGTTGTGAAATTTCTCCTGAGTACGTCTATACTCCAGGTGGAATATTACTTTTGAGGCACAGTTCAAAGCTCAGAAAGGAAGAGGCGCAATATTGGAGTTCAGATTTTGCTGGAATGGTTTGAGGCTCCGCTCCCACCCTCCCATCCTATATACATGGCTCTGCTCCCACCCTCCAATCCTATATACATGGCTCTGTATCGACCACGCACCACAATTGTGGGTTTCCAGGGCAATGGGGTACTCAGAGCCGAGCCCGTAGAAGTCTATGGGATTGTCACAGGTAGCGGTGGCTCGGTCTGTGGCCCTGGCGGTCAGGCGTATGTTGGGGGGTATATTTACAGGGGATATATATATACAGTTCGTGACGCCACCTGTAGTCTCTGGTAATTTGTACCAGCGCTGCTGTAGATCTCTGAGGGGATGGTGAGGCAGCTAGATGTCGGGTCCCCTACAGGTGGGACTCTTCCCTCAGGTCGATAGTAATGATAGGGTAGTGCAGGAATGCAATCAAATAACACAGTCTCACACATCAGCGTCTTTCCATACCTTTACTTCAAGTTGTTCAGGCAGGTCCCAGGGAGGCTGATGGGGTTGATGGAGGATGAGCTTTGAGGCAACGGCTAAGCAAGTTAGGGGCCCTCTTTACTTTCCAATGATGATGAGTACAACCAGCATGAAGCGTAGTTCCCTCTATAATCTCCAGCTATTCCAAAGCTGTGCTGCCCGGTCAGTTTTGTGGTTGGAGCCTTCTTCTGAGAGAGCTGAGTTCCAATTCCTGTCGTGCACTGACTCAAGGTTCTCACTCTCCCTGACCCCAGTTACGTACTGACTCTTCAGGGGCTGCTTTCCGTTACCTAAGGTCCGGTAAGCCTCTGGGTTTCCTACCACCATGCATGAAGCTATGGTGATGCTTCGGTCTCCAGTGACCGGTAACAATGTGCAGGTATTCTATACCGATGGCACTTTTCTGTTCTCTTCCACTATGCCCTTCGATTTGCTCAGACTCTCAACAGATGTCTCAGTCCGTCATCTAGTGGGGCACAGCTCTGACCAGGCTGAGGTGAACTGGCTCACCTTTACTGGACTCCACTTTCTGAACTGCACAAAGACTGCACTTCCTAACTCTTTCGAGTCACTGACTGAACTGAACTCAGACTATTCAGCACTCCCCTCCACACCCCTGCTGGGTGTGTCCGAAGTGTACGTGATATCATGGAGAGCCCTTAACCGTTACCTCTCCACTCATCCTCCTGGTATTGTGTACCAGGGCTACACATTCCCCCATGGTAAACGACAGCACTCCCGGGCTGTGAAATACAAGAGACATTTTTGTTTACGCATTAAACATCAACATTAAACATTAATTCGTCCCATCCGGGAGGTAAGGATGTCTTGAACGTTGCTAACAACACATTGAATATAGAAAAAAAATACGAAATATTAAATAAACATGTTCATAAATAAACGACAATATTCTTGTGAAGGACCCGCACCAAACCTTCAACGTGGGTCCTGGGTGGGCTGCAGGACATCCGAATGCAGACCTCACTCAGTGCCTCACCACACGGGTTTTATGTTCAGAGGTAAGTCAAGGCTTCGTGTGAAACCATTAAAAGGCACCTTAGTGCAACTATTTACAAGATACAGTTTTTGGGCTGGCTCAGTCCTCAGCTTCTGAGTCCATTATAAGACATCATAAGGAAAAGACACATTTATATATACTTTTTACAATATTCACATTAATTTGTTATAATTACTGCTGGTATCGAATGGGTATCTTCCCTTTTGTGATTCGCTCTGATCTACGTGGAGTAGCTTCAGGTATATTAAGTTGCGATCTGTCTGCACTGCGTAACGGCAAACTATAGAACTGCCTCAATCTTTCTATGGATCTGGCAAGCGTACTGATGGCTGGGCGGTGTGAGTCAGCTTCACCAGGGGATCCCATAGTATGGGGCGCTGCTTCTGATGATCCTTCTTGAGATTCCGTAGGTTGAGGTGTTGCTGGAATGGGTAACTCCTGAACTGGCTCAACTGGCACCACGGGCATAACTGGAGGTAGAACTTCCTCTTGTGGCTGATAAAACTGCAACACCGGAATTATTACAGCATCTCCCAGTCTGGGCCAATCCGCAGGAAAATCTCCCAGATCCGTGTGTATGACCTCTTCCTTCCTTTCCTCTTGATTGATGACAGGGTTCTTTTCACAACGCTTTAAGGGTTCTGTACACAATTTCAAATGGTCTCTGGACACAGTGGTTATTGTTCTTCCTCCGTCCTTACTAATGATACAAACTTTTCTGTTGTCATATTTAGAATCTTGTACAACGTAGGGTTCTTGTTCCCACTGGTTATCCAATTTGTGCATTTCCTTTTTCTTTTTAATACCACTTCTCCAGGCATCAAAGGCTTGGCAGGAGCATTTCTGTTGTAAATATCTTCCTGTTTCTCCCGTGCCTTGTTGAGACTTTCCTCTACACAGATTTGTACTCTTCTGTACTGCTCTTGCCGATTTATGTCCCAGTTTTCAACGGCGTCGTCTGCCTCCGGTTCTACTACTCCAAGTTCTAAATCCATTGGTAGTCTTCCGGGCCTTGCTCTCATAAGATAGGCTGGAGTGCAGTTAGTAGAACTTACAGGTATATGGTTATACAAATCAACCAAATCAGGTAGTAAGTCCGGCCATCGATTTCTGTCTTCCAACGGTATGGATCTCAACAAGTCAAGGACAATATGGTTCATTTTTTCACAAAGACCGTTGGTTTGAGGGTGGTATGGCGTTGTTCTAATTTTTTGCACCCGTACATGTGACAGAATTCCTTGAATAAATCAGCTTCGAAAGCAGGTCCTTGATCGGTTAATACTTGCTCCGGATACCCATGCGGTCTGCAGAAACTTGCTTGAAAGGTTTTGCGGCCGTCACTGCGGTCTGATCCTTAACTGGAACAACCACCAGAAATCTGGAGTAATGGTCCACCATGGTCAAGGCGTATGAGTATCCAGATCTACTTGGCGACAGTTTGACGTGGTCCAGGGCCACAATCTCCAGGGGACGAGTCGTCCGGATAGGTTGCAGGGGTGCCTTCTGACTACCGTAGTCCTTCCTTCTGAGACCACAGGGTCCACAGTTCCGACACCACCTCTCGATGGAGCTGCGCATCCCTACCCAGTAGAACCGGCATCTCAACAGGGTCTCCAGCTTTCTCCAGCCAAAGTGTCCTGCTTGATTGTGGTATGCTTCCAACACCATTGGGACGTCTGCCTTGGGGACCACTATTTGCCAGACCATCTCATGGGTTCTGGGGTTGACGTATCTCCTGCACAACTTCTCACGGTATAGGAACAACCTGCTTCTCTCGTTCCACAGGAGCTTGGCTGACATAGGTGCATCCTTTTCCAAAGAGGAGCCTTCCTGTCTTAACAACTCCTTGATGCGGCTGACCACTGGATCACTGTCCTGAGTCTCTTTCCAGCTGTGATGGGGTAAAGGATTTAATGTTGCACCATACTGCTTTCTGTTGACTCGATGCTCGTGGACTACCCCATTTCGATGGAACGCAGGTAGCTCAATTTCTTCCAGGTCATCCGATTCTTCTTCCGTATCAGAGTCATGCGGCATTCGGGACAATGCGTCGGCATTAGCATTCTTTCGACCTGCCCGGTACTTGATAGTAAACTGGTAATTGGACAACCGAGCCATCCATCGCTGCTCCATGGCACCCAGCTTGGCGGTTTCCAGGTGCGTTAAGGGGTTGTTGTCTGTGTACGCCGTGAACTTATTGGAGGCCAGATAGTGCTTAAATCTTTCAGTAATGGCCCAGACCAGCGCCAGAAACTCCAGCTTGAAGCTGCTATAATTTTCCGGATTCCTTTCAGTTGGCCTGAGTTTTCTGCTGGCATATGCGATGACTTTTTCTTGGCCATTCTGCTTCTGACTGAGAACTGCTCCCAACCCTTCATTACTGGCGTCGGTGTACAACAGGAACGGTTGGCTGTAATCAGGATAGGTTAAGATCTCATCACCTGTAAGGATCTCTTTCATCTTTTGGAATGCTTCAGCCTGTTCTTTACCCCAATTAAAGGGAGGGTTTCTGCTCTTTAGGGATTGTCCTACTAGGAGGTCCTGTAAAGGAGCTGCCTTCTTCGTGTAATCTTTCACGAATCTCCTGTAGTAACCCGTTAGTCCCAGGAACTGTCGCACTTCCTTAAGGTTCTTCGGCTCCGGCCACTTCTGGATGGCAGTGACTTTCTCTGGGTCCGGCGCTACTCCTTCCGAACTGACGATGTGCCCCAAGTATTGTACCTTCTGTTTGAGTAGATGGCATTTTGAGGGTTTTAATTTCATCCCGTACCTGGACAGGGACTCGAATACTTCTGCCAGGTGCTTCAGATGGTCCTCATATGTCTTGGAATACACGATGACGTCGTCTAGGTATAGCAGCACGGTTTCAAAATTGAGATGTCCCAGACAATTTTCCATCACTCTCTGAAATGTTCATGGGGCACTGCTGAGCCCAAACGGCATTCTGTCGAACTCACAGAGCCCCATTGGGGTGGTGAAAGCCGTTTTCTCACGATCCTCCTCAGCCACAGCCACTTGCCAGTAACCACTAGTCAGATCAAGGGTAGAAAAGTAGTTAGCCGTTTTCAGAGCAGCTAATGATTCCTCTATGCGTGGTAACGGGTATGCATCCTTGTGTGTTATGCGGTTCACCTGCCTGTAATCCACACACATTCTCATACTACCATCTTTCTTTTTAACCAGAACTAGAGGGGCTGCCCATGGGCTACAACTATCCCTTATCACCCCAGCTTTCTTCATATCATGCAACATTTCTTTAGTTTTCTGATAATGAGCTGGAGGTATGGGCCTATACCGCTCTTTGATGGGAGGATGACTGCCTGTAGGGATATGATGTTGTACTCCCTTAATTATCCCAAAATCAAGTGGGTGCTTGCTAAACACTTGGGCGTACTCTTGCACCACCCGTAATACCCCTTGCTTCTGGTGAGCGGGAGTGGTGTCCGTCCCAACATGGAGTTGCTGACACCATTCCGCCACCTGAGTTGCTGGGTCATTGTCCTCCGCTATTTGACAGGAGTCTAAGGACTCAGCCGGGAGAATAGAATTATTATCAACAGCATGTAGTTTAGCAATAGTTGCGTAACGGGGTAAGTTTACCTCATCATCTCCCCAATTGAGAAGCCGTACCGGTACTCTTCCATTCACCACTTCTACTACTCCTCTAGCAGTCATAAGTGTAGGTCTATGTTCTGAATGGTGGGGTTCTACTACAGCTTGGTAATTCTGTCCTCTCAGACCTATGGCTGCCCTGCACCAAATGATCATTTCACTCATTGGGGGTATCACAATAGGATCCGAGTCAGTGACCCGTACATTACCAATTTCGCCGTCTGTAAGCTTCGCTTGCTGCTGACACACCAGGGCCAGGATCTCTCTTTGAATTACTCCTCTCTGCCTTGGTCGGGCAATCTCAGCGAGCTGTTGGAGCAAGAACACAACTTCTCCCAAACAATTACCGATAATGTTAGTACCCAAAATTATATTTAAACCGTTCTCCTCATTTACAGTCTTTACTACCAGAAGCCCCTGGTCTTTCAACTCCTCTCTGCCCACCTTTACATCTACACATTTTGTCCCGAGTACTTCTACAGGGAGACCATTAGAAGCATACACGGTAAAGTCAGAGCTCGGGGGTTTAAGACTGTCCATTGACCAGTACTTAGTATAGAGGGCATCAGGAATTAGGGTCACTTGGGACCCAGTGTCTAACAATGCCGGAACTGCAATACCATCTAAGATGATGGACAGGTAGGGTCGCCCACCCACATACCTGCGGTTC
This sequence comes from Oophaga sylvatica, assembly GCA_033576555.1. NCBI lineage: Eukaryota > Metazoa > Chordata > Amphibia > Anura > Dendrobatidae > Oophaga > Oophaga sylvatica. The sequence goes on from JARQOD010000005.1 coordinate 371,158,910, forward strand.
CAGTCTAAGGGGCCTGACGGGTATTCTCCTGGGTGTTGGCCCTCGGACCCAGGTTCTGCCCGTTTAAAGGACACTGTGGAGACAGATGACCTTTCCGGTTGCATCGGTAACAGATGATCTCTCGACGAGGAGGGTGTTGATCAGAGGTCGCTCCTGGGGGTGGCGTTGTCCTCCTCCGGGGGGGCGACGTCTTCTTTCTTCTCCGGTGCATCCACGGGACGTCTTCTGGGCAGTCAGCTAACAAGATCTTTCCTTCCTCCTCTTTCCGCAGCTGCAGGGCACTCATCACAGCAGCCAGATTTTTAGTCAGCTGGCGCACCTCTGAGCGCAGACAATCCAATTCACTGGGAGGTGTCACCTGCGCTTTGGCTTCGGCCACTAACGGGGAACAGGGGTTACTGCCGGTTCCAGAGTGATTTCACCCTGGTGATGTTGGGTTGCCACCTCAAGTTTGCCCAGGGGCCGCAGCCCTTTTATTGCCATGTCTTTTAGGGCATCAAAGGTAGCATCCGGATGATCTAAGGACCACCAGTTTACAGTTCTGCGTTCCTCTTGGGATCTCAATCCCTGTATAAATTGTTCTTTCAGCATTTTATTCTCATCAATAGCATTTAAATTATTAACCTGCTTAAGAGCTCTCAGGGCTCCTTGTAGTCGGCAAGCGTAGTCCCGGATGCTGTCACCTGGCTGTTGTGAACAGTGATAGAAGGCCATCCGGAGATCCGTTTCTGTGCGGTCTTCAAATATGGCATGCAGCTTAAGGAAGATCGCAGGTACCGACTCCTGATCAACGGTATCCCAAGTCTCCACTTCCCTCTCAGCAGCGCCAGTTAGCTGCCCTATTAGCACAGCAGCTTTTTGTCTCTCAGGCATGGAGTACATTTCTAGGATGCTGCATAACTTCCGCTTGAAGCCTGCTAATGTGCCTGGCTCACCGCTGTACTGGGGAAGCCATTTCGCCCCAGGCATATATGGGAGCGTTAGTGGCATGATCGGGACTACCGGACTGGGTGCAGGGCCTGCGCCCCCATCTGGCGCTACAATACCAAGCGGTGCGGGATTGGGGCCTCTGGCCGGGGCCGCACTGTCAGCCGGTTGTTGTGACATCTTAGCGCCCCCTTGGTTAAACGGAGCCTACCGGTTTCAGACGCTGCTATTTCACAGGCACAACAGTGGGAACAGGACCTTCGTCGCAGGCGCTCTGATGTCAGAGCGTTCACTTCCTGTTGCAGGACCTGCCGATGAGTCAGAGCCGGGGGCGTGTCCAAGACTGCGCGCTCTTTCAGGTACGCCCTCCTTCTTCTCCAGCGCCTTAGGGCGCGAATCTGGCGGCAAATATGGCGGTATTTGGCGCCAAACAACAGCAACAGTCTTTTTCGCCAAAACACTCCACAGGCACACAGGGCTCGCAATGCTGCAAGTTTCGTATCCTGTTCGTGACGCCAATTTTGTATCGACCACGCACCACAATTGTGGGTTTCCAGGGCAATGGGGTACTCAGAGCCGAGCCCGTAGAAGTCTATGGGATTGTCACAGGTAGCGGTGGCTCGGTCTGTGGCCCTGGCGGTCAGGCGTATGTTGGGGGGTATATTTACAGGGGATATATATATACAGTTCGTGACGCCACCTGTAGTCTCTGGTAATTTGTACCAGCGCTGCTGTAGATCTCTGAGGGGATGGTGAGGCAGCTAGATGTCGGGTCCCCTACAGGTGGGACTCTTCCCTCAGGTCGATAGTAATGATAGGGTAGTGCAGGAATGCAATCAAATAACACAGTCTCACACATCAGCGTCTTTCCATACCTTTACTTCAAGTTGTTCAGGCAGGTCCCAGGGAGGCTGATGGGGTTGATGGAGGATGAGCTTTGAGGCAACGGCTAAGCAAGTTAGGGGCCTCCTTTACTTTCCAATGATATGAGTACAACCAGCATGAAGCGTAGTTCCCTCTATAATCTCCAGCTATTCCAAAGCTGTGCTGCCCGGTCAGTTTTGTGGTTGGAGCCTTCTTCTGAGAGAGCTGAGTTCCAATTCCTGTCGTGCACTGACTCAAGGTTCTCACTCTCCCTGACCCCAGTTACGTACTGACTCTTCAGGGGCTGCTTTCCGTTACCTAAGGTCCGGTAAGCCTCTGGGTTTCCTACCACCATGCATGAAGCTATGGTGATGCTTCGGTCTCCAGTGACCGGTAACAATGTGCAGGTATTCTATACCGATGGCACTTTTCTGTTCTCTTCCACTATGCCCTTCGATTTGCTCAGACTCTCAACAGATGTCTCAGTCCGTCCTCTAGTGGGGCACAGCTCTGACCAGGCTGAGGTGAACTGGCTCACCTTTACTGGACTCCACTTTCTGAACTGCACAAAGACTGCACTTCCTAACTCTTTCGAGTCACTGACTGAACTGAACTCAGACTATTCAGCACTCCCCTCCACACCCCTGCTGGGTGTGTCCGAAGTGTACGTGATATCATGGAGAGCCCTTAACCGTTACCTCTCCACTCATCCTCCTGGTATTGTGTACCAGGGCTACACAGCTCCACTCCACCCTCCCATCCCCTCCAATCTTATATACACGGCTCCACTCCACCCTCCAATTCTATATACATGGCTCCGCTCCCACCCTCCCATCCTATATACATGGCTCCGCTCCCACCCTATATACACAGATCCGCTCCCACCCTCCAATCCTATATACACGGCTCCACTCCACCCTCCAATCCTGTATACATGGCTCAGCTCCCATCCTATATACATGGCTCCACTTCCACCCTATATACATGGCTCCACTCCCACCCTCCCATCCTATACACATGGCTCCACTCCCACCCTCCCATCCTATATACATGGCTGCGCTCCCACCTTCCCATCCTATATACATGGCTCCGCTCCCACCCTCCTATCCTGTATACATGGCTCTGCTCCCACCCTCCAATCCTATATACATGGCTCCACTCCACCCTCCCATCCACTCCAATCCTATATACACGGCTCCACTCCACCCTCCCATCCTATATACATGGCTCCGCTCCCACCCTCCTATCCTGTATACATGGCTCCGCTCCCACCCTCCCATCCTATATACATGGCTCCGCTCCCACCCTCCCATCCTGTATACATGGCTCTGCTCCACCCTCCCATCCTATATACATGGCTCCACTCCCACCTTCCAATCCTATATACATGGCTCCGCTCCCACCCTCCCATCCTATATACATGGCTCCGTTCCCCCTCCTATATACATGGCTCCGCTCCCACCCTCCCATCCTATATACATGGCTCCGTTCCCATCCTATATACATGGCTCTGCTCCCACCCTCCCATCCTGTATACATGGCTCCGCTCCCACCCTATATGCATGCCTCCGCTCCCACCCTCCCATCCTATATACATGGCTCCGCTCCCACCCTCCCATCCTATATACATGGCTCCACTCCACCCTCCCATCCTATATACATGGCTCCGGAGTCACACACAGATAGTCAGCATGTATTTGTTCGTGATACCAGCCGGTACACGGTAGTGTGTGAGGAGCGTACAGCTCTATATGGTGTGGGAAAAAATGAACACTCGGTAACTGTGCAGAAAAAAAGAATAGAAGTATTAGTGCTGTGTAAAAAGCCGCCTGCACAGCAGTGTACACACAGCAATACAGCTATCAGGCAGCCTAATAACCAGTGCTGCTGCACACAAGAAAATCCTCCCCTGTCACTGCACACTAACTGTACAGCACAATTGCTATCAGCACAAGCACATAAGAACTTCTCTCTCCATCCCTAAGGCCCCGTCTCACATAGCGACGCACCAGCGATCCCGACAACGATATGAACTTGTCAGGATCGCTGGTGTGTCGCTACATGATCGCTGCTGAGCTGTCAAACAGGCAGCTCAGGCAGCGATCAGGACAGCGACACTGCGGGTAACGTCGCTCAGTAACCCGCAGTGTACGTTGGATACCAGCCCGTTGATGCAGGAAGCTGGTAACCAAGGTACACATCGGGTTTCCAGGTGCTGAGCGGTGCCTGGAAACCCGATGTGTACCTTGGTTATCAGCTCCGCTGCAGCAGCACGCTGGTATCCAACGTACACATCGGGTTTCCAGGCACAGCCCCGCGCCTGGAAACCCGATGTGTACCTTGGTTACCAGCTGATCGCTGGTCTCCTGCCTGCCACACGCAGCGATGCGTGCTGGCCAGCGGGAGACCAGCAATCAAAAAAAAGTCCAGGCATTTCTGACACGACCAGCGATTCACAGCAGGGGCCTGATCGCTGGTACGTGTCAGACATAGCGAGATCGCTGCTGAGATCGCTGTTGCGTCACAAAACTTGTGACTCAGCAGCGATCTCGCTAGCGATCTCGCTATGTGACATGGGGCTATAAGTCTCTCCCTACTGATAAACAGCATTAGCAACCTCTCCCTACTGTTAAGATCGGCTCCACTCCCACCCTACTATCCTGTATACATGGGTCCGCTCCCACCCTCCAATCCTATATACATGGCTCCTCTCCACCCTTCCATCCGCTCCAATCCTATATACACGGCTCCACTCCACCCTGCAATCCTATATACATGGCTCCGCTCCCACCCTCCCATCCTGTATACATGGCTCCATTCCCATCCTATATACATGGCTCCGCTCCCATCCTCCCACCCTATATACATGGCTCCGCTCCCACCCTCCCATCCTATATACACGGCTCCACTCCCACCCTCCCATCCTATATACATGGCTCCGCTCCCACCCTCCCATCCTATATGCATGGCTCCGTTCCCATCCTATATACATGGCTCCGCTCCCACCCTCCCATCCTATATACATGGCTCCATTCCCATCCTATATACATGGCTCCGCTCCCATCCTCCCATCCTGTATACATGGCTCTGCTCCACCCTCCCATCCTATATACATGGCTCCACTCCCACCTTCCTATCCTGTATAAATGGCTCCGCTCCCACCCTCCAATCCTATATACATGGCTCCACTCCACCCTCCCATCCTATATACACAGCTCCACTCCACGCTCCAATCCTATATACATGGCTCCGCTCCCACCCTCCCATCCTATATACAAGGCTCTGATCCCACCCTCCTATCCTGTATAAATGGCTCCGCTCCCACCCTCCAATCCTATATACATGGCTCCACTCCACCCTCCCATCCTATATACACAGCTCCACTCCACGCTCCAATCCTATATACATGGCTCCGCTCCCACCCTCCCATCCTATATACATGGCTCCGTTCCCATCCTGTATACATGGCTCCACTCCCACCCTCCCATCCTGTATACATGGCTCTGCTCCCACCCTCCCATCCTATATACATGGCTCCGCTCCCACCCTCCCATCCTATATGCATGGCTCCGTTCCATCCTATATACATGGCTCCCCTCCAACCCTCCCATCCTATATACATGGCTCCGCTCCCACCCTCCCATCCTACATCCAATCCTATATACACGGCTCCGCTCCCACCCTCCCATCCTATATACATGGCTCTGCTCCCACCCTCCTATCCTGTATAAATGGCTCCGCTCCCACCCTCCAATCCTATATACATGGCTCCACTCCACCCTCCCATCCTATATAAACAGCTCCACTCCACGCTCCTATCCTATATACATGGCCCGCTCCCACCCTCCCATCCTATATACATGGCTCCGTTCCCATCCTGTATACATGGCTCCACTCCCACCCTCCCATCCTGTATACATGGCTCTGCTCCTACCCTCCCATCCTATATACATGGCTCCGCTCCCACCCTCCCATCCTATATGCATGGCTCCGTTCCCATCCTATATACATGGCTCCGCTCCCACCCTCCCATCCTATATACATGGCTCCATTCCCATCCTATATACATGGCTCCGCTCCCACCCTCCCATCCTACATCCAATCCTATATACACGGCTCCGCTCCCACCCTCCCATCCTATATACATGGCTCTGCTCCCACCCTCCTATCCTGTATAAATGGCTCCGTTCCCACCCTCCAATCCTATATACATGGCTCCACTCCACCCTCCCATCCTATATACACAGCTCCACTCCACGCTCCAATCCTATATACATGGCTCCGCTCCCACCCTCCCATCCTATATACATGGCTCCGTTCCCATCCTGTATACATGGCTCCACTCCCACCCTCCCATCCTGTATACATGGCTCTGCTCCCACCCTCCCATTCTATATACATGGCTCCGCTCCCACCCTCCCATCCTATATACAGAGTCACACACAGATAGTCAGCATGTATTTGTCCGTGATACCAGCCGTTACACGGTACTGTGTGAGGAGCGTACAGCTCTATACAGTGTGGGAAAAAATGAACGCTCGGTAACTGTGCAGAAAAAAAGAATAAAAGTATTAGTGCTGTATAAAAAGCAGTTTGCACAGCAGTGTACACACAGCAATACAGCTATCAGGCAGCCTAATAACCAGCGCTGCTGCACACAAGAAAATCCTCCCCTGTCACTGCACACTAACTGTACAACACAATTGCTATCAGCACAAGCACAGAACTTCTTTTTCCAACCTTAGTCTCTCCCTACTGATAAACAGCATCAGCAACCTCTCCCTACTGTTAATATCGGCAGAAGTAAAATGGCGGTCGGCGGTCAGGGCTTTTATAGACACTATGACGCCCCCCAAAGCAAGCCAATCACTGCAATGGCCTTCTCTAAGATGGTGGTGGACGCTGCCCATGTCATCTCGTTGCCCACAGTGTACGTCCTTGCTCATTGGCTGAAACAAGGCACCTGCAAGCATTATGGGAAAACCGACTTTGGCGCTTGTTTTGCCGAACGCATGACCGACTTCACGCTATGGACTTTGGCGAAAGTCGGCGACTTATGAATCTGACCAACCTGTTTCGCTCAACTTTATTAAGCAGTACATAAGGCACGATATCTATAAATGCATAAATAAAAATAAATCTACCTTCCGGGTCTCTCTTAACTGTTTGAACCGACCATCGCAAAGACCTATGTATCATAATGACCACCTCCTAGAATAGGACGTTTGTGTAGCATGCTTCTGCCATTGTATCCAAGGTTTACTCATTCTGGATATAGTGTCGGGTGTTAGGCGGGTTTCTTGAAGGCAGATTATCTACGCTTCTGTTTTACGTATTTGAGAGAACACCATATTCCATTTCCTAGCGGTCCCCAGTCCCCTAATGTCCCACAAAAGGAGTTTAAGTGATGCCATGTAGACTTCGTAGAAAATTTTTACCCAGAATAATATTCACTTCTAGAATGTTCAGCTCCATCTCATACAAACCTTTCCTGGACAGTAAAGTATAGGTGCAATGCTGGTCATCAACTGAATTTCCAATTAAAAAAAGAAACAATGACCAATAATGGTCATAAAAGTAGAAGAGATGCCCATGAACTTCTCCAAACTGAAGCATAGGCATAATTAGAATTTTTATACTCTCTTCCACCAATCCGAACCACCAATAACAGATATATCGGATGTACAGTCATGGCCAAAAGTTTTGAGAATGACACAAATATTAATTTTTACAAAGTGTACTGCTTCACTTTTTCTAATGGCAATTTGCATATACTCCAGAATGTTATAAAGAGTGATCAGCTTAACAGCAATTACTTGCAAAGTCAATATTTGGCTAGAAAATGAACTTTTTCCCCCAAAACACATTTCAACATCATTGCAGGCCTGCTTTAAAAAGACCAGCTAACCTCTTTTCAGTGATTGCTCCATTAACACAGGTGTGGGTGTTGATGAGGACATGGCTGGAGATCAATCTGTCATGATTAAGTAAGAATGACACCACTGGACACTTTAAAAGGAGGCTGGTGCTTGGCATCATTGTTTCTCTTCTGTTAACCATGGTTATCTCTAAAGAAACACGTGCAGTCATCTTTGCAATGCACAAAAATGGCCTAACAGGGAAGAGTATCGCAGCTAGAAAGATTGCACTTCAGTCAACAATCTATCGCATCATCAAGAACTTCAAGGAGAGAGGTTCCATTGTTGCCAAAAAGGCTTCAGGGCG
>JARQOD010000005.1:371167025-371203287 GCA_033576555.1 Oophaga sylvatica
GGGCAGAGACGCGCCGGCGGAAGGGTGAGCATAAGCGATATTTACCTGCCCCATTCCACCGGTGCTCGCCGCTGTGTCCTCGGGTCCTCTTGCTGCGATGTTCAGGCAGAGGGCGCAATGACGTGGTTGCTGCGCGTCGTGCCCTCTGCCTGATCATTCACTGCTGGAAGACACGGAAGACAGCGGCGCTCAGCGGTGGACCGGGTGACAGGTAAATATCGCAGGTGCCGGGGCCCTGAGCGAGCGGTGACACCGGCAAGTGGCCCCCATAGCACTCCGGTGTCCCCGCCTGCTCAGGACACCGGCACCTGGCCCCCAGCGACGAGAGGTGAGTATGTCTTTTTTTTTTTTTTGTTGCAGCAGCTGCGGCAGCATAAGGGGCCTATTCAATGCAGCATCTATGGGGGCATAATACATGGGGCATCTATGGGGGCGTAATTTATGGAGCATCTATGGGGGCATAATACATGGGGCATCTATGGGGGCATAATCTATGGAGCATCTATGGGGGCATAATACATGGAGCATCTATGGGGCATAATCTAAGGAGCATCTATGGGGGCATAATCTAAGGAGCATCTATGGGGCATAATCTATGGAGTATCTATGGGGGCATAATACATGGGGCATCTATGGGGGCATAATCTGTGGAGCATCTAGGGGGCTGTAATGTATGTGATACAGTTCATATAGCGTCTTGTGCTTGGGTGCGATGAAAATACTTGAGACACAGGTTGGAAAAGAAAGTCTTGTATTGCTTCATACAAATTGGCAAAAATAAACACACAGGTTGCAAACACAGAAGCAGGAGACACAGCAGGCCAAAGTAATCTAAGTTCATCAATAACTCTCCACAACAGATTCAGATCTTCTTCTATGTTACCGCAAGTCCATGCAACCGTGAGGCTTTCAAGAGCAGAGTTCAGAGTCCACAAGAGCTCCAGAGTTTCTCAGTAGAAATGGCTGGAGTACAAAGTCCAAGGCTTCAGGAGTCAGAACACAGGTTCACTGCAGGCCAGATTCTGAAGCACTGATTGCTCAGGTGTGGCTGTTTAAGAAGCAAACGGAGAGAATCAGGGCGGGAACATGCAAGCTGGAAAACTCCATTTTAACTGAGGGCAAGATAGCTGCAGCAAAACAGAAAGCAAAATGGCCGACGAACAAACTGAGTTTCAGAAACAGATATACAGAACCTTACATTACTCCCCCCTTAGGGGCAACCTCCGGATGACCTCAGACCAGGCTTGTGTGGGTACCTCTGATGAAACTGACGGAGCAAGCGAGGAGCATTAACGTTATTGACTGGCTCCCATGAGTTGTCCTCCACTGGGTAGCCCTGCCATTTGATCAGATATTGTAACTGATTTCTATACAACCTGGAATCTAAAATCCTTTCCACCACAAATTCTTCCTGACCATCGACTAGCACTGGGTCAGGGCAAGGAGAGGAACGTCCAGGAAACGTATTGGGTGTCGCAGCCTTTAGTAGGGATACATGAAAGACAGGGTGGATTCTCATAGTTCTGGGCAATTGAAGACGACAAGCAACGGCACTTATAATCTTACTGATTTTATAGGGTCCAATGTACTTATGTCCCAACTTAGATGATGGAATCCTTAACTTAAGATTTCTGGTTGACAGCCAGACCAGGTCTCCTACCTTAAAAACTGGTGCAGGTTTACGAAATTTATCTGCCGCCTTCTTGTACCTTTCCTGAGCCGATTCCAGATTCTCCTTTAGAAGATCCATATTCTTCTGTAAAGTCGTGACTCTTTCAGCCACTGCTGGCAAAGGCGTCTCTATGGGAAATCGTGGTAGAATATTAGGATGATAACCTAAATTAGAGAAAAAAGGAGACTGTTTAGTGGAGGCACTCTGAGAGTTGTTGTAAGAGAACTCAGCCAATGGAAGTAGATCCACCCAATCATCCTGTAGGTGGCAGATAAAACAGCGGAGATACTGCTCCAGGGTTTGATTGGTTCGTTCGGTTTGTCCATTAGTCTGGGGATGAAAAGCAGAAGAAAGGTTTACTTTAATGTCCAATGCTGCACAGAAATTTTGCCAAAACCTAGAAGTGAATTGCACCCCTCGATCCGAAATAACCTCATCCGGTACTCCATGTAAACGAAACACATCTTTAATCATCAAATCTGATGTCTGTTTTGCAGTGGGTAAGCCGACACAAGGGATAAAATGAGCTGCCTTTGTTAAACGATCAACCACCACTAGAATAGTGTTCTTCCTTGAGAGGTTGGTAATTCGACAATGAAGTCCATAGAAATGGATCCCCACGGGCGGGACGGGGTGGGAAGAGGCTGTAACAGACCAGTTGGTGAAGAGCGAGGTGTTTTGCATCTTGCACAAACCTCACACGAAGTGACATAATCCAAAACATCCTTCCTACAAGTGGGCCACCAAAAGAAACGAGAAAGAAATTCCTGTGTCTTTAGAATTCCTCTATGCCCGGCTATTTTGGAATCATGAATGAGTTGCAATACTCTCAATCTGACTGTTTCAGGTATATACAGACGTTGTCCCAGAATCCACACACCATTCTTAAAGACAAGACTTACGTCCCTTGGGGGTTGAGCCAAAAAAGAATCCGCATGGTATGCTTCCTTGATGTCTTTAATTAGGTCTTGATGATGAATCACTCCTAGGAATCTAGAGTCAGGAAGAATAGTCTTAGGAGGAGTAATTGGACGTGTCTCTGCTGAGTAAATCCTAGAGAGTGCATCAGCCTTTCCATTGCGCGATCCTGGTCTATAAGAAATAACAAAATTAAATTGGTTCAAGAAAAGATTCCAGCGAGCCTGGCGAGGAGTCAGGCACTTAGCCGACCTGATAAACTCAAGATTACGATGATCTGTCAGAACGACTATTTGCTGTGCAGCTCCTTGCAGAAGATGTCTCCATTCTTTGAAGGCGGCAATAATGGCCAACAACTCTCTATTGCCCACATCGTAGTTCTTCTCAGCCGAAGACAACTGCTGGGAAAAGAAGGCACAGGGATGCAAGACATTCTTCTCACCTGTTCTCTGAGAGAGTATAGCTCCCACGGCACAGTCTGAAGCATCCACCTCTATTATGAAGGCAAGCTCTGGGTTGGGATGTACTAGAATAGGTGCAGTGGTAAATTTATCTTTTAGACGGGAAAATGCTTCCTGGGCTTGGGGAGTCCAGGAGAACTTAGACTCTTTCCGGGTAAGTTGGGTGATAGGTGACACTACCTCAGAGAAATTTCTAATGAAACGTCTATAGAAGTTTGCAAACCCGATGAAGCGCTGTACCTCCTTCACATTTCTAGGACTTGGCCAATCATTGATGGCTTGGGTTTTACTTCCATCCATACTAATTCCTTGTGTAGACAGTACATACCCCAGAAATTGAATTTCGGTCTTATGGAATTCACACTTTTCAAGCTTGATGTAAAGATGATTTTGTCTTAGACGTTCCAAGACCATTCTCACATGTCCATGATGTTCCTCTGTGGAGTTAGAAAAAATTAAAATATCATCCAAATAAATTACCACGAATGTATCTAGGAGATCCCTGAAAATGTCATTCACCAAGTGTTGGAAAGTGGCTGGGGCGGTACTCAGACCAAAAGGCATAACCAGATATTCAAAGTGTCCATAGCGTGACCTGAATGCAGTCTTCCATTCATCCCCAGGTCTAATACGGACTAAGTTATAGGCCCCACGAAGATCTAGTTTAGAAAAAATTTTAGCATGTCGCACTCTCTCCAATAACTCAGGGATTAAAGGCAATGGATAACGGTTTCTAATAGTAACCTTATTAAGTTCCCTATAGTCTACGCATGGTCTCAGGGATCCATCTTTCTTCTTTACAAAGAATATGGGTGCCCCTGCAGGAGATGAAGAGGGGCGTATGAAGCCCTTGACTAGATTTTCGTCTATGTACTCTTTTAAAGCCTTCAGCTCGGGCCCCGCCAGGGGTAGATCTTACCAAAAGGTATCTCTGCTCCAGGCAATAATTCAATTGGACAATCATATGGACGGTGAGGAGGAAGCTGGTCAGCGTTCTTCTTGTCACATAAATCCACATAGTCCTGGTATACAGCTGGTAATTCAGGGACTGACATGGTTCCTTTAGGAACAGAGCAAGCTGAAATTTTTTGACTCATCTGTTTCTCTGGGAAGTGTAATTCCTTGGTCTCCCAGTTAATGGTAGGATTCTGAGCCTGCAGCCATGGTAGCCCTAGAATAATGGGAAAGTGAGGAGAAGAGATAAGCATAAAGGACAGTTTCTCTTGATGATCTTTACCCATAAGAACCTTTAAAGGCTCTGTTTCCTGATCCACTGGTCCAGAGGTCAGCAGGGAGCCATCCACAGTTTCCATCTGTACGGGAGCAGCCTTCTTCACTGAACGTATTCCCTGTTTTAGAGCAAAGGAGACATCCATAAAATTTCCACTTGCACCTGAGTCGATCATGGCAGAGCTAGACACCCAGGCTGAGTCAACCCAGAGTTTGATGGAAAGAAAACAGTGAGAATTGTTTTTCTTACAACTCAGCTGGGACACCGCTGAGGAAACTTGAAAGATGGCAGCATTTACACAGTCAACGTCCTCAGAGGTAACGGAGTTTAAGTCCGAGAAATCAAGATCTGTTGCGGCAGCTATCTCTGGAGCCTGAGGCTCGGACCTGACAGATCCCCTCTCGCAACACTCACAATGAATGAGTGCTGCAGTAGTCTTGCGAGAACGGCTGGGACAGTTAATAATAAAGTGCCCTGACTTACCACAGTAAAAACATAGATTCTCCTTAAAACGATGTTCCTTGCGTGCATCACTAACCCGTCGTAGTAAAGAGTCTACCTGCATGGGTTCAGGTTCAGGTTCCCGTGTAATCCTATTCAAAGGTTCCTTAGCTGGAGAGGAAGGTAGGAAAAGATTAGTACGATTGCTTTCGAACCATCTCTCTTGCCTGCGTTCAGTTAAACGAGTATCAATACGAATGCAGTAGTTAATAAAGTCACCTAACGCAGTGGGAGGGTCGGCACGAGCAAGTTCATCCTTAATTAGTGGGGATAACCCCTTTCGAAAAATAGATTTTTTGGCGGAATTGTCCCAGGTGGTATCAAGGGCCCATCTCCTGAAATCCAAGGCATATTCAGCTACTGAGTGCTTACCTTGGCGCAAAGCTAACATGGCTGATTCAGCTGTTGCACCTCGATTGGGGTCATCAAACACCTGCCCCATGGCTGAAATAAAGTCATCAAGGTGATTCAAACAATCATCCTCAGTCTCAATCAGAGGGTTTGCCCATATCAAAGCCTTGTTGGTAAGCAACATAATTATAGTAAGCACCTTAGATCGTTCAGTAGGAAATTGTGAAGCATGTGCAGAAAAAAAAAGATTACATTGATTAACAAATCCCCTGAATTTTTCACGTTCACCACCAAAACGAAAAGGGGGCAACTTGGGAATCCCAGCACTTGGGGCTACGGCAGGAGCCTGGACTCGCCCCTCTAGAACCTCAATCCTGGCTCGCAAATCCTGAGTAGTTTGTCCAACCACTTGCAAATTGTGATTATTTAGGTCCTGAAGATTTGTAAGACGGGTCTTTATATTCTGCAAATCTGCAAGGATATTATCAGTCACTCCACAAAGTTCCTTTATGCGGGCCTCCATTTTCCAGATCTTTTAAGACAGGATACTGGAAGAAGAGGAGAGAAAAAAAAACAATAGTGTTCACCTGTGGCAACACTGAAGAAAGAAAAAACTTTAAGGGAACTGCTCACCTGGAATGGTTGTGAGAAGTCACAACCACCATCATCACAGAAAGCTTTCAACCAGACATCTGATATCCAGAGTTTCAGCAGACAAAAGAGAAGAGAGAAAAAAAAAAAAAAAACAATAGTGTTTACCTGTGATAACTCTGCAGAAAAAAAAACTTAAGGGAATTGCTCACCTGGAATGGTTGTGAGAAGTCACAACCACTGTTATCACAGAAAGTACAACCGGACATCCGATATCCACAGTACAGCAGACAAGCCTTTCCAGACCCAGCAGACACTAACGTTTGGCTTCAGAATCTTGTAATGTATGTGATACAGTTCATATAGCGTCTTGTGCTTGGGTGCGATGAAAATACTTGAGACACAGGTTGGAAAAGAAAGTCTTGTATTGCTTCATACAAATTGGCAAAAATAAACACACAGGTTGCAAACACAGAAGCAGGAGACACAGCAGGCCAAAGTAATCTAAGTTCATCAATAACTCTCCACAACAGATTCAGATCTTCTTCTATGTTACCGCAAGTCCATGCAACCGTGAGGCTTTCAAGAGCAGAGTTCAGAGTCCACAAGAGCTCCAGAGTTTCTCAGTAGAAATGGCTGGAGTACAAAGTCCAAGGCTTCAGGAGTCAGAACACAGGTTCACTGCAGGCCAGATTCTGAAGCACTGATTGCTCAGGTGTGGCTGTTTAAGAAGCAAACGGAGAGAATCAGGGCGGGAACATGCAAGCTGGAAAACTCCATTTTAACTGAGGGCAAGATAGCTGCAGCAAAACAGAAAGCAAAATGGCCGACGAACAAACTGAGTTTCAGAAACAGATATACAGAACCTTACAGGGGCATAATCTGTAAAGCATCTATGGGGGCATAATCTATGGAGCATCTATGGGGGCATAATTTATGGAGCATCTATGGGGGCATAATACATGGGGCATCTATGGGGGCATAATCTATGGAGCATCTATGGGAGCATAATACATGGAGCATCTATGGGGGCATAATCTAAGGAGCATCTATGGGGGCATAATACATGGGGCATCTATGGGGCATAATCTATGGAGCATCTATGGGGGCATAATACATGGAGCATCTATGGGGGCATAATCTATGGAGCATCTATGGGGGCATAATACATGGGGCATCTATGGGGCATAATCTATGGAGCATCTATGGGGGCATAATACATGGAGCATCTATGGGGGCATAATCTAAGGAGCATCTATGGGGCATAATCTAAGGAGCATCTATGGGGGCATAATCTATGGAGCATTTATGGGGGCACAATCTATGGATCTATGGAGCATCTATGGGGCATAATACATGGGGCATCTTTGGGTGCATAATCTAAGGAGCATCTCTAGGGGCACAATCTATGGAGCATCTATGGGGGCACAATCTATGGAGCATCGATGGGGGCACAATCTATGGAGCATCTATGGGGCACAATACATGGGCAGCATAAGGGGCACAATACATGGGCAGCATATGGGGCACAATACATGGAGCATCTTGTGGGGCATAATACATGTGGCAGCATATGGGGCATAATCTCAATTTCCACCCTAGGCTTATACTCGAGTCGATAAGTTTTCCCAGTTTTTGTGGAAAAATTAGGGGTCGGCTTATACTCGGGTCGGCTTATACTCGAATATATACGGTAATAAATAAAATTTCCCACATGTCTACTTTATATCAGCACAATTTTGGAACCAAAATTTTTTTTTGTTAGGAAATTATAAGGGTTAAAAGTTGACCAGCGATTTCTCATTTTTACAACAAAATTTACAAAGCCATTTTTTTAGGGACCACCTCACATTTGAAGTCACTTTGAGGGGTCTATATGGCAGAAAATACCCAAAAGTGATACCATTCTAAAAACTGCACCCCTCAAGGTACTCAAAACCACATTCAAGAAGTTTATTAACCCTTCAGGTGCTTCACAGGAGCTGAAGCAACGTGGAAGGAAAAAATGAATATTTAAATTTTTAGTCACAAAAATGATCTTTTGCAAACTTTTTTTCATTTTCACAAGGGTAAAAGGAGAAAATGGACAGATAAAGTTGTTGTGCAATTTCTCCTGAGTACGCCAATACCCCATATGTGGGGGAAAACCACTGTTTGGACATACGGCAGAGCTCGTAAGGGAAGGAGCGCCGTTTGACTTTTTCAAACCAAAATTGGCTGGAATTGAGATTGGACACCATGTCACGTTTGTAGAGCCTCTGATGCGCCTAAACAGTGGAAATCCCCCACAAGTGACACCATTTTGGAAACTAGACCCCCTATGGAACTTATCTAGATCTGTTGTGAGCACTTTGAATCCTCAAGTGTTTCACAAAAGTTTATAATGCCTGGGTGAGAAAAAAAAAACAATTTTCCACAAAAATGATTTTTTAGTCCCAAATTTTTGATTTTCCCAAGGAAATTAGACCCCAAAAGTTGTTGTCCAATTTGTCCTGAGTACGCTGATACCCCATATGTGGGGGGGGGGAACTGTTTGGGTGGGGCTTGGAAAGGAAGTAATAACATTTTGGAATGCAGATGTTGATGGGGTCATGTTCCGTTTGCAGTGCCCCAGATGTGCCTAAACAGTGGAAACCCCCCACAAGTGACCCAATTTTGGAAACTAGACCCCCTAAGGAACTTATGTAGATCTGTGGTGAGCACTTTGAACCCCCAAGTGCTTCACACAAGTTTATAACGTAGAGCCGTAAAATTAATAAATCTTATTTTTTCCACAAAAAAGATCTTTTCACCCCAATTTTTATTTTCCCAAGGGTAACAAGACACCAAAAGTAATTGTGCATTTGTTCTGAGTACTCGGATACACCATATGTGGGGGTTAACCACTGTTTGGGTGCATGGCAGAACTCAGAAGGGAAGGAGCGCCGTTTGACTTTTTCAACGCAGAATTGGCTGGACGCCATGTCGTGTTTGGAGAGCTCCTGATGTGCCTAAACAGTTGAAACCCCCACAAATGACACCATTTTGGAAACTAGACCCTTCAAGGAACTTATCTAGATGTGTGGTGAGAACTTTGAACCCTCAGATGTTTCACTAAAGTTTATAATGCCCGAGCATGAAAAAAAAAAAATCATATTTTTTCCACAAACATGATCTTTTAGTCTCCAACTTTTTATTTTCCCAAGGGTAACAGGAGAAATTGGACCCCAAAAGTTGTTGTCCAATTTGTCCTGAGTATGCTGATACCCCATATGTGGATGAAAACTACTCTATGGGCACACGTCAGGGCTCGGAAGGGAAGTAGTGACATTTTGGATTGCAGACTTTGATGGAATGGTCTGCGGGCGTCATGTCGCATTTGGAGAGCCCCTGATGTGCCTAAACAGTGGAAACCCCCCACAAGTGACCCCATTTTGGAAAATAGACCCCCCCAAGGAACTTATCTAGATGTTTGGTGAGCACTTTGAACCCCGAAGTGCTTCACAGAAGTTTATAACGTACAGCCGTAAAAATAAAAAATCCTTTTTTTTTTACAAAAATGATTTTTCCGCCCCCAATATTTTATTTTCACAAGGGTAACAGGAGAAATTGGACCTCAAAAGTTGTTGTCCAATTTGTCCTGAGTACGCTGATACCCAATATGTGGAAGAAAACTACTGTATGGGCACACGTCGGGGCTCGGAAGGGAAGTAGTGACGTTTTGGATTGCAGACTTTGATGGAATGGTCTGCGGGTGTCATGTTGCGTTTGGAGAGTCCCTGATGTGCCTAAACAGTGAAAACCCCCCACAAGTGACCCCATTTTGGAAAATAGGACCCCTAAGGAACTTATCTAGATGTGTGGTGAGCACTTTAAACCCCGAAGTGCTTCACAGAAGTTTATAACGTACAGCCGTAAAAATAACAAATCTTTTTTTTTTTACAAAAATGATTTTTTTGCCCCCAATATTTTATTTTCACAAGGGTAACAGGAGAAATTGGACCCCAAAGTTTGTTGTCCAATTTGTCCTGAGTACGCTGATACCCAATATGTGGGAGAAAATTACTGTATGGGCACACGTCGGGGCTCGGAAGAGAAGTAGTGATGTTTTGGATTGCAGACTTTGATGGAAGGGTCTGCGGGCGTCATGTCGCATTTGGAGAGCCCTTGATGTGCTTAAACAGTGGAAACCCCCCACAAGTGACCCCATTTTGGAAAATAGACCCCACAAGGAACAAATATAGATGTGTGGTGAGCGCTATGAAGCCCAAGTCCATCACAGAAGTTTATAACGTACAGCCGTAAAAACAAAAAAAATATTTTTTTTTTTTACAAAAATGATATTTTCGCCCCCAATTTTTTATTTTCCCAAGGGTAACAGAAGAAATTGGACCCCAAGAGTTATTGTGCAATTTGTCCTGAGTACGCTGATACCCCATATGTGGGGGTAAACTACTGTTTGGGCACATGGCAGAGCTCAGAAGTGAAGGACCACCGTTTGACTTTTTTAACGCAGAATTGGCTGGAATTGAGATCAGACACCATGTCAAATTTGGAGAGCCCCTGATGTGCCTAAACAGTGGAAAACCCCCAATTCTAACTCCAACCCTAACCCCAACACACCCCTAACCCTAGTCCCAACCCTAACCATAACCCTAACCACAAACCTAACCCTAACACACCTTTAACCCTAATCCCAACCCTAACCTTAACTTTAGGCGCAACCCTAACCCTAACTTTAGGCGCAACCCTAACCCTAATGGGAAAATGGAAATAAATACATTTTTTAAATTTTATTATTTTTCCCTAACTAAGGGGGTGATAAAGGGGGGTTTGATTTACTATTTATGTGTTTTATGTTTGGCAGCTGTCACACGCTAAAAGACGCTTTATATTGCAAAAAATAGTTTTTGCATCACCACATTTTGTGAGCTATAATTTTTGCATATTTTGGCCCACAGAGTCATGTGAGGTCTTATTTTTTGCGGTACGAGTTGACGTTTTTATTGGTACCATTTTTAAGCATGTGACATTTTTTGATCGCTTTTTATTTCAATTTTTGGGAGGTTAGAATGAACAAAAATCAGCAATTCATGAATTTCTTTTGAGGGGGGCGTTTATACCGTTCCGCGTGTGGTAAAATTGATAAAGCAGTTTTATTCTTCGGGTTAGTACGATTACAGCGATACCTCATTTATATAATTTTTTTATGTTTTGGCGCTTTTATACATTAAAAACAATTTTATATAAAAAATAATTATTTTTGCATCGCTTTATTCTGCGAGCTATAACTTTTTTATTTTTTCGCTTATGATGCTGTAAAGTGGCTCGTTTTTTGCGGGACAAGATGTCGTTTTCAGCGGTACCATGTTTATTTATATCGGTCTTTTTGATCGCGTGTTATTCCACTTTTTGTTCGGCGGTATGATGATAAAGCATTGATTTTTTGCTTTGTTTTTTTTTAAGGAGTTCACTAAAGGGGTTAACTACAGTTCTATAGGGCGGGTCGATACGGATGAGGCGATACCAAATATGTGTACTGTTATTGGCTTGTTTTTATTATTTACAGGAAGAAATGAATTTATTGGGAAATTTTTTTTTTCCTTTATTTTGGAATTTTTTTTTTACACTTGTTATTTTTATTTTTTTAACTTTTTTACTTTGTCCCAGGGTGGGACATTACAGTATAGGGTCTGATCGCTGGTCTCACAGTGTGCACAGCACACTGTGAGACCATCAATCTCACAGGCAGTGCTGCAAGCTTCCTCAGCGCCTGCTCTCAGCAGGCACTGAGGAAGCAGCCTGCCTGCAGGACCCAGTGGCCATCTTGGGGTCCTGCAGGGAAGAGGCCTTTAGAACAGCGCGGTCACATCGCGCTGTTCTGAGGGCCTCAGGGGAGCACGCAGGGAGCCCACTCCCTGAGCGATGCTCCCCTAGGCCCCCGGTACACCGCAATCATGTTTGATCACGGTGTACCAGGGGTTAATGTGCCGGGAGCGGTCCGTGACCGCTCCTGGCACATAGTGCCAGATGTCAGCTGCGCCCCCCGGGAGCCCAGCTGATCGCCTAGGGCGTACTATCCCGTCCATGGGCAGATTGTCACAGGTTTCATGGACGGGATAGTACGTCGGATGGCAGAGAGGGGTTAATACTACTTTATAAAAAAATAGAAATGACACAATAATTTATAACCACATTTAAAAAAATCTATGAAAAATAGAACACATTATCCTTCATATAACAAATCCTCATATTGCCCCACCAGTCTATTTTGCCTTGTTGAAGAACTAGAACTCAGAAACAACTGCATGAAAAAATATATTTCTGGTATAGTTTTACATTCCAAATCAATAATGACTTAGGATTTCTAGAAACCACATTTTAATTCCCAGGAAGAACTGCATGGAATATATGATTGCGGGTGTCCTTAAGGAGAAAATTTACCCCTTACACAGCCATCAAATGATTCTTGGTGCTAATTCAGATGACAGTTTTTCTCTTAAGGGTATGTGCACACGTTGCAGATTGGGCTCAGGAATTTCCTGAGCGGATTCTGCATCTCTTGGCAGAATTCGCAGGTAAAAATCTGCACATTTTTATTTTGTGTGGATTTAATGCGGATTTTCTGCAGATTGTCTTGCATTTTTTGGCCTGCGGTTTTCTATAATGAAATGGGTGTAGAAATGCTGCGGAATCCGCACAAAAAATTGACATGCTAGGGAAAAATCAGCTGCGGATCCTCAACAAATCCGCAACGTGTGCATATACCCTAAGGGATCGCTCACACTTGCGTGTAAAAAAAAAAAAAATCTGTCCCATTCTTATCCAGGAGAGTGGGATGATTTTTTATCACTTGCCATCCTTATGATGTCTACAATCCGTTTTACTACACAGCAGCTATTAATCTTTTACAGGACCTTTTACAGCTTCTGGTCCGTGCAGCCTGCAGTCCAGATGGCATGCAATTTTTTTTTCTTGCATCGTGGTGACCGAAAAACTTTTGGAGTTTTGATTTTTTTTTTGTCAAGCAGTTTACCCACCAGGCTAATATTATATTTTTAAAGACCAGATGTGGAGATAACATATTTTTTTTTACATTTTGCATTATTTTCTCCTTGGGGGAATTGAACCTGTGGTCTTGAGTGCTTACACCAATGCAATACCACAGTATAGTTTAGCTATACTTATTGGAAGTCTGATGTGCGCTTAAAACATAAACCCTCCAGGCTGCAAATAATGTTTTCAGAGACTGACAGAGGTATTTAAAAAGTTAACAGCAGCAGGCAGAGCTCAACTCCTGCTGCTGTTAGAAGCAGAGGATGTCTAAATAACAAAGCCATCATCTGCCAACAATAATGCAGGCTTAGCTTCCGTTTTTGCCTGCTTCATAGACTTGGACCCGACATAATAGTACGTCATATGACGGGAAGGGCAAAAGTGCAAGGCACAAGTCCACAATATAAAAAGGTAACAATGCCACCATTTCTACAAAATACATAACTATTAAAACTTTAAATTATTAAAAGGTGAAAATTAGTGACATTTGCAACAACTAACTGTGAAAACTGCATGCATGTGACTTTAGAGATACAATTTCAATTCCACTAGTTATGGCTGCTTTACTGACTGTGCTCATTTAACTTCATTATAAATACACATCTGCTCTGAGAATTTATGCACGTCTTGTTTTGTGAAATCGCAAGTTTAAATATTTTGCTTACCCAGCTAGATGTATATTAGACTTCTTCTCCTGGGAGGTATCATTAAACAAATATATTATAGCACTTCCACATACTTTTCAGAAGTTTGCCTTTTATGATTTGGTGTAGGCGATGCTCTATAACAGGGATAGGGAACCTCTGGCCCTCAAGTCATAAATTTGTTCTATCCATCAAAAAGATTCCTGGTGGGCCACAGTGTTTGAGCTACCGGCTGCGTTTTTTCAGCCACCAGCTCTTTACTTCTTCCATAGAGTATGCATACACAGAATTCACTACTGAACATCGCTGCGGCATACACACTAGATTACGTCATACCTGGCCAGTGCCACAATATTCTTTATGGGTTGGGTAGAGCTAGCATGCTCTACGCTCCTGCCTGCAATGTATGCATCAGTTTCAGAGCCTACTATGGGATGCATGCAACTGTCAGTGTGTCTTCTATCAAAAGCAGAAGTCTTAGTGTCTTTTATGTGATATATGCAGCAGTCACAGTGTATCCTATGTGATGTATACACAGCAGTCTCAGTGTATCCTTTAGTGATGTATACAGCAGTTGCAGTGTATCATGTGATGTATGCAGCAGTCAGTGTTTCTTATGTGATCTATGTATAGCAGAGTTTTGGTGTGTCCTGTGTGATGTATAACTATAACATATAGGGGATGCTCACAGCAAACAACAGTATTGGTGCCCGGAGAAAACAAAGTACAAATCTGAATATATAACTCCGGCACTCAAAGAATAACTATGATAAAGTTTATTGGAAAAGACATAACAATGTTGGTCACCAGAAATATTCCATTAGGCAAAAACCTTTCATCAAAACAGACAAAAATACAAAAATCAACATTTCGGCTGTTAGCCTTTTTCAAGAATAATGTCTGTAGCTGTGAGACACAAAGAACATGAAATTAAAATACATAAAGAAAACAAAGTAATAATTGAGATCTAACAAGTCCCATAGAAGATAAAAAAAAGGAAAAAAAGAAACAAAAAGGGAGAATATTATTCCCTAACAGTATATCAAGTGTAACCTTATACTAAATTATTAAGAACATTTTCCGTATCTCAGAACAGAGAGGCTCAGTAATACACAGCATATTCAAAGGATGGAAAGTATGTTTTTTCATACATATATGTATTTAGATCTATCGACATTAATATAGGGCATTAATATTTTGTTCTTTATTATACTCAATATCTTTTTCTTTTCCTCCTTAGCAAGCCACCATGGAGGTGAAATAACATATCTTGCACTGAGATCGGGGACGCATGCGCACTACGTCTATTTTCTCCACGGCACTTCGGCTTTGCTCGGCTGGCCTCGACCAGCATATGCGCACTACACTGCTCACCTTCTGCGACTGTGGTCAGCGCCTGTTATAGTTTGCGCTCTTGATAACGATCTCCATATGGCATTCCCTCTTTTTCTTTTCTTTTTTGTAGGGTGGGACCAACACCTTTTTTTCTCTCAGAAAAGGACATTGTATACATGTAATGTATTTCTATCTGGCTTATTGTGTTCTGTTTTTTCTTTTATTATTTTTTTCTCCACTCCTTTCTTTTTTTGTGGCTATAGTGGACAAATCACATATAACCTTGATTTATAAAAGTGGTTGTTTATCATTAGACCTCTCACAGTCTCTTAGAGATTTAAACCCCTTTTTTTCAATAGGTTCTTATGTGTACCTTTCATAGATCCATTGAATATGCTGTGTATTACTGAGCCTCTCTGTTCTGAGATACGGAAAATGTTCTTAATAATTTAGTATAAGGTTACACTTGATATACTGTTGGGGAATAATATTCTCCCTTTTTGTTTCTTTTTTTCCTTTTTTTATCTTCTATGGGACTTGTTAGATCTCAATTATTACTTTGTTTTCTTTATGTAATTTAATTTCATGTTCTTTGTGTCTCACAGCTACAGACATTATTCTTGAAAAAGGCTAACCAGCCGAAACGTTGATTTTTGTATTTTTGTCTGTTTTGGTGAAAGGTTTTTGCCTAATGGAATATTTCTGGTGACCAACACTGTGTGATGTATAAGCATATAAATCTCAGTATCACCTATGTGCTGTATACAGCAGACTTGGGGTTACCTATGTGATATACACAGCAGGCCTCCCACTGCTCGAGTTCCATAAATTTTATGTGAGCAGTGATGAATTTCTCACCTTGCGGAGATATGCATTGAAATATACAGTACATCTACATTCGGAATAACTTACTACAGCGAGCAATTTTTTTCAAAACTTAATAATTAGTGATGATAAGGTGTTATCCCACACGCTCGTGTGCTATTTTGTTACTTTTTACTGCATTTCCAGGTTTGTGTTGGTAAGTCTGGAGCACAGTTGACTCTGCATTATGTATAGTGATGAGGGAGCGTGCTCGGATAAGGTGTTAACAGACACTCGTGTGCAGGTACGGACTGGGACTGAAATTCAGCCCGGAATTTGAAATCACACAGGCCCATGCTGTCAGTGTCCCCAAGCACCGTTGGATATATTACTAATATTACCCTGGATGGAGGAAAGCAAGATTTACAACAAGACCAATATTTCTATTGCTACCCTGGCCTACTGGGGTAAGTGACGGAGTCAGTGACTTTGTCCTTCGTCACAACTCCCAACAGTATAGGTTTCTTGAGAACACCGACTCTGTTAACAATGTAGCAGAGAAGGCGGCCCACGACTAGACAGGCCCTTCTGGCATTTGCCAGAATTGCCAGATCGCCAGTCAGCCCTGCTCGTGTGCTAATAAAGTATCTTCGGTATGCTCAAAAACTCTGTTCGAATCGCCGTGGCTGTATGTCTCATGACTGCCTAACAGTCAGTCCCTGCATGTGTTGCAGCTGTCGAACAGGCGCGAGACATGCAGCCACGGCGATTCGAACAGAGTTTTCAAACACGCCCAAGATACTCTATTAGCACACCAGTGTCTGATAACACCTTATCCTAGCACGCTCCCTCATCACTATTAATAATGCAAAGAGTCAACTGTGCTCCAGACTTACCAACACAAACCTGGAAATGCAGTAATAAGTAGCAAAATAATCAATACCACCTATTAGATATTGTAAATATCCAAATGGCCCTGGGAAGAAAAAAGAAAGGTTTCCCACCCCTGCTCTATACCAAGAAATTTAAAAGGCTAACACGTCTGAAGAGACTTTTTTTATAAGCATCAGGTTGGCTGAGGAAATTCTGGTGGTTTGCATTGTTTCTTAAAGGGGTTATCTATAATTATTTAAATTTTTTCTTATGGGTCAAAAAACTTATAAGCAGATAGTTAGTAAGTATTGTGCAGGGCACCGATCTTTGCTGACCGCACCTGCTGACAATTCTGCGGCTCCCGGTGACATTGCAGTGATTCAGGGACATTCTAGTATGAGTCCATTTTTGCACTTTATATAATCGTATTTAGTATTTAGAATCATGTTAATGTTACATGGCACTAGGAACTTTATCTTCCTCTGATAGGCTGTGGATCATTACTATTTTTATGCACTTGGCGCCTTATACACACGTTTCTATGCAAGTAATGTATGATACATATTGCACTGACACTTGTACACCTACTATACCACTTTATTATGATCATTCATGTACATATATCACATTTTGCAGTTACATCAATGTGCATTTCCATTCCCGTAAAATATTTGCACTGCATATCATATATTGTACTATACTGCCTGTTTTTATCATCTTTGCTATGTCATCTCTTTGGCCAGTGTGGTTCTGTTTTTTCAATCCCATACTTTCAATTTTAATCATGTTATTGATCAAATAATAAATGTATTTTTTCATTTAAGTGCTTTTGAACTCAATTCTTTATAGGTTTATATTATTGTTCTGAGTTTGCACCTGTTTTATAGATTCCAGTGTCAATATTTCTTTATACAATTGAGAGTACAGATACTATTGTTCTTCTCTTGTGTAATGGCTGTGTCTGACCATGCAAGACCATGGGCGGCACATACCACATTTTCTGTGCATGGAAGGGTACAAAAGATAGTATACAGGCATTACAGCACATTATTGCAGCTGATTCTTTCTGTGAGGGAAAGCATTTTCTGCTTGTTTTTAAAAATGTTTTACATCACAGAAAGAATCAGCTGCTAACAGTGCTGTCCTGTCTGTATACTCTTTTGCTTCCTCCCCTTGCCCAGGAGCTGTGGTATGATCAGACTATGTCCCTATATGATCAGACACAGCCATTACACAGTACACAGAATTGGCACATTTATAAGATTATCTCAGCAACATTTTTTAACACATGGAATTTTAGAAATTATTATTATTACAAAATTTAGTGATTAAAATTAACTTTATCGGAAAACCCCTCTAAACAGTAACGGTCATTTAGATGTTATGATCTAATACAGGAGATGTAACCATTGTAAACTATTTTGTAATATATTACCAGATTGTGCCTGTTTCGTGCCTTATGCTGCTCCCTAAATGCTGCCCCTTTCTTTCAGTCCAGTAGATGTGTGTTGCAGCATTCTATCTGTACTCAGCTCAGTCAAGGCTAAATACCAATATATAATTTGGGGTTAGTTTTTTGTTCAGTTCAGCTGCTCAACACAGTCAAGAACAGCACTGTGTCTGTGAGTAGAGCTGCAGATTGGGAATTCAATGAAGCCAGCGAGAGACAGGAGTACTAGCAAAAATCACAAGAGAGCCGTCCCCACCTCATACTAGTGCTACAGTGTTTAAGGAGAGGATGAATAGAGAGGTTTCACAAACAAAAATGGCAGTTTACTGAGTTCCATAACAATTCAATTAAGAGTCCTCTGCTTTTAGTATGTGTGAAATGACAGTAACATTGTAATGCAAGCTTAGGCAAGAGGCAATATGGTTCCCCTTAAGTATTATTGGTGCAATCCTCTATCAAATTTTGTCAGTTTCGGACTTTGCTAGGAAAGCTGCACTTTGCTGTGTTGAATATTAATAAGTCACAGCAACACTATAGTGGAAACCTCAAAATGTGCAAGTTTGTACCAAATAGTACTTGGGTCTTGATTCATTAAAACTGATGCTTTGTATAACTTAATGCAGGCAGCACTGGAATAAAATGTGTAAATTCAATAAGAGGCAAGTGCCTTTAATGAATTTGGAGCGTCTTCCAGCTGTCATTCATCAGGTAGGGGCTGTAGTACATTTCTATTGCACTTTATACCATAATTATGAAGAATTTGTCTGGGGTTCTTGGCCAAGTCCTGTCAGATCCCTTCCCAATATTCAATTTTAGTGCAAGAAAACTGGAAAAACTGCTTTATGAACTGGGACCTTGATGTCTACATAGTAAAAGCATGGCATATAAGGGTATGCATACAACAGGTGGACCCGTTGACGCGAAGATTGCGTTGAACGGCCATCATCCAGAGTGTAAGCACCTTCCTGCGGGCATGTTTTAACGAAGAGTACCAATAAAGGAAATTTTACAAAGTACTGGTGAGTGCAACCAGTTTTCTTCTATGGACATTATTTGCACAGTTTTTTTCATGGTTTGCACCCGGTCATCCAGGGGCAAGGAGTAAATCACAGTCAGCTGTTCAGCTAGCCTCAGGCATAACAGCGGTACCAGTTTTCCTCTTGTTACTGCGTATACATACAAACCCATTCTGCTGTATGAGTGCATATTATATTAGCAACTTATGCTAATATGTCATATGCATTTTTGTGGCAATGCAACCATACTGATAGGGTAACACTGGTTTCTTAAAAGGTTAATCCCATCTGCAAGATTCTATCCCAATATGTAGCAGGTGTGATAATAAGATCGGCGAATACCTCCAATAAAAAATGTAGTATAGTTCTTCTAATTCGAAATGTTTCTCACACTATGTGCAGGGCATTGCAGTAGATCGTGGTCTAAGCATGGATACTCAACAGCTAAATAACTGTCACCATTAGAGTTGAGCGATACTTTCCGATATCCAAAAGTATCGGAATCGGAATGGTATCGCCGATACCCAAAAAATATCGGCGATACCCGATACCGATACCGGAAATCCAATGTAAGTCTATGGGAACAAAATATCGGAATTAAAAAAACCCCATTCTTGCCTTGTTGGTTAATTGTACATGAAGGAAAACAACAAAGAGTAATGTAGAATGTATTGGGGAAGGTTGAGGAGACATTAAAGGCATAGATGTTTAACCCAATCAAATGGAATAGCATAAATATTTTTTTTTTAAAGATGTTCGGATTGACGAAGAAATTGACAATGTTGTTAACGTTTTTTCTATTTTGGCAAATATGTATATTTCACAACTTCCATGCTCTTCACCTTTTTAACTTTTGACACACTTTCTCCTTCATAATCTTCAGCAGCATCATCTTTTTCATCAAATTATTCTTCATCTTCACCTTCTTTATCTTCTTCTTAAACTTCTTGCTATTCATCTTTTTGTTAACATTACTCATATTCTTCTTATTAAACTATTATTCTTATTCATATTGTACTTCATCTTCTTCATCATATTCTTATTTGTGACAGAGATTCCTGTACTTGTAATCTGTCAAAGTATAAATTTTTCATCCTTCCGTTCTTGCTGTCACAAAAGATTTAAATTACAACAGTATTTGTCCGTGTTCAGTTTAGCCTGCAGCAGCAGGCATTTTCCAGGGGCACCACGAGGAGGAACGGACTCACCCCCATACACTGCTTAGTCTTCTTCTGCTTATAATTTAGAGCATATATTTTGCTCTTCATTTTGGTCTTATACTTCATGTTCTTCTGCTTTTTGATCTTCTGCTTATTGTTCTTAAGTCTCTTGTTCTGTATCTTGTAGTTTGTCTTAACCTTCTTAGTCCTGTTTGGTAATCTTTTATTTCTTCTTTGTGATGGTGTTTAGGCTGGTTGGCTTGATGCTCGTCGTCCTTGTGGTCATCATCTTCTTCAGGGTGGTCATCAGGGTCGTCGTCTTCATTGTTGGAGATCCAGAGTGATTACCCAAAAAAGCATTGAAAAAATCTTCAATTTGTAAATGTAGCAGAAGGTACAAGAGCCAATGCAAGTAACGAGGACCAGCTGACTGTGCTGGAACCCGGAGGGGCAGCAGAAGGAAAAGAGCCAATGGCACAACCGAGGACAGCTGACGTTACTGGGACACGGTTACTAAGCAGGAGGTACCTGTGCTCCAAAGCACTACCAAGGACCAGCAGACGTTGCTGGAACTCGGATACCGAGATGGAGGCACCTAGGCCAAAGGCACTGCGGAGAACCAGCTGACGGTACTGGAACCCGGACGGGTAGCAGAAGGTACCCATGGAAATTTAAGTTGACAGGCCGCGAGCCGGCCGCAGTTACCGAATCCCATAGTACTACAGTGGGTGATTGTCCTATTGTCACAACGGAAACAGCCTTTATTTGCATATCCCGCAGCACACATAGGAAGCACCTAAACTCCAGGCACCATAGAGTAGGCTAACCCGACCGCAACATGACAGGACAACTTATTGGAGGCTAAGTGACGTTTACACTGACAGGAAACAGATGGCGTGCTGTAACCAGTCTGGGCAGGAGTGAGTACCCGTGCCAATGACACTTCCGAGCAACAACTGGCGGTGTTGAAGCCCAGGGATGAGAAGACAACAGGGTGGAGGCAGCATGACTTTTTGCCGTTCACACAGCAGGGGAACAGCTGACATTACTGAACCCAGTAACACAGGAGCAAGTGTTGACTGTGCTAACAGCACTTCCGAGCAACAACTGGCGGTGTTGTAGCCAGGGATGAGAAGACAACAGGGTGGAGGCAGCAGGACTTTTTGCCGTACACACAGCAGGGAACAGCTGACATTACTGAACCCCAGTAACACAGGAGCAAGTGTTGACTGTGCTAACAGCACTTCGAGCAACAACTGGCGGTGTTGTAGCCCAGGGATGAGAAGACAACAGGGTGGAGGCAGCAGGACTTTTTGCCGTACACACAGCAGGGGAACAGCTGACATTACTGAACCCAGTTAACACAGGAGCAGTGTTGACTGTGCTAACAGCACTTCCGAGCAACAACAGGCGGTGTTGAAGCCCAGGGAAGAAGGAACATGGTGGAGGCAGCAGGACTTTTTGCATTCACACAGCAGGGAACAGCTGACATTACTGAACCCAGTAACACAGGAGCAAGTGTTGACTGTGCTAACAGCACTTCCGAGCAACAACTGGCGGTGTTGAAGCCCAGGGATGAGAAGAGAACATGGTGGAGGCAGCAGGACTTTTTGCCGTTCACACAGCAGGGAACAGCTGACATTACTGAACCCCAGTAACACAGGAGCAAGTGTTGACTGTGCTAACAGCACTTCCGAGCAACAACTGGCGGTGTTGAAGCCCAGGGATGAGAAGAGAACATGGTGGAGGCAGCAGGACTTTTTGCCGTTCACACAGCAGGGGAACAGCTGACATTACTGAACCCCAGTAACACAGGAGCAAGTGTTGACTGTGCTAACAGCACTTCCGAGCAACAACTGGCGGTGTTGTAGCCCAGGGATGAGAAGACAACAGGGTGGAGGCAGCAGGACTTTTTGCCGTACACACAGCAGGGGAACAGCTGACATTACTGAACCCCAGTAACACAGGAGCAAGTGTTGACTGTGCTAACAGCACTTCCGAGCAACAACTGGCGGTGTTGAAGCCCAGGGATGAGAAGAGAAACATGGTGGAGGCAGCAGGACTTTTTGCCGTTCACACAGCAGGGGAACAGCTGACATTACTGAACCCCAGTAACACAGGAGCAAGTGTTGACTGTGCTAACAGCACTTCCGAGCAACAACTGGCGGTGTTGAAGCCCAGGGATGAGAAGAGAACATGGTGGAGGCAGCAGGACTTTTTGCCGTTCACACAGCAGGGGAACAGCTGACATTACTGAACCCCAGTAACACAGGAGCAAGTGTTGACTGTGCTAACAGCACTTCCGAGCAACAACTGGCGGTGTTGAAGCCCAGGGATGAGAAGAGAACATGGTGGAGGCAGCAGGACTTTTTGCCGTTCACACAGCAGGGGAACAGCTGACATTACTGAACCCCAGTAACACAGGAGCAAGTGTTGACTGTGCTAACAGCACTTCCGAGCAACAACTGGCGGTGTTGTAGCCCAGGGATGAGAAGACAACAGGTGGAGGCAGCAGGATTTTTGCCGTTCACACAGCAGGGGAACAGCTGACATTACTGAACCCCAGTAACACAGGAGCAAGTGTTGACTGTGCTAACAGCACTTCCGAGCAACAACTGGCGGTGTTGAAGCCCAGGGATGAGAAGAGAACATGGTGGAGGCAGCAGGACTTTTTGCCGTTCACACAGCAGGGGAACAGCTGACATTACTGAACCCCAGTAACACAGGAGCAAGTGTTGACTGTGCTAACAGCACTTCCGAGCAACAACTGGCGGTGTTGAAGCCCAGGGATGAGAAGAGAACATGGTGGAGGCAGCAGGACTTTTTGCCGTTCACACAGCAGGGGAACAGCTGACATTACTGAACCCCAGTAACACAGGAGCAAGTGTTGACTGTGCTAACAGCACTTCCGAGCAACAACTGGCGGTGTTGAAGCCCAGGGATGAGAAGAGAACATGGTGGAGCAGCAGGACTTTTTGCCGTTCACACAGCAGGGGAACAGCTGACATTACTGAACCCCAGTAACACAGGAGCAAGTGTTGACTGTGCTAACAGCACTTCGAGCAACAACTGGCGGTGTTGTAGCCCAGGGATGAGAAGACAACAGGGTGGAGGCAGCAGGACTTTTTGCCGTTCACACAGCAGGGGAACAGCTGACATTACTGAACCCCAGTAACACAGGAGCAAGTGTTGACTGTGCTAACAGCACTTCCGAGCAACAACTGGCGGTGTTGTAGCCCAGGGATGAGAAGACAACAGGGTGGAGGCAGCAGGATTTTTTGCCGTTCACACAGCAGGGGAACAGCTGACATTACTGAACCCCAGTAACACAGGAGCAAGTGTTGACTGTGCTAACAGCACTTCCGAGCAACAACTGGCGGTGTTGAAGCCCAGGGATGAGAAGAGAACATGGTGTAGGCAGCAGGACTTTTTGCCGTTCACACAGCAGGGGAACAGCTGACATTACTGAACCCCAGTAACACAGGAGCAAGTGTTGACTGTGCTAACAGCACTTCCGAGCAACAACTGGCGTTGTTGTAGCCCAGGGATGAGAAGACAACAGGGTGGAGGCAGCAGGACTTTTTGCCGTTCGCACAGCAGGGGAACAGCTGACATTACTGAACCCCAGTAACACAGGAACAAGTGTTGACTGTGCTAACAGCACTTCCAAGCAGCAACTGGCGGTGTTGTAGCCCAGGGATGAGAAGACAACAGGGTGGAGGCAGCAGGACTTTTTGCCGTTCACACAGCAGGGGAACAGCTGACATTACTGAACCCCAGTAACACAGGAGCAAGTGTTGACTGTGCTAACAGCACTTCCGAGCAACAACTGGCGGTGTTGAAGCCCAGGGATGAGAAGAGAACATGGTGGAGGCAGCAGGACTTTTTGCCGTTCACACAGCAGGGGAACAGCTGACATTACTGAACCCCAGTAACACAGGAGCAAGTGTTGACTGTGCTAACAGCACTTCCGAGCAACAACTGGCGGTGTTGTAGCCCAGGGATGAGAAGACAACAGGGTGGAGGCAGCAGGACTTTTTGCCGTTCACACAGCAGGGGAACAGCTGACATTACTGAACCCCAGTAACACAGGAGCAAGTGTTGACTGTGCTAACAGCACTTCCGAGCAACAACTGGCGGTGTTGGAGCCCAGGGTCAAGGAGGATGTTTAAATACTATATCAAGTATTTTCCTTGTTACGTGTCAATTAAAAATGTCTATACTCCAAACAAGAGAAATATAACCTTTAGTACCATAAGATGATGATTTTACTTAAAAAAATATATGTAAATTAATAACTTACAAACATAAACGCATACATTAACATGTTGAAAAGCAATGCAAACCACAATTAAAATAGGTTAAATAATCTGCTATACGGTTTAAAATAAAAGCATACAAGTACATATCAGAATCCATTAATGATGGCTAAGTAACAGTATGTACACCATTTTTATTGTGTAGACAATGAATGGCTGACTTAAAAACATAATCAGCATTACAAGTTATCTTTGACATTCATAAAACTTTACATTTGGTGAATAATATCACTAAATTTTTTTAAAAATATCTAAAATTTCCATCATGTAATACTGATAATATGTGCCAATCATTTATATTAACAAACAAAAAATTTAAAAAGTGCATAGTGCAGAGTGAAAACAGATATTTATGCCTGACTGTGGACTTGCAAGCATGACAACGGATAGATAAGGTATATATAGATGAGACTGCATAGCCACAGATGGTGAATGGCGATGTAATACTGTACCTCAATAAAGTGTGCGTTACTACTACATCCTTTTTTTTATATAGCTTTATAAAAGGTTACGTGCATGTATGGTTGCGCCTTTGTTTGGACGCACAGACTGGCTTCCTGCTGTGACGCGTTGGGTATTGGAGCGTCTGTACGTCTTATGACGCAGACTAACATTCACGGTGCGCATCGTTCATCATCGCAAGCGTACCGACAACACAAAGGCGTTGTCATGACTGCTTTACTCAGTAAACATGCACCTATGATGAAACATACACGCATGTGTCCTATTACATAACAAGCTACAAGAAAAACGAGTGTGAGGTGTGACACAGCTGTTTTGTTAAGGTACAGTATTATATCGACATTGTACAGGTGTCGCTATTCAGTCTGATAAATAGATATCATTCACCTATTCTATCAGTTGTCGTTCTTTCAGCACCACTTACAGGTATATATTTTGCTATTGTGACTATGCACTATTGACTTTAACAAGGTAATGCATGATTTTTGTTAGCGATTATCATGTTTACATGAAGGACCTTTATGATATGGGCTGTTAACTTTCTAATTAAATATGTATTTTTTAAAATGACACAAATATAAGTAATGTTGAAGAGGACTATTCCTACATGCATTGTTTGCACAATATTACAGGTGTACATCACGTCCCTTAATCAACATTGGATTATTATATTTACTTGTATGCTTTTATTTAAAAGGCAAGAACACTGAAGTATAACCTTCGCACTGCAGCAGTTGTCAAAGTTCAACCCACATTATGCACTTCCAACATTGCAGCATTTGAGTCATGATGTGAGTTGGATTTGTCTAAGCTATGGAGTGACAAGGTTGACCATCAGTATCCTATAGCATAAGTAGGCTTTTGTGTTTGCATTTGTTTTCGACATGTGCATATCTGTAATAATATGTCACAATTATTTTGTTACAGATTTGTGACAAAGACTAATCATTTTATGGTTTTAAAGCTGACGTTTCAAATGTTTACAGCTTAGAAATCAGGGTGTAGCCTCATATCTATGTGTAGCACTAGACACTTTGACATGTCATGTTTTTTTCACCATGATTAGGTAGCTAGCAGTAATTTTTGCCGGACACACAGCAGGGGAACAGCAGGCGTTACTAAACCCCACAAACACATCAGCGATTGTTTTCATCTGTGCATCTAACACTTCTGAGCAGCAACTGGCGGTGTTGAAGCCCAGGGTCAAGGAGGGTGTAGGCAGAGGCCTAGTATGAGATGTTTGAAGTTGAAGTTGTAGTTAGCAGCAGTAATTTTTGCCAGACACACAGCAGGGGAACAGCAGGCGTTACTGAACCCCACAAACACATCAGCGATTGTTTTCATCTGTGCATCTAACACTTCTGAGCAGCAACTGGCGGTGTTGAAGCCCAGGGTCAAGGAGGGTGTAGGCAGAGGCCTAGTATGAGATGTTTGAAGTTGAAGTTGTAGTTAGCAGCAGTAATTTTTGCCAGACACACAGCAGGGGAACAGCAGGCGTTACTGAACCCCACAAACACATCAGCGATTGTTTTCATCTGTGCATCTAACACTTCTGAGCAGCAACTGGCGGGTTGAAGCCCAGGGTCAAGGAGGGTGTAGGCATAAAATATTGAGTTATTGCCTTGTTACGTGGCCATTGCAAATGTATGTACTTCAAACAAGAATAAATGAAGTTTTACTAGGACAATAAAATGATGAATTTCAATTCCAAGAATAGAAAAATATTTATACTTGAGAGTCCTCTGTGGTTGATACCGTTTAATGGCTAACTGAAAATATGGTAACAAATTCCAAGCTTTCGAGACTACTCAGGTCTCTTCATCAGGCTAAGACTAAAACAAAAAATGAAGAATCACATATTTCTACACACAACAGGACACAGGAATAGGTAAGACAAGTGAGGGAGGGACAAGTGAGGGGAGACCAGCCAAAAAATGAGAACAAGGATGAATTATCAGCGCCACACAATAAGAGAAAAAATAATGGATTTACCTGTGGCAAAACACTTTTGTATGCCCGGTCATAGCATGATGGATATGGAATTACTGGTATTAAAATATAACTTCAAATATGAGAAAGATACAAAGGTTTCAGAATATAAGCTCATCATGACCTTTGACACTGTTAGTGATGGAATGAATAGATCACACGGATTTATGTCATTCTATATCAATTAAGGAATCTGCGTCTCTGCCCTTCCAGGGGCATGAAAACACAAAACCAGACCCCAATCAGAGGGCAATAAAACTTTCTATCCTTATCTAGGAACTGTTCCAATATTTATGTTCATCCCTCTGTGATAATGACAGTTCTGCTACACGTCACTTACTTGTCTTACCTATTGCACTATTCCTGTGTCCTGTTGTGTATAGAAATATGTGATGCTTCATTTTTTGTTTTAGTCTTTGCCTGATGAAGAGACGTGAGTAGCCTCGAAAGCTTGCAATTTGTTACCATCTTTTCAGTTATCCATTAAAAGGTATCAACCACTGCGGACTCTCAAGTCTAAATATTTTTCTATCTACTGGCTAACACGGTACGAAGATACACATGTTTCCTAACTTCAAGAATAAAAATAAAGACACTGCAAAATAAACGCATATATGCACATGCCAACAAGAAATGGAACAACACACCACCCAAAAAATTGGTTACAAAATATAGTGTTGTAAATTTAAGAATAAAAGTCCATTTTTGTATTTATGAATAATGCTTAAGGAACGCTATGTTAAACCATAACATAGTGAAGACAATGGATTTTGTAATAGTCACTCATCATCATCATTGCAATTTAGATGTGACAGTCACAGACATTTCAATTATTTAAGTTAATAAAATCGTTACTTTGTACAGCATGTATGACATGTCCAGCATGGACTCATCAATGTGATGACACAATAATGTACGATAAAAAATAACCATTTAAAAAAACATAATGCATTGTCACAATTTAAGTGTGTGCCTGCAAGTGTAGGTGAAACAAAGGCTACGGATAGCAAAGGTATATTCTATGTCTGTATCAGACAGTGGACAGCCTCTGATGGGTAATGGCGATGTTATACTGTACGTCAATAAAGTCTGCGGCTGCAATCATGCATTTTTTGCTTGTACAGTGTTGAAGAGGGTAAAAGCATGTCTGGTTGCGCAAGGCTTTATCCGTCAACACTACCTTCCTACTGTCACGCGTAGGGTAGGGTAGCGTGTGTCAATTAGATGACTCTATAAAATGTGACGTTACGCAGCGTTATTGTGCCCTAGGGACGCCAAAATACGACAGCAGTAATCATTTACTGTCTAATACTCCACCTATGACCAACAAAAAAAGACGTTCCCTCTTTAACAATCTACAAGACTAACAAGCATAATGGTTGACGCTGACTTTATTGAGGTACAGTATTACATCGACATTGTCCATGAGTAACTATGCACTGTGATACCTATATACCATTATTAATTTATATCTGTTGTGGTTGTTTCAACAGCACTTGCAGGTATAACTACCTATTGTCAGTATGCATGATGCACTTTCTAGATGTAATAATTTATTATTGCACATTATTACCAGGTTTAGATGCTGGCCATTTCATATATGGTGTGTGAATTACAGTTGGCATCAGTATGTGTATTTTATAATGTCTGTCATAAATAAAACTGTGATGATGATGATGAGGATTTTATGATTCGTACATCCATTGACTGCATTATCTTACAGGTACAGATAAAGTTCCTTAAAAAGCATTAATTGATAAGTATGAAATGTACTTTTATGCATTAATTTCAAAAAGTGAACACTATGTTTTAGTTTTTGTTACCATTTCTAATAGACATGTGCAGATATGCGCTGTGATGACAAATTATTATTTGTCCATATTTGTTATAAAAATTTATCATTCTAGGCCTGGAAAACTTCACAATTTCCTGTTTTAAGCATAACAATCAGGGTGACGGCTCTTCCCTATTTGGAGCATGTTCGACATGGGTTTTTCTGTGCATGTGTAGGGAACAGGAGACTTCTTGCCGGACACACAGCAGGGGAACAGCTGGCGTTACTGAACCCCACTAACACTATAGCTTGTGTATTGGTCTGTGGACACGACACTTCTGAGCAGCAACTGGCAGTGTTGTAGCCCAGGGAGTAGAGTTCAGGTGGTAGAAAGATGAACATAACAGGAGACATGGATAACGTTGCGAACCAGTTATTTAATCTGAAAACGACAGACAAATTCTGGCGAGATCCATGCCTTGTTCATTTTCAGAAAAGTAAGCCGGTCTACATTATCGGAGGATAGTCGCATGCGACGGTCTGTTAGTACACCACCTGCAGCACTAAAGACGCGCTCCGATAATACACTGGCAGCAGGGCAAGCCAGCACCTCCAATGCATACTGGCTAAGCTCTGGCCATGTATCCAGCTTAGAGACCCAAAACTTGAATGGGGAAGAGCCATCTGGGAGTACACTGAGAGGGAAAGACATGTAGTCTGTCACCATCTTACGGAAACGTTGCCTCCTGCTGACTGGAGCCGTCTCGGATGGTGTAGACATTTGTGGCGCTGCCACAAAACTTCGCCACATTTGGAACATACTGGTCTTGCCCTGTGCAGAGGCGCTGCTTGTGCTCCCTCTTGTTGCAGAGCTGTCTCCACTGCCTCGACGCACAGAGCTGCTTTGTAAAGCAGTAGCAGCAGCAGTGCTCTCGCTGGAATGGAGAACATTATGGATTGCACCAGTGTGTCTTGGTACTCCCGCATTTTACGCTCCCGGTTCAACGGTGTGATGAGGCTTTGTAAGTTGTCCCGGTAGCGAGGGTCTAGGAGGGTGTACACCCAATAATCAGACGTGGTGAGAATGTGGGCGATGCGGCGGTCGTTTCTCAGGCACTGCAGCATGAAATCAACCATGTGCTGCAGACTCCCAACTGGCCAAGAAACGCTGTCCCCTGCAAGAGGCGTCATCTCTGCCTGCTCTGCATCACCCCACCCTCGCTCTACATACTGACTAGAGCGTTTGTGTACCTCCCTCTGGAGCGATGTCTTCCTCCTCCATTGACTCCTCCTCATCCTCCTCACAAAGTGAGCCCTGCCCAGCCCTTTGTGAGGAACCACGTTGCGCTGACTGTCCAGAAGGTGATGGAATTTGTGACTCCTCATCCTCCACCTCTTCCAAAACCTCATCCCTTAGTGCTTGCAGTGTTTTTTGAAGCAGGCAGATAAGGGGGACAGTCAGGCTGACTAGTGCATCATCTGCACTCGCCATCCGCGTTGACTCATCAAACGCACGCAAAACGTGGCAGATGTCCTTCATAGAGGCCCACTCAGTAGTGGTGAAGTGTGAACGGCGCAAATTGCGAGTTGATTGCGCCTGATGCAGCTGATACTCCATTACTGCTGGCTGCTGCTCACACAACCGCTCCATCATATGTAACGTGGAATTCCACCTGGTGGGTACGTCACATATGATGCGATGTTCAGGAAGGCGAAATCTGACTTGCAGAGCTGCAATGCGCGATCTGGCCATGCTGGAACGTCGCAAGTGAGCGCACTCTAGGCGGACCTTGTGCAGCAGTGCATCAAGATCCGGATAGTCCCTCAAAAAACTCTGCACGACCAAGTTGAGCACATGTGCCAGACATGGTATGTGAGTGAGGTTGCCAAGGCCCAGAGCTGCCACCAGATTTCGGCCATTGTCACACACTACCAAGCCTGGCTGGAGATTCGCTGGCAAAAACCACACGTCGCTCTCCTGCTTGATGGCATTCCAGAGCTCCTGCGCTGTGTGGCTTCGATTCCCCATGGAAATTAATTTCAGGACGGCCTGTTGACGTTTGGCCACGGCTGTGCTCATATCGGTCGCAACAGGTAAGCGTTCACGGGTCCATGTGGAGGTAGACCGTGACGGCTCCTGCAGCGATGATTCTGAGGAACTGGAGTAGGAGGAGGAGTCAATGTGGACAGACTTGATTCCTGCAATCCTTGGAGTTGGCAGAACACGTACAGCGCCACTCGAAGATCTGTACCCGCTCCACAACATTGACCCAATGGGCAGTGAGGGAAAGGTATCGTCCCTGGCCATGGGTACTGGTCCACGCATCGGTGGTCAGTGGACCTTGCTACTGACGGCGTTTAGTAGCGCATGTTTAATTTTTCCCTCAACATGCTTTTGCAGACCAGGGACGGCTTGCCTGCTGAAATAAAATCGGCTGGGCACATTGTATTGTGGGACTGCCAATGCCATTAAGTTACGGAAACTGTCAGTCTCCACCAGCCTGAATGACAGCATTTCAAGGACAGGAGTTTTGCAATGCCAGCATTCAGAGACCTGTGCTCGTGGATGGTTTGCCGAGTATGGCAACCTGGGTTCCTGGAGCAACAGTGACAGAGGTTCTTCCATGGCGATCCTGTGAGGAAGCCGAACCAGCTGTGTGGAGCTGGAGGAAGAGGCTCCAACACGAGCTGAAGATGTAGGTGCTGCTGTAGGTTGGCCTACATCTCCAGTGTGTCTTTGTAACTCAACCACGTGCTTTGACCGCACATGTTTCCACATATTTGTGGTATTAAGGTTACTGACACTTTTACCTCTTTTTACTTTTTGATTACACAGCTTGCATTTGACATAGCAAATATCATCTGCAAGTGTGTCAAAAAAGGACCACGCAGTGCAAGTTCTGGGAGCGCCCGTTTTGGCTGTTGGAAGAGAACTGCTACGAACGGGTGCCAAACTGGAGGCTACAGGCAACCGAATCTGCAGCCTACCTCTCCCTACTGTTTGGACCGTTGGGGCAATCTCTTCCTCAGAGCTGCTACCACCACCTTCCTGTTCCTCACGCCATGTTGGGTCTTGGACCTCATCATCTCCACTACCCTCTTCCAACACCTGCTGCTGTTGGGTGGTCTGGCCAGCACCATGCTCAACAGAAACTGGCACCTGAGTCTCATCATCATCAGATGCGTTCTGCGGTGTGCTGACCATCGGCACTGGCTCACCCGCCTCTTCAATTCAGAGAGACACAGCTGTTGCGCATCACTGCATACTGCCTCTTCTTCACATTCCAGAATGCTGCTTGGCTGGGCCCCTGTTTGCAAGCCAACAGATTCTGAGAACAGAAGCAGAGACTCAGCTGGCTCCTTTACAGAGCTCTCTGACTGACCCGGGCAATTTGGCAGGCGGTGAAGAGACAGATGGTTGTTCAACAGTGCTGTGGTCCTGAGAGGAGGTGGAAGCAATTGAAGTCGATGCATTGGCTGCCATCCAACCAACAACGGCTTCAATTTGTTCTTCCCGCAGCAGGGGGGTACGCCGATCTCCTACAAAAGTGCGCATAAAGGAACGCTCACGGGGAAAACTGGTGGATGCTGTGTCACTGGGTGCGGCAGCAGCCACAGAATCCCCACGTCCTCTCCCTGCTGAAACTCCACGGCCACGACCACGTGCCTTACTCCCTGCCTTCTTCATCTTGGTAGATTGATAAAGAAAGTCAGAAAAGTTATAAGGCCTAAGTGTGGTTATTCCTCAGAGACTGCAGTGAACACTGCAGACAACTGTTCAGTAGCTGTGAAAGGCCCCTTTGTGTACTTCTATAGTGTTTGCAACCAATGTATTGTATACGGATGGAAGCGCGTCACACTAATAGATTAGATTTTTTTCAAATATAATGGAGCAGCACCAATTAGAGAAAAATGTGAAGGATGAGGCAGTGACACACGCTCAGCAGACTACAACCAGCAGTGGTTGAAGAACTAACTGGAGCGTAATCTGCACTCAAAAAATGAAAAGCTCACAGACTACAGTGAACACTGCAGACAACTGTTCAGTAGCTGTGAAAGGCCCCTTTGTGTACTTCTATAGTGTTTGCAACCAATGTATTGTATACGGATGGAAGCGCATCACACTAATAGATTAGATTTTTTTCAAATATAATGGAGCAGCACCAATTAGAGAAAAATGTGAAGGATGAGGCAGTGACACACGCTCAGCAGACTACAACCAGCAGTGGTTGAAGAACTGGAGCGTAATCTGCACTCAAAAAATGAAAAGCTCACAGACTACAGTGAACACTGCAGACAACTGTTCAGTAGCTGTGAAAGGCCCCTTTGTGTACTTCTATAGTGTTTGCAACCAATGTATTGTATACGGATGGAAGCGTGTCACACTAATAGATTAGATTTTTTTAAAATATAATGGAGCAGCACCAATTAGAGAAAAATGTGAAGGATGAGGCAGTGACACACGCTCAGCAGACTACAACCAGCAGTGGTTGAAGAACTAACTGGAGCGTGAT
Organism: Oophaga sylvatica; assembly: GCA_033576555.1. Classification (NCBI taxonomy): domain Eukaryota; kingdom Metazoa; phylum Chordata; class Amphibia; order Anura; family Dendrobatidae; genus Oophaga; species Oophaga sylvatica. The sequence goes on from JARQOD010000005.1 coordinate 371,200,126, forward strand.
CTGCACTCAAAAAATCAAAACCTCACAGACTGCAGTGAACACTGAAACACAACTGTTCACTATTTGTGAAAGGCTCCTTTCTGTACTTCTATAGTGTTTGCAACCAATGTATTGTATACGGATGGAAGCGCGTCACACTAATAGATTAGATTTTTTTCAAATATAATGGAGCTGCACCAATTCCACAAAATAAAATAAAGAAAAAGAGTCAGTGAGTGACACGTGCAGATGCCTACAAACAGCGGTGGATGCAGAGCAAACTGCAGCGCCACCTGCACTCTCACACACACACCTTGCACAGAGCTGTTAAAACAACACTGGCAAAAGGAAGCTTTACACAGCGGTTGGTAAACTAGCCTGCCTAAAGCACAGTACACAAAATCGCAATGTCTAACTGTCCCTCAAAGTCAGCAGAACAGCGTTCTGTCCCTAACTGAGTTCACAGCACAGTGACGCTAAAATGGCGGCGGCGCCTTTTATAGTGCATTCTGACATCATTTCAGCAGCCAATCACAGCCATGCCATTAGTTAAGATGACCGCAGCAGTACAGGATGTGCCCACACTTCATAGGATTCCTCATTGGCTGACTAAAATCACAGTGCCTCTCAAAGAATTACGGGAACTTCCGATTCCGGTATACGATATAGGAAAATATCGGAACTAAGTATCGGAATTCCGATACAGCGAATATCGGCCGATACCCGATACTTGCGGTATCGGAATGCTCAACACTAGTCACCATATATGAATACAGCTTTTTACCTATTTTGCTACATTACATCCTAGGTATATTTTTGTAATCCAATTTGTGTGTGATGCATCAGCACTAAATAATCTAAGTTAGTGAAGTGAGAAAATCAAAGCATAAATTATATTTATGGGATTAAATAAATTAAAATTAGCATGTACAAAAGTATTCACCCTTTTGCTATGAAGCCCCTAAAAATTCCAGGTGTAAGCAATTACCTCCATAAGTCTCATGCATAGTGAGAGGAAGTCCACCTGTCACGTGATCTGTCAGTATATACACACCTTTTCTGAAAAGCCACAGAGGATGAAACACCATTAAGTAAGAGGTACCACTAACCCAACAACACCATGAACACCAAGGAGATCTCCAAACAAGTCAGAGACAAAGTTGTTGAGAAGTCAGGGTTGGATTATAAAAAAAAATCTCTGATGATCCCCAGGAGCACCATCACCATCAAATGGAAGAACATGGTACTACAACAAGCCTGGCAAGAGAAGGACACCCACCTCAACTCTCAGCCTGGACAAGGAGGGCATAGAGGTGGCCTTTATAGAAGAGTGGGAAGAATGACCCAAAGCATACTGCTAAAGCAACAAACGGTTTAAGGGAAACATGTAGATGTTTTGGATTGGCCTAGTCAAAGCTCAGACCTTAATCCAATTGAGAATCTGTGGTCAGACTTGAAGATTGCTGTTGACCAGAGGAAACTATCTAACTTGACGGAGCTGGAGCAGTTTTGCGTTGAGGAATGAGCACAAATCTCTGTGGCAAGATGTGGAAAAACTCAGAGACTTATCCAAAGTGACTTGCAGCTGTAATTGCTTCGAAAGGAGGCTCTACAAAGTACTTTAGGGGGATGAATAGGTATGCACACTGAAGTTTTCAATTATTTTGGCACATTTGTTGTTTGCTTCACAATAAAAAGAAAATAAAATGTTCAGAGTTGAAGATATGTTCTTTATATGAACTGATGCAAACCTCCCAAAAACATGAAACTCCACGTTGTGAGGTGCAAAACATGAAAGATACAAAAGGGATGAATACTTTCGCAATCCACTATAAGCTACTACAATGCCCTGTACATGGGATAAGAGACATAACAAATCAAAAGAACTATACTATATTTCTAATTGGAAGCATTGATGCTAATTTTATTACTACTACTACTACATATTAGGATAGGATTTTGACGATGAGAATACTCCTGTAAGGCATTTATTCTGCTGTGTGGGTCCACTTTGGTTGTATTGCATGCATGGACTTACATGTACTAGCTACTTTATACACATAGAAAAACTTTTCGGCACTATATATACAGTACAGACCAAAAGTTTGGACACACCTTCTCATTCAAAGATTTTTCTGTATTTTCATGGCTATGAAAATTGTAGAATCACACTGAAGGCATCAAAACTATGAATTAACACATGTGGAATTATACATTACACTTTGCAAAAAAGTGTGAAACAAATGAAAATATGTCTTATATTCTAGGTTCCTCAAAGTAGCCACCTTTTGCTTTGATTACTGCTTTGCACGCAGAAAAGGTGAACGGATGGACTCTACATGCCTGGTTCCCACCGTGAAGCATGGAGGAGGTGGTGTGATGGTATGGGGGTGCTTTGCTGGTGACACTGTTGGGGATTTATTCAAAATTGAAGGCATAGTGAACCAGAATGGCTTCCACAGCATCTTGCAGCAGCATGCTATTCCATCCGGTTTGTGTTTAGTTGGACCATCATTTATTTTTCAACAGGACAATGACTCCAAACACACTTCCAGACTGTGTAAGGGCTATTTGACCAAGAAGGAGAGTGTTGGGGTGCTACGCCAGATGACCTGGCCTCCACAGTCACCAGACCTGAACCCAATCAAGATGGTTTGGGGTGAGCTGGACCGCTCACCGCTTCAATTTTGAATAAATCCCCAACAGTGCCACCAGCAAAGCACCCCCACACCATCACACCACCTCCTCCATGCTTCATGGTGGGAACTAGGCATGTAGAGTCCAGCCGTTCACCTTTTCTGCGTGCAAAGCAGTAATCAAAGCAAAAGATGGCTACTTTGAAGAACCTAGAATATAAGACATATTTTCAGTTGTTTCACACTTTTTTGTAAAGTGTAATGTATAATTCCACATGTGTTAATTCATAGTTTTGATGCTTTCAGTGTGATTCTACAATTTTCATAGTCATGAAAATACAGAAAAATCTTTGAATGAGAAGGTGTGTCCAAACGTTTTAAGCGAAGATGAAGGACGTCACCTAGAGATGTCACTGGTGAGTCAGTGTGTTATCTGTACACTGACACTATACACTGTATACTATATACATCGGTCTTGTGTATAATGTCACCAGTGATCACTGTATTACCTTTACATTATATACAGAGCACCTGTGTATAATGTCAC
>JARQOD010000005.1:371203387-371253683 GCA_033576555.1 Oophaga sylvatica
TCCCATAGCTTACATTGGTTTTCCCCGGTATCGGTATCGGGATCCCCGTATTTTTTGGGTTTCGGCGATCCAAATTCCGTTCCGATATTTTGGTATGGGAAAAAGTATCGCTAAACTCAAATGGTGACAGTTATTTGTGTTGAGTTCCATGCTTGACCCGATCAAACTGCAATGCCCTGCACATAGTGTGAAAAACATTTTCGTTTTAGAAAAAAAACTTACTATTTTTTTTATTGGGGTATTCCCCGTCTTTTTTCCCCCCCCTACATTTTGGGATAGAATCTTGAGAGGGGAAATTAATTTTTTAAAAAACCGGTTACCTATCGTAGTTGCTTTCCACAAAAATGATATAAACATATTGCAAAAGTTGCTAATATAATATCCCCTCAACAGCAGTGGGTTTGTAGATACGCAGTAAAAAAGAGGAAAAACTGGTACCGCTTTTATGCCTGGGCTAGTAAAACGTGACTGTGTTTTACCCCTTCCCCGGATGCCCGGGTGCAAACCATAAAAAAAAACTGTGCAAAAAGTCCATAAAGAAACGGGTTTGCACCACCAGTACTTTGTAAAATTCCTTTATTGGTACTCTTCGTTAAAACTGCCCGCAGGAAGGTGCTTACACTTGGAGAGGGCCGTTCACGCAATCTTCGCGTCAAGGGGTCCACCTGTTGTTGCTACCCTTATTGCCATGTTTTCTATGTAGACATCAAGGTCCAGTTCATAAAGCTTTTTTTTCCAGTTTTCTTGCACTAAAATTGAAATTGGGAGGGATCTAAAGGGATTTGGGCCCAAGAACCCCAGACAAATTCTTCATTTTAGGTATAAAGTAAATAGAAATGTACTACAGCCCTACCTGTGAATAAAAGCTGGAAGGGCGCTCCAAAATCATTAAAGGCACTTGCTCTTATTGAATTTAAAACATTTTATTCCATGCTGCCTGCTTTTTTAAAATTTACAAAGATCAGTTTTAATGAATCAAGACCCAAGTACTATTTGGTACAAACTTGCACATTTTGAGGTTTCCACTATAGTGTTGCTGTGACTTATTAATATTCAACACAGCAAAGTGCAGCTTTCCTAGCAAAGTCCGAAACTGACAAAATTTGATAGAGGATTGCACCAATAATACTTAAGGGGAACCATATTGCCTCTTGCCTAAGCTTGCATTACAATGTTACTGTCATTTCACACATACTAAAAGCAGAGGACTCTTAATTGAATTGTTATGGAACTCAGTAAACTGCCATTTTTGTTTGTGAAACCTCTCTATTCATCCTCTCCTTAAACACTGTAGCACTAGTATGAGGTGGGGACGGCTCTCTTGTGATTTTTGCTAGTACTCCTGTCTCTCGCTGGCTTCATTGAATTCCCAATCTGCAGCTCTACTCACAGACACAGTGCTGTTCTTGACTGTGTTGAGCAGCTGAACTGAACAAAAAACTAACCCCAAATTATATATTGGTATTTAGCCTTGACTGAGCTGAGTACAGATAGAATGCTGCAACACACATCTACTGGACTGAAAGAAAGGGGCAGCATTTAGGGAGCAGCATAAGGCACGAAACAGGCACAATCTGGTAATATATTACAAAATAGTTTACAATGGTTACATCTCCTGTATTAGATCATAACATCTAAATGACCGTTACTGTTTAGAGGGGTTTTCCGATAAAGTTAATTTTAATCACTAAATTTTGTAATAATAATAATTTCTAAAATTCCATGTGTTAAAAAATGTTGCTGAGATAATCTTATAAATGTGCCAATTCTGTGTACTGTGTAATGGCTGTGTCTGATCATATAGGGACATAGTCTGATCATACCACAGCTCCTGGGCAAGGGGAGGAAGCAAAAGAGTATACAGACAGGACAGCACTGTTAGCAGCTGATTCTTTCTGTGATGTAAAACATTTTTAAAAACAAGCAGAAAATGCTTTCCCTCACAGAAAGAATCAGCTGCAATAATGTGCTGTAATGCCTGTATACTATCTTTTGTACCCTTCCATGCACAGAAAATGTGGTATGTGCCGCCCATGGTCTTGCATGGTCAGACACAGCCATTACACAAGAGAAGAACAATAGTATCTGTACTCTCAATTGTATAAAGAAATATTGACACTGGAATCTATAAAACAGGTGCAAACTCAGAACAATAATATAAACCTATAAAGAATTGAGTTCAAAAGCACTTAAATGAAAAAATACATTTATTATTTGATCAATAACATGATTAAAATTGAAAGTATGGGATTGAAAAAACAGAACCACACTGGCCAAAGAGATGACATAGCAAAGATGATAAAAACAGGCAGTATAGTACAATATATGATATGCAGTGCAAATATTTTACGGGAATGGAAATGCACATTGATGTAACTGCAAAATGTGATATATGTACATGAATGATCATAATAAAGTGGTATAGTAGGTGTACAAGTGTCAGTGCAATATGTATCATACATTACTTGCATAGAAACGTGTGTATAAGGCGCCAAGTGCATAAAAATAGTAATGATCCACAGCCTATCAGAGGAAGATAAAGTTCCTAGTGCCATGTAACATTAACATGATTCTAAATACTAAATACGATTATATAAAGTGCAAAAATGGACTCATACTAGAATGTCCCTGAATCACTGCAATGTCACCGGGAGCCGCAGAATTGTCAGCAGGTGCGGTCAGCAAAGATCGGTGCCCTGCACAATACTTACTAACTATCTGCTTATAAGTTTTTTGACCCATAAGAAAAAATTTAAATAATTATAGATAACCCCTTTAAGAAACAATGCAAACCACCAGAATTTCCTCAGCCAACCTGATGCTTATAAAAAAAGTCTCTTCAGACGTGTTAGCCTTTTAAATTTCTTGGTATAGAGCAGGGGTGGGAAACCTTTCTTTTTTCTTCCCAGGGCCATTTGGATATTTACAATATCTAATAGGTGGTATTGATTATTTTGCTACTTATTACTGCATTTCCAGGTTTGTGTTGGTAAGTCTGGAGCACAGTTGACTCTTTGCATTATTAATAGTGATGAGGGAGCGTGCTAGGATAAGGTGTTATCAGACACTGGTGTGCTAATAGAGTATCTTGGGCGTGTTTGAAAACTCTGTTCGAATCGCCGTGGCTGCATGTCTCGCGCCTGTTCGACAGCTGCAACACATGCAGGGACTGACTGTTAGGCAGTCATGAGACATACAGCCACGGCGATTCGAACAGAGTTTTTGAGCATACCGAAGATACTTTATTAGCACACGAGCAGGGCTGACTGGCGATCTGGCAATTCTGGCAAATGCCAGAAGGGCCTGTCTAGTCGTGGGCCGCCTTCTCTGCTACATTGTTAACAGAGTCGGTGTTCTCAAGAAACCTATACTGTTGGGAGTTGTGACGAAGGACAAAGTCACTGACTCCGTCACTTACCCCAGTAGGCCAGGGTAGCAATAGAAATATTGGTCTTGTTGTAAATCTTGCTTTCCTCCATCCAGGGTAATATTAGTAATATATCCAACGGTGCTTGGGGACACTGACAGCATGGGCCTGTGTGATTTCAAATTCCGGGGCTGAATTTCAGTCCCAGTCCGTACCTGCACACGAGTGTCTGTTAACACCTTATCCGAGCACGCTCCCTCATCACTATACATAATGCAGAGTCAACTGTGCTCCAGACTTACCAACACAAACCTGGAAATGCAGTAAAAAGTAACAAAATAGCACACGAGCGTGCTGGGATAACACCTTATCATCACTAATTATTAAGTTTTGAAAAAAATTGCTCGCTGTAGTAAGTTATTCCGAATGTAGATGTACTGTATATTTCAATGCATATCTCCGCAAGGTGAGAAATTCATCACTGCTCACATAAAATTTATGGAACTCGAGCAGTGGGAGGCCTGCTGTGTATATCACATAGGTAACCCCAAGTCTGCTGTATACAGCACATAGGTGATACTGAGATTTATATGCTTATACATCACACAGTGTTGGTCACCAGAAATATTCCATTAGGCAAAAACCTTTCACCAAAACAGACAAAAATACAAAAATCAACGTTTCGGCTGGTTAGCCTTTTTCAAGAATAATGTCTGTAGCTGTGAGACACAAAGAACATGAAATTAAATTACATAAAGAAAACAAAGTAATAATTGAGATCTAACAAGTCCCATAGAAGATAAAAAAAGGAAAAAAAGAAACAAAAAGGGAGAATATTATTCCCCAACAGTATATCAAGTGTAACCTTATACTAAATTATTAAGAACATTTTCCGTATCTCAGAACAGAGAGGCTCAGTAATACACAGCATATTCAATGGATCTATGAAAGGTACACATAAGAACCTATTGAAAAAAAGGGGTTTAAATCTCTAAGAGACTGTGAGAGGTCTAATGATAAACAACCACTTTTATAAATCAAGGTTATATGTGATTTGTCCACTATAGCCACAAAAAAAGAAAGGAGTGGAGAAAAAAATAATAAAAGAAAAAACAGAACACAATAAGCCAGATAGAAATACATTACATGTATACAATGTCCTTTTCTGAGAGAAAAAAAGGTGTTGGTCCCACCCTACAAAAAAGAAAAGAAAAAGAGGGAATGCCATATGGAGATCGTTATCAAGAGCGCAAACTATAACAGGCGCTGACCACAGTCGCAGAAGGTGAGCAGTGTAGTGCGCATATGCTGGTCGAGGCCAGCCGAGCAAAGCCGAAGTGCCGTGGAGAAAATAGACGTAGTGCGCATGCGTCCCCGATCTCAGTGCAAGATATGTTATTTCACCTCCATGGTGGCTTGCTAAGGAGGAAAAGAAAAAGATATTGCGTATAATAAAGAACAAAATATTAATGCCCTATATTAATGTCGATAGATCTAAATACATATATGTATGAAAAAACATACTTTCCATCCTTTGAATATGCTGTGTATTACTGAGCCTCTCTGTTCTGAGATACGGAAAATGTTCTTAATAATTTAGTATAAGGTTACACTTGATATACTGTTAGGGAATAATATTCTCCCTTTTTGTTTCTTTTTTTCCTTTTTTTTATCTTCTATGGGACTTGTTAGATCTCAATTATTACTTTGTTTTCTTTATGTATTTTAATTTCATGTTCTTTGTGTCTCACAGCTACAGACATTATTCTTGAAAAAGGCTAATCAGCCGAAATGTTGATTTTTGTATTTTTGTCTGTTTTGATGAAAGGTTTTTGCCTAATGGAATATTTCTGGTGACCAACATTGTTATGTCTTTTCCAATAAACTTTATCATAGTTATTCTTTGAGTGCCGGAGTTATATATTCAGATTTGTACTTTGTTTTCTCCGGGCACCAATACTGTTGTTTGCTGTGAGCATCCCCTATATGTTATAGTTATACATCACACAGGACACACCAAAACTCTGCTATACATAGATCACATAAGAAACACTGACTGCTGCATACATCACATGATACACTGCAACTGCTGTATACATCACAAAGGATACACTGAGACTGCTGTGTATACATCACATAGGATACACTGTGACTGCTGCATATATCACATAAAAGACACTAAGACTTCTGCTTTTGATAGAAGACACACTGACAGTTGCATGCATCCCATAGTAGGCTCTGAAACTGATGCATACATTGCAGGCAGGAGCGTAGAGCATGCTAGCTCTACCCAACCCATAAAGAATATTGTGGCACTGGCCAGCGTATGACGTAATCTAGTGTGTATGCCGCAGCGATGTTCAGTAGTGAATTCTGTGTATGCATACTCTATGGAAGAAGTAAAGAGCTGGTGGCTGAAAAAACGCAGCCGGTAGCTCAAACACTGTGGCCCACCAGGAATCTTTTTGATGGATAGAACAAATTTATGACTTGAGGGCCAGAGGTTCCCTATCCCTGTTATAGAGCATCGCCTACACCAAATCATAAAAGGCAAACTTCTGAAAAGTATGTGGAAGTGCTATAATATATTTGTTTAATGATACCTCCCAGGAGAAGAAGTCTAATATACATCTAGCTGGGTAAGCAAAATATTTAAACTTGCGATTTCACAAAACAAGACGTGCATAAATTCTCAGAGCAGATGTGTATTTATAATGAAGTTAAATGAGCACAGTCAGTAAAGCAGCCATAACTAGTGGAATTGAAATTGTATCTCTAAAGTCACATGCATGCAGTTTTCACAGTTAGTTGTTGCAAATGTCACTAATTTTCACCTTTTAATAATTTAAAGTTTTAATAGTTATGTATTTTGTAGAAATGGTGGCATTGTTACCTTTTTATATTGTGGACTTGTGCCTTGCACTTTTGCCCTTCCCGTCATATGACGTACTATTATGTCGGGTCCAAGTCTATGAAGCAGGCAAAAACGGAAGCTAAGCCTGCATTATTGTTGGCAGATGATGGCTTTGTTATTTAGACATCCTCTGCTTCTAACAGCAGCAGGAGTTGAGCTCTGCCTGCTGCTGTTAACTTTTTAAATACCTCTGTCAGTCTCTGAAAACATTATTTGCAGCCTGGAGGGTTTATGTTTTAAGCGCACATCAGACTTCCAATAAGTATAGCTAAACTATACTGTGGTATTGCATTGGTGTAAGCACTCAAGACCACAGGTTCAATTCCCCCAAGGAGAAAATAATGCAAAATGTAAAAAAAAATATGTTATCTCCACATCTGGTCTTTAAAAATATAATATTAGCCTGGTGGGTAAACTGCTTGACAAAAAAAAAATCAAAACTCCAAAAGTTTTTCGGTCACCACGATGCAAGAAAAAAAAATTGCATGCCATCTGGACTGCAGGCTGCACGGACCAGAAGCTGTAAAAGGTCCTGTAAAAGATTAATAGCTGCTGTGTAGTAAAACGGATTGTAGACATCATAAGGATGGCAAGTGATAAAAAATCATCCCACTCTCCTGGATAAGAATGGGACAGATTTTTTTTTTTTTTTACACGCAAGTGTGAGCGATCCCTTAGGGTATATGCACACGTTGCGGATTTGTTGAGGATCCGCAGCTGATTTTTCCCTAGCATGTCAATTTTTTGTGCGGATTCCGCAGCATTTCTACACCCATTTCATTATAGAAAACCGCAGGCCAAAAAATGCAAGACAATCTGCAGAAAATCCGCATTAAATCCACACAAAATAAAAATGTGCAGATTTTTACCTGCGAATTCTGCCAAGAGATGCAGAATCCGCTCAGGAAATTCCTGAGCCCAATCTGCAACGTGTGCACATACCCTTAGGCCGGAGTCACACTGGCGACAAAATCGGACGACTGCAATGCGATGAAATATCGCATTGCAGTCGGACCTATGTTAATCTATGGAGCAGCTCCCAGTATCAGATTTTTTGTGGTCCGTTTTAAACGTCCGTGTACAATCTTGTCACCGATTGTGGGTCGACTATCGCCAATGCAAGTCTATGGGAGCGATGAAAAATCTGATTACAAACGGACCACACTGTGTGACTTGCGATGAAATCGCATCGGTGTCCTTTAGAAAAGCCGGCAATTCATCCCCGGCTATACTGTAAAATCACACTGACAGCTTTAATAAAGACTAGAAAGAATAGATATACACACATAGAACACATATATATATATATATACATGTCATTGTGACATGTACATATACATATATTTATAGTTCCTAGACTTCTACATACTGTAATAGCCGCTAATTCAATTGCCGGGTTTTGTGAAATCACAGAAGCCGACATGAAATGATACATTGTTTCCACACATTTAACCATGTAATTTCATGTATTTTTATATATGTTTGAAACATACAATTACATGAGTGTATTTGTGCAAAATTTCAGACATGTAGGGGTTAATTAAAGGTGTAATTTCGTTGAAAAAAAATGCGTGGGCTCCCGCTGTATTTTCTCCACCAGACAGACAAAGCAAAGCGAGTGGGGGCAGATAATAATAGCCCAGGGAGGGTGCATTTTTTTGTGCCCCCCCTGGCTACTAACATCTGCCCCCAGACACCCCAGAAAGGGCAAATCTATAATTAGATTCGCCCTTTATGGCACTTTGCCCGTCTATTCCCATTGCCCTGTAGCGGTGGCGAATGGGTTAATCTCACCTTACTGTCACCTTGCAATTGAAAGGTCACCTTAAGGCAGGTTAATAATTGATAGCTGTCAATTAGACAACTATCAATTATTAATCCTATTGAAGTAAATAAAAAAACACACACACTTTAAGAATAAATAATTTTAATGAAATAAAAACACATTTTTTTGACCATATTTTATTTTACACTTAATCCGTGCGAAGCCATTGATCTCCTAAAATAAAGAAAAAGAAATAAAACAACATTATTCTTACCTATTCCGCCGATCTGTCACGTCCCACGCTGTAATCCTTCACAAAGGGTTAACTAGCTTTGAGCCAAGCTGTGCAAGTAATCCTGCGTGCTCAGCTCAAAGCTCATGAATGAATAAGTTCCTCTCCTGGCGACAGGAGAGGATGTGTTTCATGAATGAAGCTTAATTGATTGTGTCCACTTTCCCTTTAGGTCAGGTCACTACAGTTAAATTGGCAATAAATCAATTAAGCTCCATTCATGAATCTATTCCTCTACTTTCGCTGGGAGAGGAAGTTATTCATTCAGGGGAATACAGGTCTGAGACAGCATTATTAGCTCTCTGCGACCTGTAACCTGTTAACCCTTTCTGATGGATTACACCGTGGGACCTGACTGTACATCGGATTGGTAAGAATAATTTTGCTTTTTTATTTTATTTTTATTACAGGAAATGGTTTTAGCAGGAAATAAAATATGGTCAAAAACTGTGTGATTATTTAATTAAACTTATTTTTTATTAAACTGTGTGTGTTTGATTTTTCTTTCATACAATAGGATTAATAATTGATAGTTGTCTAATTGACAGCTATCAATTATTAACCTGGCTTAAAGTGACCTTTCAATTGCAAGGTCATTTTAACCCCTTATTAACCCATTCGCCACCGCTACAGGGCAATGGGAATAGACGGGCAAAGTGCCAGAAAGGGCGAATCTAATTATAGATTTGCCCTTTCTGGGGTGTCTGGGGGCAGATGTTAGTAGCCAGGGGGGGCACAAAAAAAATGTACCCTCCCTAGGCTATTATTATCTGCCCCCACTCGCTTGCTTTGTCTGTCTGGTGGAGAAAATACAGCGGGAGCCCACGCATTTTTTTTCAACGAATTTACACCTTTAATTAACCCCTACATGTCTGAAATTTAGCACACATATACTCATGTAATTGTATGTTTCAAACATATATAAAAATACATGAAATTACATGGTTAAATGTGTGGAAACAATGTATCATTTCATGTCGGCTTCTGTGATTTCACTGAAGCCGGCAATTGAATTAGCGGCTATAACAGTATGTAGAAGTGTAAGAATTATAAATATATGTATATATATATGTCACAATGACATATATATATATATATATATATATATATGTGCTCTATGTGTATATATCTATTCTTTCTTGTGGCATTTAAATACTATTCTTTTGGATCCATTATATGTCAGTTTTGCAAGCCTGCGAGAAAATCTCGCAAGTCGGATGAAAATCGGATGTTAAAAGGTACACACACATGCGTTTAAATCGCATCTTTGAAGGAAAATCGGATGCCAGAAGGATGTGTGATGTTTTTATTTTGATCCGATTGTCGACCGTCTAAAACGGACCGATTTTTTGTGGTTGTGTGTGACTCCAGCCTTAAGAGAAAAACTGTCATCTGAATTAGCACCAAGAATCATTTGATGGCTGTGTAAGGGGTAAATTTTCTCCTTAAGGACACCCGCAATCATATATTCCATGCAGTTCTTCCTGGGAATTAAAATGTGGTCTCTAGAAATCCTAAGTCATTATTGATTTGGAATGTAAAACTATACCAGAAATATATTTTTTCATGCAGTTGTTTCTGAGTTCTAGTTCTTCAACAAGGCAAAATAGACTGGTGGGGCAATATGAGGATTTGTTATATGAAGGATAATGTGTTCTATTTTTCATAGATTTTTTTAAATGTGGTTATAAATTATTGTGTAATTTCTATTTTTTTATAAAGTAGTATTAACCCCTCTCTGCCATCCGACGTACTATCCCGTCCATGAAACCTGTGACAATCTGCCCATGGACGGGATAGTACGCCCTAGGCGATCAGCTGGGCTCCCGGGGGGCGCAGCTGACACCCGGCACTATGTGCCAGGAGCGGTCACGGACCGCTCCCGGCACATTAACCCTGGTACACCGTGATCAAACATGATTGCGGTTGTACCGGGGGCCTAGGGGAGCATCGCTCAGGGAGTGGGCTCCCTGCGTGCTCCCCTGAGGCCCTCAGAACAGCGCGATGTGACCGCGCTGTTCTAAAGGCCTCTTCCCTGCAGGACCCCAAGATGGCCACTGGGTCCTGCAGGCAGGCTGCTTCCTCAGTGCCTGCTGAGAGCAGGCGCTGAGGAAGCTTGCAGCACTGCCTGTGAGATTGATGGTCTCACAGTGTGCTGTGCACACTGTGAGACCAGCGATCAGACCCTATACTGTAATGTCCCACCCTGGGACAAAGTAAAAAAGTTAAAAAAATAAAAATAACAAGTGTAAAAAAAAAAATTCCAAAATAAAGGAAAAAAAAAAATTCCCCAATAAATTCATTTCTTCCTGTAAATAATAAAAACAAGCCAATAACAGTACACATATTTGGTATCGCCTCATCCGTATCGACCCGCCCTATAGAACTGTAGTTAACCCCTTTAGTGAACTCCTTAAAAAAAAACAAAGCAAAAAATCAATGCTTTATCATCATACCGCCGAACAAAAAGTGGAATAACACGCGATCAAAAAGACCGATATAAATAAACATGGTACCGCTGAAAACGACATCTTGTCCCGCAAAAAACGAGCCACTTTACAGCATCATAAGCAAAAAAATAAAAAAGTTATAGCTCGCAGAATAAAGCGATGCAAAAATAATTATTTTTTATATAAAATTGTTTTTAATGTATAAAAGCGCCAAAACATAAAAAAATGATATAAATGAGGTATCGCTGTAATCGTACTAACCCGAAGAATAAAACTGCTTTATCAATTTTACCACACGCGGAACGGTATAAACCCCCCCTCAAAAGAAATTCATGAATTGCTGATTTTTGTTCATTCTAACCTCCCAAAAATTGAAATAAAAAGCGATCAAAAAATGTCACATGCTTAAAAATGGTACCAATAAAAACGACAACTCGTACCGCAAAAAATAAGACCTCACATGACTCTGTGGGCCAAAATATGCAAAAATTATAGCTCACAAAATGTGGTGATGCAAAAACTATTTTTTGCAATAAAAAGCGTCTTTTAGCGTGTGACAGCTGCCAAACATAAAACACATAAATAGTAAATCAAACCCCCTTTATCACCCCCTTAGTTAGGGAAAAATAATAAAATTTAAAAAATGTATTTATTTCCATTTTCCCATTAGGGTTAGGGTTGCGCCTAAAGTTAGGGTTAGGGTTGCGCCTAAAGTTAAGGTTAGGGTTGGGATTAGGGTTAAAGGTGTGTTAGGGTTAGGTTTGTGGTTAGGGTTATGGTTAGGGTTGGGACTAGGGTTAGGGTGTGTTGGGGTTAGGGTTGGAGTTAGAATTGGGGGTTTTCCACTGTTTAGGCACATCAGGGGCTCTCCAAATTTGACATGGTGTCTGATCTCAATTCCAGCCAATTCTGCGTTAAAAAAGTCAAACGGTGGTCCTTCACTTCTGAGCTCTGCCATGTGCCCAAACAGTAGTTTACCCCCACATATGGGGTATCAGCGTACTCAGGACAAATTGCACAATAACTCTTGGGGTCCAATTTCTTCTGTTACCCTTGGGAAAATAAAAAATTGGGGGCGAAAATATCATTTTTGTAAAAAAAAAAATATTTTTTTTGTTTTTACGGCTGTACGTTATAAACTTCTGTGATGGACTTGGGCTTCATAGCGCTCACCACACATCTATATTTGTTCCTTGGGGTCTATTTTCCAAAATGGGGTCACTTGTGGGGGGTTTCCACTGTTTAAGCACATCAAGGGCTCTCCAAATGCGACATGACGCCCGCAGACCCTTCCATCAAAGTCTGCAATCCAAAACATCACTACTTCTCTTCCGAGCCCCGACGTGTGCCCATACAGTAATTTTCTCCCACATATTGGGTATCAGCGTACTCAGGACAAATTGGACAACAAACTTTGGGGTCCAATTTCTCCTGTTACCCTTGTGAAAATAAAATATTGGGGGCAAAAAAATCATTTTTGTAAAAAAAAAAAGATTTGTTATTTTTACGGCTGTACGTTATAAACTTCTGTGAAGCACTTCGGGGTTTAAAGTGCTCACCACACATCTAGATAAGTTCCTTAGGGGTCCTATTTTCCAAAATGGGGTCACTTGTGGGGGGTTTTCACTGTTTAGGCACATCAGGGACTCTCCAAACGCAACATGACACCCGCAGACCATTCCATCAAAGTCTGCAATCCAAAACGTCACTACTTCCCTTCCGAGCCCCGACGTGTGCCCATACAGTAGTTTTCTTCCACATATTGGGTATCAGCGTACTCAGGACAAATTGGACAACAACTTTTGAGGTCCAATTTCTCCTGTTACCCTTGTGAAAATAAAATATTGGGGGCGGAAAAATCATTTTTGTAAAAAAAAAAAAGGATTTTTTATTTTTACGTCTGTACGTTATAAACTTCTGTGAAGCACTTCGGGGTTCAAAGTGCTCACCACACATCTAGATAAGTTCCTTGGGGGGGTCTATTTTCCAAAATGGGGTCACTTGTGGGGGGTTTCCACTGTTTAGGCACATCAGGGGCTCTCCAAATGCGACATGACGCCCGCAGACCATTCCATCAAAGTCTGCAATCCAAAATGTCACTACTTCCCTTCCGAGCCCTGACGTGTGCCCATAGAGTAGTTTTCATCCACATATGGGGTATCAGCATACTCAGGACAAATTGGACAACAACTTTTGGGGTCCAATTTCTCCTGTTACCCTTGGGAAAATAAAAGTTGGAGACTAAAAGATCATGTTTGTGGAAAAAATATGATTTTTTTTTTTCATGCTCGGGCATTATAAACTTTAGTGAAACATCTGAGGGTTCAAAGTTCTCACCACACATCTAGATAAGTTCCTTGAAGGGTCTAGTTTCCAAAATGGTGTCATTTGTGGGGGTTTCAACTGTTTAGGCACATCAGGAGCTCTCCAAACACGACATGGCGTCCAGCCAATTCTGCGTTGAAAAAGTCAAACGGCGCTCCTTCCCTTCTGAGTTCTGCCATGCACCCAAACAGTGGTTTACCCCCATATGGGGTATCAGCGTACTCAGAACAAATGCACAATTACTTTTGGTGTCTTGTTACCCTTGGGAAAATAAAAATTGGGGTGAAAAGATCTTTTTTGTGGAAAAAATAAGATTTATTAATTTTACGGCTCTACGTTATAAACTTGTGTGAAGCACTTGGGGGTTCAAAGTGCTCACCACAGATCTACATAAGTTCCTTAGGGGTCTAGTTTCCAAAATTGGGTCACTTGTGGGGGGTTTCCACTGTTTAGGCACATCTGGGGCACTGCAAACGGAACATGACCCCATCAACGTCTGCATTCCAAAATGTTATTACTTCCTTTCCAAGCCCCGCCCAAACAGTTCCCCCCCCCACATATGGGGTATCAGCGTACTCAGGACAAATTGGACAACAACTTTTGGGGTCTAATTTCCTTGGGAAAATCAAAAATTTGGGACTAAAAAATCATTTTTGTGGAAAATTGTTTTTTTTTTCTCACCCAGGCATTATAAACTTTTGTGAAACACTTGAGGATTCAAAGTGCTCACAACAGATCTAGATAAGTTCCATAGGGGGTCTAGTTTCCAAAATGGTGTCACTTGTGGGGGATTTCCACTGTTTAGGCGCATCAGAGGCTCTACAAACGTGACATGGTGTCCAATCTCAATTCCAGCCAATTTTGGTTTGAAAAAGTCAAACGGCGCTCCTTCCCTTACGAGCTCTGCCGTGTGTCCAAACAGTGGTTTTCCCCCACATATGGGGTATTGGCGTACTCAGGAGAAATTGCACAACAACTTTATCTGTCCATTTTCTCCTTTTACCCTTGTGAAAATGAAAAAAAGTTTGCAAAAGATCATTTTTGTGACTAAAAATTTAAATATTCATTTTTTCCTTCCACGTTGCTTCAGCTCCTGTGAAGCACCTGAAGGGTTAATAAACTTCTTGAATGTGGTTTTGAGTACCTTGAGGGGTGCAGTTTTTAGAATGGTATCACTTTTGGGTATTTTCTGCCATATAGACCCCTCAAAGTGACTTCAAATGTGAGGTGGTCCCTAAAAAAATGGCTTTGTAAATTTTGTTGTAAAAATGAGAAATCGCTGGTCAACTTTTAACCCTTATAATTTCCTAACAAAAAAAATTTTGGTTCCAAAATTGTGCTGATATAAAGTAGACATGTGGGAAATTTTATTTATTACCGTATATATTCGAGTATAAGCCGACCCGAGTATAAGCCGACCCCCTAATTTTGCCACAAAAACTGGGAAAACTTATCGACTCGAGTATAAGCCTAGGGTGGAAATTGAGATTATGCCCATATGCTGCCACATGTATTATGCCCCACAAGATGCTCCATGTATTGTGCCCCATATGCTGCCCATGTATTGTGCCCCTTATGCTGCCCATGTATTGTGCCCCATAGATGCTCCATAGATTGTGCCCCATAGATGCTCCATAGATTGTGCCCCATAGATGCTCCATAGATTGTGCCCCTAGAGATGCTCCTTAGATTATGCACCCAAAGATGCCCCATGTATTATGCCCCATAGATGCTCCATAGATCCATAGATTGTGCCCCCATAAATGCTCCATAGATTATGCTCCCATAGATGCTCCTTAGATTATGCCCCCATAGATGCTCCTTAGATTATGCCCCCATAGATGCTCCATGTATTATGCCCCCATAGATGCTCCATAGATTATGCCCCATAGATGCCCCATGTATTATGCCCCCATAGATGCTCCATAGATTATGCCCCATAGATGCTCCATGTATTATGCCCCCATAGATGCTCCATAGATTATGCCCCATAGATGCCCCATGTATTATGCCCCCATAGATGCTCCTTAGATTATGCCCCCATAGATGCTCCATGTATTATGCTCCCATAGATGCTCCATAGATTATGCCCCCATAGATGCCCCATGTATTATGCCCCCATAGATGCTCCATAAATTATGCCCCCATAGATGCTCCATAGATTATGCCCCCATAGATGCTTTACAGATTATGCCCCCCTAGATGCTCCACAGATTATGCCCCCATAGATGCCCCATGTATTATGCCCCCATAGATACTCCATAGATTATGCCCCCATAGATGCTCCTTAGATTATGCCCCCATAGATGCTCCTTAGATTATGCCCCATAGATGCTCCATGTATTATGCCCCCATAGATGCTCCATAGATTATGCCCCCATAGATGCCCCATGTATTATGCCCCCATAGATGCTCCATAAATTACGCCCCCATAGATGCCCCATGTATTATGCCCCATAGATGCTGCATTGAATAGGCCCCTTATGCTGCCGCAGCTGCTGCAACAAAAAAAAAAAAAGACATACTCACCTCTCGTCGCTGGGGGCCAGGTGCCGGTGTCCTTAGCAGGCGGGGACACCGGAGTGCTATGGGGGCCACTTGCCGGTGTCACCGCTCGCTCAGGGCCCCGTCACCTGCGATATTTACCTGTCACCCGGTCCACCGCTGAGCGCCGCTGTCTTCCGGGTCTTCCAGCAGTGAATGATCAGGCAGAGGGCACGACGCGCAGCAACCACGTCATTGCGCCCTCTGCCTGAACATCGCAGCAAGAGGACCCGAGGACACAGCGGCGAGCACCGGTGGAATGGGACAGGTAAATATCGCTTATGCTCACCCTTCCGCCGGCACGTCTCTGCCCTACTCCTCTCCCGCGGTCTCCGGCGTCAGTGTTCAGCGGTCAGGTGGTACCGCTCATTAAAGTCATGAATATGTGCATATTCATGACTTTAATGAGCGGTACCACCTGACCGCTGAACATTGGCGCTGGAGACCGTGGGAGAAGAGCAGGGGCTGCAGAGAACGCGCCGGCAGAGGGGTGAGTATATAGAATAGCTGCGCTCCGCCTCCCCCCTGTATATGACTCGAGTATAAGCCAAGAGGGGGACTTTCAGCCCTAAAAAATGGGCTGAAAATCTCGGCTTATACTTGAGTATATGCGGTAACTATTTTGTGCGACATATTTCTCTGTTTTAAGGGAATAAAAATTCAAAGTTTGAAAATTGCAAAATTTTCGCCATATTTGCGTTTTTTTCAAAAATAAAAACGCAAGTTATATCGAAGAAATTTTACCACTAACGTGAAGTACAATATGTCACGAGAAAACAGTCTCAGAATCGCAAAGATCCGTTGAAGCTCTCCAGAGTTATAACCTCATAAAGAGACAGTGATCAGAATTGTAAAAATTGGCCCGGTCATTAACGTGCAAACCACCCTTGGGGGTGAAGGGGTTAATATAGGAAGAAAAAACAATTTTTGGATTTGTTTTTTTTCTTTTTCATACGTTTCATATTTTACACTAAACTGATTCTTAAGTCCACCTCAACTGTAACAAACTTATGTTTAGGTTTATTTGATGTGTATAATACATGCAAAAAAATGTACTTCCTATTAAATAATGGGGGTTTTATTAGTTGAGGGATTGAGTTGGATTTTGTTTTAATTTATTTAATTTTTTATATAGTAGATTTGCAAATTCTTGTTATATAATATATCTCTGATGGGCCATTACATTTTTTTCATTACTCAATTCTTCCTGCCTAGGGCATTTACAGGAGTCCCAGCTGCAGGAAAGCATGCACCTGCTGCTCCAAAAATCATTTGAAAAACGGATTTGAGCCTTTTAAGACTTAGCAGCTCAGCTACAGTTGTGTGAAAAAGTGTTTGCCCCTTCGTGATCTCCTATTCTTTTGCATGTTTGTCACACATGTTTCAGATCACAAAACAAATGTAAATATTTGACAAAGATAACACAAGTAAACACAAAATGCAGTTTTTAAATGAAGGTCTTTATTATTAAGTGAAAAAGAATTTCAAACCTACAGAGTCCTGAGTGAAAAAGTGATTGCCCCCCCTTAAAAAATAAATTAACGGTGGTTTATCACATCTTTGGAAAGCGGAGTTCAAATTTCCTAGCCACACGCAGGCAAGATTACTTCCACACCTGTTCTCAATCAAGAAATCACTCAAATAGGAGCTGTCTGACAAAGTGAAGTAGACCAAAAGACCCTCAAAAGCTAGACATCATGCCATTATCAAAAGAAATTCTCAAAAAAATGAGAAACAAATTAATTGAGATATAGCCAATATCCACAAATGGCGAAACGGAGTGGTCAGACGACAAAAATTACCACGAGAACACAGTGATGACTCATCCAAGAGGTCACAAAAGACCCACAACAACATCCAAAGAACTGCAGGCCTCACTTGCCTCAGTAAGGTCAGTGTTCATGACTTCACGATAAGAAAGAAACTGGGCAAAAGTGGCCTGCATGGCAGAGTCCCAAGACGAAAACCACTGCTAATCAATAAGAACATAAAGGCTCATCTAAGTTTTGCCATAAAACATCTTGATGATCCCCAAAACTTTTGGGAGAATATTCTGTGGACAAATGGGATAAAAATTTAACTTTTTGGAAGGCGTATATTCCATTACATCTGGCGTAGAAGTAACGCACCATTTCAGAAAAGGCATAGAAGTAACAAAGCATTTAAGAAAAAGAACATCATACCAACAATAAAATGTGGTGGTAGTGTGATGGTCAGGGGCTGTTTTGCTACTTAAGGACTTGGAAGACTTGCTGTCGTAAATGGAAACATGAATTCTGCTGTTTGTCAAGAAATCCTGAAGGAGAATGTCCAGCCATCTGTTCATGACTTCAAGCTGAAGCAGACTTTAGTTTATGCACCAGAACAATGATCCAAAATACACCAACATGTCCACCTCTGAATGACTTGAATGAAAAACAAAATTAAGACTTTGGAGTGGCTTAGTTGAAGTCCTGACCTTAATCCAATTGAGATGCTGTGTCATGACCTTACAAAGGCGGTTCATGCTTGGAAACCCTCCAATGTGGCTTAATTACAATTCTGCAAAGATGAGTGGGCCAAAATTCCTCCAGAGCGTTGTACAAGACTCCTTGCCAGTTATCACAAACATGTGACAAACAAGCAAAAGGAAATCAGGAAGGGGGCAAGCATTTTCACACAACTGTATACATAGAAGACATACAGTGATATTGTGAATCCTGGGTCTAATAGAACGGGGTTCCCCAACTCCAGTCCTCAAGGCCCACCAGCAGGTCATGTTTTCAGGATTTCCTTAGTATTGCCCAGGTGATAATTCCATCACCTTTGCAATACAAAGGAAATCCTGAAAACATGACCTGTTGGTGGGCCTTGAGGACTGGAGTTGGGGAACCCTGTAATAGAAGAATCAACATTGCTAAAACAAAGAAGCTAGCAGCATTGATAAACTGCTTATTTTTTCCACTGGGTGCTAAAAGCCAAGGATCCAACCTGCCCCTGATAGACTGCAGTAGCATTAATGCAGTAACCTGAGAAGTCCCTGCAGACTCAAATCCCACACCACTAGCCATAAAAAAAAGCCAAAATAGTGGGCGGTTGGGAACGGGCTAATGGGGCATGTAAAATTTCAATACCAATCAAACACTTGGTCTCCCATGGCCTGTGTACTCTACACTACAATACAGTATACTGAAATTAAGTTTTACGTGCATAATAGTCGAATGTCGGTATGTTATTATTATTTATTATTATAGCGCCATTTATTCCATGGCACTTTAAATGTGAGGAATATATGAGGAGGAACCATAAGAATAAGATGTTCTGCAGCATGTGCAGAACAGAGTTTTTAGAGGATGATTGTTCAATACCATTTATACATTAAACAGTCTCATGTCTTGCTGTTTTCTTGATGCGACTTTCTTGACCACAACAAAACATTAAGCTATTGAGATGTAAACCACAGAGCAATTAAGGAATATTTCCTACACTTACATCCCCCGCATAATGCAAATATAAATTAGGTAATTTTTTATGTCCTTGTTTTTCTGAGTGGGATGTATGCTTCTGTTGGGAGAAGGTAATCCAGGTACTGTATGTCATGCCCAGATGGAACGCTTGCAGTGCTCATGGCAGTGACAGCTGTGTGTGGGAAGCATGACTTCAACTATGCTGAGAAGATGGAGGGGGAAGCTTGTTTACAGCAGTACTGCCTGGAAAGTTGAAAGGAGAAAATCATTTTATTCAGCATGAGAGATAAACATTTAGCTTCCTGTTCTAATAGCTTTTAAAGTCTTACTTGTTACAATACTCACACTGGCTTTATCTTAGCAGTTAGCACATATGATCCATTTTATTTCTGTATCCCCTCTCAGCAAAAAATTATAGCATGAAACAAAGCAAAATCATACTTAAAAGAAACATCTTAAAGAAGCCACTTTACACCATGTCATAGTTTTCATTTTTCTTTATTTAAAGTGCTTCTTCAGGTAACTACTGGTGATGGGTGAGCACTAAAATGCTCGGGTGCTCGTTGCTCAGGTCGAGCAAATTGGAATACTCGGGTACTCGGACAGAACAACGAGCCCAATGTAAGTCTATGGGAGACCTGAGCATTTTTGCCGCGATCCCCCTGGTGTCCTTTTAAGGTCTAAACACGTCTGAAAATGATGGAAACAATGCTGAAATGACACGGGGACATCATGGGTTTGCCCCTGGAAGCATTCCTGATTCCTAGTTCACAGCTTTAAACAATGTTGTCAGAGTTTCATGCCATTTTTACTGGTGCACCAAAAAACATAGGTACATCCTTTCCAGGTTAATGACTTGTATATAAGGCAAAATAATTAAAAGCAAAGCAAAATATTCCTCCACCACTTGGGCTATGTTCAGACGTAGCGTTTTTGAAGCGTTTTTCAACTTTAATATTACTTTCAACCAAAACAAATGCATTTACTGGGAAATATCATTGTAACATTTAACAACCCTAGCTGACCATGTGGTGTGTGACACACAAGCAGACAGATTTTGTTTAATTTATGAAGGAGGGACTCTTAAAGTCACAAGAGCCTATTTTTACAGGGGCATCAGGCAGCATTAATCTGCTTAACACTAGAAGTCCCAGAAATTTCGAGCTCCCCCCTGAAGTCCCGAAAGAGGGTCAAATGACCCTTAAGGTACTGTCACACTAAACGAGATCGCTAACGAGATCGCTAATGCGTCAACGATTTTATGATGCAGTAGCGATCTCGTTAGCGACGCAGCTGTGTGTGACATGTAGCAGCGATGTGGCCATTGGTGTCCCGCTGGTGAGCCTGAATCGCTGAGTGTGACACCCTTTATGAACGACTTCACCAGCGTCGCAGGTGGGACTAGGTTTTCCCAACGACCGCAGAGGTCGTTATATAGATCGCTGATGAGTTGTGTTTGGAATCTAACTAGCGACCACATAGCGATCGCACCAGCGATCTCGCCAGGTCGTGTCGCTGTCGTGATCGCTGGTGCGATCGCTAAGTGTGACAGTGCCTTTAGTCCAAACTGTCAACTCTGATAGCTCCAATTAGCATCCTTTCATTTGTAAATGTGGCCATTGCCTGAGGAATCTGCCCACCTACCAGCTGCATTGTTGTGCGGGGGGGGGCTTGCGACTTGAAATCAAAGTACTGTACATCTGTAATGTCCTCCCATATCTTGGCAAGGACCCTGGTCGTCCCAGCGGGGAGAGACTGTCCGAAACTGTTGTGATGAGGCTGATGGAACCATTCATGGACAAGGGCAGAACTGTAACCACGGACAATTTCTTTACATCATTGTCACTTGCACAACTACTGCTTAGCCGGAAAACCATTATCCTCAGCACAGTCAACAAGAATCGCCGGGAAATTCCTCAATCCGCTAGACAGATGGACAGCACTGAATTCACTACTCAGGTGTTTTCAACCACTGGTGCCACACTGACAGTGTATGCACCCAAACGAAAGAAGGCAGTCTACATTCTCAGCAGCATGCACAGCGTGGTTGAGACTGAGGATACTAACAAAAGGAAGCCAAACACGGTCACACAATACAACCACACAAAATGCGATGTGGATGTAATGGACCAAGTGGTGCGGGAGTACAGCGTGTGTGAAGGAACACAGAGATGTCCAGTCGCCGTGTTCTACAACATGATTGACATGGCAGCACTGAATGCTCATGTTCTTTATCAGGCATGCACTGGGGTGCAGGAGAGACCGGTGGACTGTTGTGAATGTGTTGGAGATGAGTTCTGAGCAGAAGCTCCCTCTGGTGGTTGCAGACAGTGCTGAACCATTTAGTGAAGATTGGCAATCAGGAGTTACAGACTGGTCCTATATAAGGGAGGTTCCCTCCCATCAGGGTTGCCGGTGATCAATTGTTCTTGTCTAACTGCTGTTGTTCCTGGTTCACTTGGAAGCCTGCTGAATCTTGCCTCTTCTCCTGCTCTCAGATAAGACATTTTCTGTTTTTATTTCTGTGCTTGCTTTTTGCATTTTTTCCTGCACTCTTGTGGAGGTCAGCCAGGTCCCCTCCGGGGGGCTTGTGCTCCTCTCAGTTTATCTGAGCCTCTGTTATTTGTTCATTTGCCTTTTCCAGTTTTTTCAGTGGCTTCGGCTTAGTTTTGTTACACCAGAGAACTAATTTAGGTGGTAGAGGTCGTGTGATCTCAGGTGTTTTTGCAATTAGTAGAGTTGGTACTTTTTAGGGTTTTTTGGGATTGCAGTAAGTTTTCCTTCCTATCCTTTTCTGTTTAGGAAGATTGGGCCCCAACGTTTGCTCATACTATTTTCTGTCTGTGTTTGTGTTTCCTCTTGTCTAACCGCCATTACATGTTTGGGGGCTTCCTATGTTCTTTGGGGATCTGCTCCGGGGCAGATAGTTTTCCTCTTTCTATCTTTAGGTGTAGTTAGCTTCTCAGGCTGTGACGAGGCGTCTAGGACCAACGTAGGTACGCTCCACGGCTGCCTTTAGTTGTGGTGGTTAGTCAGGGTACTGCAATCCAGTAGATTCCAACCTCTCTGGTGTATTGCCGTTTTTGCCTGCTCTCCTCAGCTACCAAAACATAACAGTGGACTTCCTGGTTGAGCTTGCAAAAGAGTTAGGTGGCTCTCATGTGACTGAAAAGAAGGCACGCATGGAGAAACTCCTTCGGCAATAACCTTCCACACCCAGCCCTGGCAAAAGGGCGAAGTGTCAGGTCAACCATCGATGCACGAACAATTGTGCAACTGAGAGATGTTTTTGACTGCTACAAATACACGTGTGGCAAATGTACCAGGGACATACCCAGGCAGTGCCAGGTATGTTCCGACAGTGCAGACAAACTGCTGAGTGAGTGCTGAAATGCTAGTCACACAAGAAGGACATGCCACTCACACACAAACACTCAGCCCCCCACTGCAGCCTATTGTAAATATGTGTGGAATTGTTTTATTCCTTGTATTTTTTTATAATTTTTATAACAAAAATAAAAAGCATAGGGGAGTAAAGGAGCACGCATCAAAGGATGCTTTTTATTTTTGTTATAAAAATTATAAAAAAATACAAGGAATAAAACAATTCCACACATATTTACAATAGGCTGCAGTGGGGGGCATGTATTTGTCTTTACCCTTTCCCCCTCCCCTTCCCACTTCTCCTCCCCCAACATCCCTCCCTGTTGTATAATTTGATGATATTGTTTTCTTGTTCACTGTCTTGTCACATTTGTTTGGCCATGCCGCTTATACACTGCTCATCTTGAAAATGTGACTATTGTTTGATGTTGGTGTGAAATAACCCTTTATTGAAAAAAAAAGATAAAAAGCATGGAAACAAGCATGGAGGGCTTCCATAAAAATGTTGCATTGAACGCAAGGCCTGCCCTGCTACCAAGTCATATGCACCCCAATAAGCATTTGAACCCACATACTGGATGGGCCCAGGAAAATCCAATTCACATTATTCATTTTGTACTCCCATTCTGTTTTCTTATGCATTGACTACAAGACCTGCCCTGCTACCAAGCCATATGCCCCCCTATAAGCCTTTGATCCCATGTACTGTATGGGCCCAGGAAAATCCACTTCACATTATTCATTTTGTCTTCACATTCTGTTTTTTTTTGCAATGACTGCAAGGCCTGCACTGCTACCAAGTCATATGCACTCAAATAAACCTTTGAACACAGGTACTGGATGGGCCCAGGAAAATCCACTTCAAATTATTCATTTTGTACTCCCATTCTGGTTTTTTTGCATTGACTACAAGGCCTGCCCTGCTAACAAGTCATATGCACCCCAATAAGCCTTTGAACCCAGGTACTGGATGGGCCCAGGAAAATCCACTTTACATTATTCATTTTGTCCTCCCATTCTGTTTTCTTATGCATTGACTGCAAGGCCTGCCCTGCTACCAAGTTATATGCACCCCAATAACCCCAATCCTCCCCTTGGAAGAAACATGGAGGAGGGCCTCTTAACAAAAAATGTCCCATTAAAAAGAAGCGGGTCTCCTAGACTTGTAATGCCCATACCCTAAGTGTGTTGGCTAGCCAACATTTTCCCCTGTGGGGTACACCTCAACCTTTTCCATAGCAAATATTTAACATCCAGCAAAAACACCCACCCTTGTTGGGCTTTTGACAATGGCTGTAGCAGCACAGAACACGTTAACCCTGGTGATCTAGTGGCGGTGGATGATGAGATGTGGAGGAAGGCCTGATTAAAAACTAGGCCCAATTTAAAGGAGCGGGTCTCCTAGACATGGAATGCCCATGGACTGGCAAACATTTTCCCCTGTGGGATACACCTCAACCTTTCCCATAACAAGTATTTTACGCCCAGCATAACCACCCACCCTTTTTAGGAATTCGACACTGGCTGTAGCAGCACGGAACATGTTAACCCTGGTGATCTAGTGGTGGTGGATGATGAGACATGGAGGAAGGCCTGATTAAAAACTAGGCCCAATTTAAAGGAGCGGGTCTCCTAGACATGGAATGCCCATACAATGGCTGGCAAACATTTCCCCCTGGGGTAGATATCAACATAGTGTGTAATTTTTTTTTTAGGGGCATCATAAACATCTTTAAAAACTGTAACGTGGTTTCCTACATAGTTGCTGCTGGGAAGGTGCAGGCTTTTAATAAAAATATGGCGGACGAATTTTTGGATGAAGTGATCAGGAAAAGGGGCATGGTGATGAGAGGAATGGGAAAGTATATGATTAATAACAGCAGGGGCTATGAGAGGCAGGATACATCCTACAATGATTCGTCGTTTAGCCACCATCAATTACCAGAATCGGTTTCATGCCCGTCAGAAGATCGGTGTAACAGATGCGCGTATGAGACTCGGCCTAAGAAATGCCCGCCCAAAATATGTTGCCAAACATGCACGTGTCTGTATAAAGGGCAAAGTGCAACATGTTTGTGAGATGCTGAATTACAGAAAGCAGATCAGTGTCAGAGGAAAACCAAACAAACTGATGGATGCTCGTGAAAAACTAAGTTTAAAGAGTGCACCGTCCGTAACTAAAAAGACACCCGTGGCACAAGCTTCTTCATCTTCACCCATACATATTACCAATAGGATACAAATGTCCCTGTTAAAAATTATTTGTCATAGTGTAAAAGGAATGCCACTAAACGTACATAACCACGACCCTTGGAAACACCAGATTTCCTCTATACAAGATATGGACGATGATGGTATTGATGATGACTTTGAAATTTAGCACATCCACACCAAGAAGATGAAGATCACAGCTGCAAAAAATGTTCAAAAAAGGCCGTTAATGTCTGGAAAATCATTTTCTATAGGGATAACTTACCCTCTTACTAAAATGGTACCGAATGATGCATACACAGCTCTCATGTTTACTCAGAATGAGATGCTTGAAAGATGATGTGCAGCACGGTGGCTCAGTGGATAGCACTGCAGCCTTGCAGCGCTGGAGTCCTGGGTTCAAATCTCACCAAGGACAACATCTGCAAGGAGTTTGTATGTTCTCCCCGTGTTTGCGTGGGTTACCTCCAGGTACTCTGGTTTCCTCCCACACTTCAAAAACATACTGATAGGGAATCTAGATTGTGAGCCCCATTGGGGACAGCGACGATAATGTGTGCAAACTGTAAAGCGCTGCAGAATATCTTAGTGTTATATAAAAATAAAGATTATTATTATGATGGTTTCTGATTTGTCCCTGTCCACTTTTTGAAAGCGAGCAGAAAAGAAGGATGATATAGTGGGAAGACGTGTGATTTGGGTCAGTAAGGAGTTGATGTCAGGTACAGATAGGTAGACCTGCGTTGTGATGATATTGCAAACCGTGCCATTACATCAGCTGTCCCAGGCCGAAGGTGTAGATGGAGAAGAGTAGGGGTCCTAGAACAGAGCCTTGGGGAACACCGAAAGACAGGTGTCCAGGTGAGGAGGTGGTGTGGGAGAGGAAGACAATGAATGTCCCCTTAATAATCTTGTTGTTTTTTAAAGACTGCCAATAACCCAAAAAGGCCATTTGCACCACCGGCCATGCCTGTATCAGCAGGGGTAGCAAAACTACCAGCCTTGCCACCACCAGCATGATCAGGCACATGGCAGAAATGCACCTGACTTTGTTGGTTGAACACCAGGCTCCATGAACAGTGTCTGCGGGTGATACCACTGCATCTTCCGCTGTTGTGCGTGCAAGCCAATCCCCTGTCCATGGTGCATGCAAAGATGCCTCCTGTCCTACATCTGTAGTTGCACACCAA
Source organism: Oophaga sylvatica (assembly GCA_033576555.1). NCBI lineage: Eukaryota > Metazoa > Chordata > Amphibia > Anura > Dendrobatidae > Oophaga > Oophaga sylvatica. The sequence goes on from JARQOD010000005.1 coordinate 371,229,276, forward strand.
CTCAACTAGCACCATTAAGAATCACGTCCATGTCCTTGTCCCAACGCAGCGTTCAGTTGTCCATACCCCAGTCCTTGGAACACAAGCGGAAATACGCAGCCAACGCCACAGTACTAAATTCACACATTTCTCGTCTGTTTGAGATGGAAATGTTGTATTTTAGGCTCGTGGAAGACGGAAGCTTTCCGCAACCTGATGGCGGTGACCGTAACAAGGTACTTGGTCCCCACCCGCCACTATTTCTCCCGGTCTGCCGTAATGACATTAGACAAGCAAGCACGTGGCCCTCAACAATGCTGTTACAGGTAAAGTGCACCTAACCACGGACACGTGGACAAGTGCTTGTGGGCAGGGACAGTACATCTCGCTGACGGCACACTGGGTTAGCATTGAATAAGTCATGAGCCAGTCAGCCATTGGGAGACGAAGTCACAGATGTATGGAGGAGACAGTTTCTGGAAGGCTTTGTCTGTCATAGTTAGGCTTTTGAACTGTAGCCTATGGGCAATAGGAAGGCAGTGAAGGGCCTGGCAAAAAGGAGAGGCTGTGGAATCACGGAGGGAAAGTTGGATTACTCTGGCAGCAGAGCTTAGGATAGACTTGAGTGGTGCAAGACTGCTAGAGGCGAAGCCAGATAGTATAAGGCTGCACTAGTCGAAGAGGGAGATCATAAGGGCATGCAAAAATATTTTTGAAGTTTCTTGGAATGTACTGATCCAGGAAATGTTTTTGAGTTGTAGTGGTCCGGAGGGGGCAAGGGCTTGGATATGTAGCTTGAAAGAGAGGGCAGAGTCGAGGATCACTCCAAGGCCACAAACAAGCAGGACTATTTTTACGGTGTGCCGTCCCTTCATTACACAGGCATGTGTACCACAACAGTACCAGTGCCCTCCACAATGCTGTTACTTGCAAACTCAACCTAATCACAAAGAAGTGGACAAGTGCTTGTGGTCAGGGATGGTACATGTTACTGAGAGCACACTGGGTTAACATAGTGGAAGCCGGGACCCACTCCGACCTTGGTATGGTGCACACCCTCCCAACCCCTAGTATTGCGGGTCCTACGTAAATCTGGGTTGCCGCCACAGTCTACAGCTCCTGCACCTCCTCCTCCTCAGCCTCCATCTCCAAAAGTAGCACATCAGTCAAACTCTGGAAGCACTGCAGCACTGCCTCATCAAAGCGGCAAAAGGCTGTGCTGAAGCTAATATGCTTATGTGACAAAGCGCACAATGATGAAAGTTGTGGACAGCTCGGAAAGAGCATGCAGATCTGTGGCTGACACCACTGACCCCACAGCCAGGCATGGTTGTGTGTGACAATGGCTGGAACCTGGTGGCTGCTCTGTGGCGAGGCGAGCTCAGACACGCGCCATGCCTAGCAAATGCGCTTAACCTCATTAGTCAACGTTTTCTAAAAAGTGACATGGAGCTGCCAGATCTGCTAGAAAAAGTACAGCGCTCTGCGTACCCATTTTAGAAAGTCAGCTACAGCTTCATCCACCCTTGCCGTGCTTCAGCAGCGCTTGCAGCTTCTGGCTCACCGACTGGTATGTGATGTCCCCAGGCATTGGAACTCTACACTGCAGATGTTGGAAAGGATTTGTGAGCTGAAGAGGGCATTTGGTGACTACTCTACCAGCATCAACAAGGTTGTCGGTATTCAGTTTTGATTTAACATATAAGATCTCAGGAGTGGACATGGATGTCAGACATATGTACCGTTCTCCAAAAGTTTGAAGAATCCATCAAGATGGTGAGCGTAAATGACGCCATCATTAACGTCTCTACTCTGCTTCTCTGTGTTCTAATCTGAATATTTATAGTTATTTATATAGCGCAACCATATTTACAGTTTAACCTTTTGAAAAACAACAGTTCTAAGTAACAGCGATAACAATAATACAATAATTAAACCAAAATCAAACGACCCTGTTCGTCACAGCTTACAATCTACACTAAGTAACAATGATAACAATAATACAATAATTATACAGAAATGAAACGACCCTGCTCGTGACAGCTTACAATCTACACTAAGTAACAATGATAACAATAATTAAAGCAAAAAAAAAAATCCTGCCCGTCGTGACAACTTAAAATCTACTATGAGGTGGGGGAGATAAAGACTACAGGGGTGTATTTACAATTATATTACATAGGTTAGTCAAAAGTCGAGGAGGCCTGAGTACAAGTTGGAGGAGGAGACCATGGTCAGTCGTCTTCTTGGTGAGGACACAGAAGTATTGACTGTTAGCAGTCTTGCACGCATGGCTGAGTTTATGTTCCGCTGCCTTTCCTGTCACCCTTACGTTCTCAAAATTTTGGGTGACAGGCAATACTGATTTGTGACACTTCTAGACCCACGCTACCAGGAGAACTTTCTATCTCTTATTCCAGAGGCAGACAGGTGTACTTAAATGTTGGAGGACCAGAGGACCCGTCTTGGCCAAGCAAGGAGTACAGGTGAGAGAGACACAACTTCAATCCAGCAGAGGCAGTGGAACACTGGCAAAATTCGGGGAGATTTTTTTCAGACCCCACCATCACCCTGGCCTTGAGCCACGGTAGACTCTCACAATGGAGTGAAAAGTTTGTGAAAATGCTGAGGGAATAACTTTCTGACCATACCAACATCCTCTCTCATTCCTCTGTGCCTTATAATTATTGGTTATCCACGCTGAACACATGGCATGACCTGGATCTCTGTACTGCGCACATGCACTGTACTCACGGTCAAGGAGCGCACGGGCCTCGCTCTCTGTCGGTCACTGGTCACACGGCGCCTCGCTTAAAGGTTGTACCGCTTTTAGTGGTGGGAGCCAACAGGAACAGTCTTCTGCAGTGCCAGCTCTCTAAGAACAGAGCACGCTGCTCAGCCTCCTATGCGCTGCTTGTGTAAGGTTCTGTGTACATGTTCCTGAAACTCAGTTTGTTCGTCAGCCATTTTACTTTCTGTCTTGCTGCAGCTATCTTGCCCTCAGTCAAAATGGAGTTTCCAGCTTGCATGTTCCCGCCCTGATTCTCTCCTTTTGCTTCTTAACCCCTCTCTGCCATCAGACGTACTATTCCGTCCATGTGACCCTGGACCTAATTCCCATGGACGGAATAGTACGTCATGGGCGATCAGCTGCGCTCCCGGGGGGAGCGCAGCTGATCGCCGCCGGGTGTCAGCTGATTATCACAGCTGACACCCGTGACTGTGTGTCAGGAGCGGTCACGGACCGCTCCCTGCACATTAACCCTTGGCACACCGCGATCAAACATGATCGCGGTGTACCCTGGGCACAGGGGAGGATCGCGCAGGCAGGGGGCTCCCTGCGCGCTCCCCTGAGACCCTCAGAGCAGCGCGATGTGTCGCGCTGTTCCGAGGGTCCGTCCTCCCTCCAGGTCCCCGGATCCAAGATGGCGCCGGGGTCCTGCAGGGAGGCGGCTTCCTCAGTGCCTGCTGAGAGCAGGCGCTGGGGAAGCCTGCAGCGATGCCAGAGCGATCGCTGGTGTGACAGTGTGCTGTGCACACTGTCACACCAGCGATCTGATAAAATACTGTGATGTCCCACCCTGGGACAAAGTAAAAAAGTAAAAAAAGTGAAAATAAAAAGTGTAAAAAAAAATCATAAAAAAAAAAAAAATATTCCCCAATAAATTCATTTTTTCCTGTAAATAAAAAAAACAAAACAATAAAAGTACACATATTTGGTATCGCCGCATCCGTAACGACCCCCCCTATAAAAATGTCCCACTATTTAACCCTTTAGTGAACCCCTTAAAAAAAAAAAAAAAAAACAAGCAAAAAATCAATGCTTTATCATCGTACCGCCGAACAAAAAGTGAAATAACACGCGATCAAAAAGACCGATATAAATAAACATGTACCACTGAAAACGTCATCTTGTCCCGCAAAAACGAGCCGTCACACAGCATCATCAGCGAAAAAATAAAAAAGTTATAGCTCGCAGAATAAAGCGAATGCAAAAATAATGATTTTTTATATAAAATTGTTTTCATTCTATAAAAGCGCCAAAACCTAAAAAAAGATATAAATGAGGTATCGCCATAATCGTACTGACCCGAAGAATAAAATCTGCTTTATCAATTTTACCACACGCGGAACGGTATAAACGCCTCCCCCAAAAGAAATTCATGAATTGCTGATTTTTGTTCATTCTAACCTCCCAAAAATCGAAATAAAAAGCGATCAAAAAATGTCACGTGCTCAAAAATGGTACAAATAAAAACGTCAACTCGTCCCGCAAAAAATAAGACCTCACATGACTCTGTGGGCCAAAATATGCAAAAATTATAGCTCTCAAAATGTGGTGATGCAAAAAAACTATTTTTTGCAATATAAAGCGTCTTTTAGCGTGACAGCTGCCAATCACAAAAACCCGCTATAAATAGTAAATCAAACCCCCCTTTATCACCCCCTTAGTTAGGGAAAAATAATAAAATTAAAAAAATGTATTTATTTCCATTTTCCCGTTAGGGTTAGGGTTGCGGCTAAAGTTAGGGTTAGGGTTGGCGCTAACGTTAGTATTAGGGTTAGGGTTGGCGCTAACGTTAGGATTAGGGTTGGGATTAGGGTTATGGGTGTGTTAGGGTTAGGTTTGTGGTTAGGGTTGGGACTAGGGTTATTGGTGTTTGGAGTTAGGGTTGGAGTTACAATTGGGGGGTTTCTGCTGTTTAGACACATCAGGGGCTCTCGAAATGTGACATGGCGTCTGATCTCAATTCCAGCCAATTCTGCGTTGAAAAAGTCAAATGGTGCTCCTTCACTTCTGAGCTCTGCCATGCGCCCAAACAGTAGTTTACCCCACATATGGGGTATCAGCATACTCTGGACCCCAAGAGTTATTGTGCAATTTGGCCTATTTCTCCTGTTACCCTTGGGAAAATAAAAAACTGGGGGCGACAAAATCATTTTTGTAAAAAAAAAAATGATTTTTTTGTTTTTACGGCTGTATGTTATAAAACTTCTGTGAAGTACTTGGGGCTTCATAGCGCTCACCACACTTCTAGATAAGTTCCTTGTGGGGTCTATTTTCCAAAATGGGGTCACTTGTGGGGGGTTTCCACTGTTTAGGTGCATCAGGGCTCTCCAAATGCGACATGACGCCCCCAGACCATTCCATCAAAGTCTGCAATCCAAAACGTCACTACTTCCCTTCCGAGCCCCGACGTGTGCCCATACAGTAGTTTACTCCCACATATTGGGTATCAGCGTACTCAGGACAAATTGGACAACAACTTTTGGGGTCCAATTTCTCCTGTTACCCTTGTGAAAATAAAATATTGGGGGCGAAAAAATCATTTTTGTAAAAAAAAAAAAGAAATTTTTTATTTTACGGCTGTACGTTATAAACTTCTGTGAAGCACTTTGGGGTTCAAAGTGCTCACCACACATCTAGATAAGTTCCTTGTGGGGTCTATTTTCTAAAATGGGTCACTTGTGGGGGGTTTCCACTGTTTAGGCGCATCAGGGGTTCTCCAAATGCGACATGCGCCCCCAGACCATTCATCAAAGTCTGCAATCCAAAACGTCACTACTTCCCTTCCGACCCCGACTGCGCCCATACAGTAGTTTACTCCCACATATTGGGTATCAGCGTACTCAGGACAAATTGGACAACAACTTTTGGGGTCCAATTTCTCCTGTTACCCTTGTGAAAAAAAAAATTGGGGCGAAAAAATCATTTTTGTAAAAAAAAAAGGATTTTTTATTTTTACGGCTGTACGTTATAAACTTCTGTGAAGCACTTCGGGGTTCAAAGTGCTCACCACACATCTAGATAAGTTCCTTGTGGGGTCTATTTTCCAAAATGGAGTCACTTGTGGGGGGTTTCCACTGTTTAGGCGCATCAGGGGTTCTCCAAATGCGACATGACGCCCCCAACCATTCCATCAAAGTCTGCAATCCAAAAGTCACTACTTCCCTTCCGAGCCCCGACGTGCGCCCATAACAGTAGTTTACTCCCACATATTGGGTATCAGCGTACTCAGGACAAATTGGACAACAACTTTTGGGTCCAATTTCTCCTGTTACCCTATGTGAAAATAAAAATTGGGGCGAAAAATCATTTTTGTAAAAAAAAAAAAGAAATTTTTTATTTTACGGCTGTACGTTATAAACTTCTGTGAAGCACTTTGGGGTTCAAAGTGCTCACCACACATCTAGATAAGTTCCTTGAGGGGTCTAGTTTCCAAAATGGTGTCATTTGTGGGGGGTTTCCACTGTTTAGGCAGATCAGGAGCTCTCCAAACACGACATGGCATCCAGCCAATTCTGCGTTGAAAAAGTCAAACGGCGCTCCTTCCCTTCCAAACTCTGCCATGCACCCAAACAGTGGTTTACCCCCACATATGGGGTATCAGCGCACTCAGGACAAATTGCACAATAACTTTTGGAGTCTTGTTTCCCTTGGGAAAATAAAAATTGGGGTGAAAAGATCAATTTGTGGAAAAAATATAATTTTTTAATTTTACGGCTCTACGTTATAAACTTGTGTGAAGCACTTGGGGGTTCAAATTGCTCACCAAAGATCTAGATAAGTTCCTTAGGGGGTCTAGTTTCCCAAATGGGGTCACTGTGGGGGGTTTCCACTGTTTAGGCACATCAGGGGCTCTCCAAATGCAACATGGCGTCCAATCTCAATTCCAGCCAATTTTGGTTGGAAAAAGTCAAATAGTGCTCCTTCCATTCCGAGCTCTGCCATGCGCCCAAACAGTGGTTCCCCCCCACATATGGGGTATCAGCGTACTCAGGACAAATTGGACAACAAATTTTGTGGTCCAATTTCTCCTGTTACCTATGGGAAAATAAAAAATTAGTGACTAAGAGATAATTTTTGTGGGAAAAAAATAGGATTTTTTATTTTCATGCCCGGGCATTATAAACTTGTGTGAAGCACTTTGGGGTTCAAAGTGCTCACCAAAGATCTAGATAAGTTCCTTAGGGGGTCTAGCTTCCAAAATGGGGTCACTTGTGGGGGGTTTCCACTGTTTAGGCTCATCTGGGGCACTACAAACGGAACATGACCCCATCAATGTTTGCATTCCAAAACGTTACTGCTTCTTTTCCAAGCCCTGCCGTGCGCCCAAACAGTTTCCCCCCCCACATATGGGGTATCAGCGTACTCAGGACAAATTGGACAACAAGTTTTGGGGTCCAATTTCCTTGGGAAAAAATTTGGGACTAAAAAATCATTTTTGTGGAAATTTTTTTTTTTTTTTTCACACCCAGGCATTATAAACTTTTGTGAAACACTTTGGGGTTCAAAGTGCTCACAACAGATCTAGATAAGTTCCTTAGGGGGTCTAGTTTCCAAAATGGTGTCACTTGTGGGGGGTTTCCACTGTTTAGGCGTATCAGGGGCTCTCCAAACACGACATGGCGTCCAATCTCAACTCCAGCCAATTTTAGTTTGAAAAAGTCAAACGGCGCTCCTTCCCTTACGAGCTCTGCCGTGTGCCCAAACAGTGGTTTTCCCCCACATATGGGGTATTGGCGTACTCAGGAGAAATTGCACAACAACTTTATCTGTCCATTTTCTCCTTTTACCCTTGTGAAAATAAAAAAAAGTTTGTAAAAGATCATTTTTGTGGCTAAAAAGTTAAATATTAATTTTTTCCATCCACGTTGCTTCAGCTCCTGTGAAGCACCTGAAGGGTTAATAAACTTCTTGAATGTAGTTTTGAGTACCTTGAGGGGTGCAGTTTTTATAATGGTGTCACTTTTGGGTATTTTCTGCCATATAGACCCGTCAAAGTGACTTCAAATGTGAGGTGGTCCCTAAAAAAATGGCTTTGTAAATTTTGTTGTAAAAATGAGAAATCACTGGTCAACTTTTAACCCTTCTAATTTCCTAACAAAGAAAAATTTTGGTTCCAAAATTGTGCTGATGTAAAGTAGACATGTGGGAAATGTTATTTCTTAACTATTTTGTGTGACATATTTCTCTGTTTTAAGGGAAAAAAAATTCAAAGTTTGAAAATTGCAAAATTTTAAAATTTTCGCCATATTTGCGTTTTTTTCAAAAATAAACGCAAGGTATATCGAAGAAATTTTACCACTAACATGAAGTACAATATGTCACGAGAAAACAATCTCAGAATCGCGAAGATCCGTTGAAGCGTTCCAGAGTTATAACCTCATAAAGAGACAGTGGTCAGAATGTAAAAATTGGCCGGTCATTAAGTGCAAACACCCTTGGGGTGAGGGTTAAGCAAGCTCAAGCTGAAAAAGTTGGCTTCAAATTGCGGCTGCATGTAACTGTGCAAACCATGTCCTAAACCTTGGAGCTTGCTCAGCATTTCCTCGAAGGGAGCTTGAAGCAGCGCACAGCTGAGCAATCAGTGCTTCAGAATCTAGCCTGCAGTGAACTGTGACCTGACTCTAAAGCCTTGACCTTGTACTCCAGCTATTCTACTGAGGAACTCTGAAGCACTTGTGGACTCTGAACCTGCTCTTGAAAGACCACGTTTGCATGGACTTACGGTAACAGAGAAGAAGATCCTGAACTGTTGTGGAGAGTGATTGCTGAGCTTAGATTACTCTGGCCTGCGTGTCTCTCCTTCTCTGTGTCTGCAACTTGTATGAAGTAATACAAGACTTTCTATATCAAACCTGTGTCTCATGTATTTTCATCGCACCCAAGCACAAGACGCTATATGAACTGTACTACATACATTACAAGATTCTGAAGCCAAAACGTTAGTGTCTGCTGGGTCTCGAAAGGCTGTGTCTGCTGTAACTGTGGATATCGGATGTCCGGTTGTACTTTCTGTGATGACAGTGGTTGTGACTTCTCACAACTATTCCAGGTGAGCAATTCCTTAAGTGTTTTTTTTTCTGCAGTGTTACCACAGGTAAACACTATTGTTTTTTTTTTTTCTTTTCTCTTTTTTGTCTGCTGTAACTGTGGATATCAGATGTCCGGGTGAACTTTCTGTGATGATAGTGGTTGTGACTTCTCACAACCATTCCAGGTGAGCAGTTCCCTTAATTTTTTTTTCTCTCTGCAGTGTTACCACAGGTAAACACTATTGTTTTTTTTTTTTCTCTCTCCTCTTCTTCCAGTACTCCTGTCTTAAAAGATCTGGAAAATGGAGGCCCGCATAAAGGAACTTTGCGGAGTGACTGATAATATCCTTGCAGATTTGCAGAATATAAAGACCCGTTTTTCAAGCCTACAGGACCTCACTAATCACAATTTGCAAGTGTTTGGACAGACTGCCCAGGATTTGCGAGCCAGGATTGAGGTTCTAGAAGAGCGAGTCCAGGCTCCTGCCGTAGCCCCGAGTTCTGGGATTCCCAAGTTGCCCCCTTTTCGTTTTGGCGGTGAACGTGAGAAATTCAGGGGATTTATTAATCAATGCAATCTTTTTTTTTCTGCACATGCTTCACAATTTCCCACTGAACGATCTAAGGTGCTTACTATAATTATGTTGCTTACCAACAAGGCTTTGATGTGGGCAAACCCTCTGATTGAGACTGAGGATGATTGTTTGAATCACCTTGATGCTTTTATTTCAGCCATGGGGCAGGTGTTTGATGACCCCAATCGAGGTGCAACAGCTGAAGCACCATGTTAGCTTTGCGCCAAGGTAAGCACTCGGTAGCTGAATATGCCTTGATTCAGGAGATGGGCCCTTGATACCACCTGGACAGTTCCGCCAAAAATCTATTTTTCGAAAGGGGTTATCTCACTGATTAAGGATGAACTTGCTCGTGCCGACCTCCCACTGCGTTAGGTGACTTTATTAACTACTGCATCCGTATTGATACTCGTCTGACTGAACGCAGGCAAGAGAGATGGTTCGAAAGCAATCGCACTAACCTTTTCCTACCTTCCTCTCCAGCTAAGGAACCTTTGAGTAGGATTACACGGGAACCTGAACCTGAACCCATGCAGGTAGACTCTTTACAACGACGGGTTAGTGATGCACGCAAGGAACATCGTTTTAAGGAGAATCTATGTTTCTATTGTGGTAAGTCAGGGCACTTCATTATAAACTGCCCCAGCCGTTCTCGTAAGACTACTGCAGCACTCATTCATTGTGAGTGTTGCGAGAGAGGGATCTGTCAGGTCCGAGCCTCAGGCTCCAGAGAGATCTGCAGCAACAGATCTTGATTTCTCGGACTTAAACTCCGTTACCTCTGAGGACGTTGACTGTGTAAACGCTGCCATTTTTCAAGTTTCCTCAGCGGTGTCCCAGCTGAGTTGTAAGAAAAACAATTCTCATTGCTTTCTTTCCATCAAACTCTGGGTTGACTCAGCTTGGGTGTCTAGCTCTGCTATGATCGACTCAGGGGCAAGTGGAAATTTTATGGATGTCTCCTTTGCTCTGAAACAGGGGATACGTTCAGTGAAGAAGGCTACTCCAGTACAGATGGAAACTGTGGATGGCTCCCTGCTGACCTCTGGACCAGTGGATCAGGAAACAGAGCCTTTGAGGGTTCTTATGGGTAAAGATCATCAAGAGAAACTGTCCTTTATGCTTATCTCTTCTCCCCACTTTCCCATTATTCTAGGGCTACCATGGCTGCAGGCTCAGAATCCTACCATTAACTGGGAGACCAAGGAATTACACTTTCCAGAGAAACAGATGAGTCCAAAAGTTTCAGCTTGCTCTGTTCCTAAAGGAACCATGTCAGTCCCTGAACTACCAGCTGTATACCAGGACTATGTGGATTTATGTGACAAGAAGAACGCTGACCAGCTTCCTCCTCACCGTCCATATGATTGTCCAATTGAATTATTGCCTGGAGCAGAGATACCTTTTGGTAAGATCTACCCCCTGGCGGGGCCCGAGCTAAAGGCTTTAAAGGATTACATAGACGAAAATCTAGCCAAGGGCTTCATACGCCCCTCTTCATCTCCTGCAGGTGCACCCATCTTCTTTGTAAAGAAGAAAGATGGATCTCTGAGACCATGCGTAGACTATAGGGAACTCAATAAGGTTACTATTAGAAACCGTTATCCATTGCCTTTAATCCCTGAGTTATTGGAGAGAGTGCGACATGCCAAAATTTTCTCTAAACTAGATCTTCGTGGGGCCTATAACTTAGTCCGTATTAGACCTGGGGATGAATGGAAGACTGCATTCAGGTCACGCTATGGACACTTTGAATATCTAGTTATGCCTTTTGGTCTGAGTACCGCCCCAGCCACTTTCCAACACTTGGTGAATGACATCTTCAGGGATCTCCTAGATACATTCGTGGTAATTTATTTGGATGATATTCTAATTTTTTCTAACTCCACAGAGGAACATCATGGACATGTGAGAATGGTCTTGGAACGTCTAAGACAAAATCATCTTTACATCAAACTTGAAAAGTGTGAATTCCATAGGACCGAAATTCAATTTCTGGGGTATGTACTGTCTACACAAGGAATTAGTATGGATGGAAGCAAAACCCAAGCCATCAAGGATTGGCCAAGTCCTAGAAATGTGAAGGAGGTACAGCGCTTCATCGGGTTTGCCAACTTCTATAGACGTTTCATTAGAAATTTCTCTGAGGTAGTGTCACCTATCACCCAACTTACCCGGAAAGAGTCTAGGTTCTCCTGGACTCCCCAAGCCCAGGAAGCATTTTCCCGTCTAAAAGATAAATTTACCACTGCACCTATCCTAGTACATCCCAACCCCGAGCTTGCCTTCATAATAGAGGTGGATGCTTCAGACTGTGCCGTTGGAGCTATACTCTCTCAGAGAACAGGTGAGAAGAATGTCTTGCATCCCTGTGCCTTCTTTTCCCAGCAGTTGTCTTCGGCTGAGAGGAACTACGATGTGGGCAATAGAGAGTTGTTGGCCATTATTGCCGCCTTCAAAGAATGGAGACACCTTCTTCAGGGAGCTGCACAGCAAATAGTCGTCCTGACAGACCATCGTAACCTTGAGTTTATCAGGTCGGCTAAGTGCCTGACTCCTCGCCAGGCTCGCTGGAATCTTTTCTTAAACCAATTTAATTTTATCATTTCTTATAGACCAGGATCGCGCAATGGAAAGGCTGATGCACTCTCTAGGATTTACTCAGCAGAGACACGTCCAATTACTCCTCCTAAGACTATTCTTCCTGACTCTAGATTCCTAGGAGTAATTCATAATCAAGACCTACTTAAGGACATCAAGGAAGCATACCATGCGGATTCCTTTTTGGCACAACCCCCAAGGGACGTAAGTCTTGTCTTTAAGAATGGTGTGTGGATTCAGGGACAACGCCTGTATATTCCTGAAACAGTCAGATTGAGAGTATTGCAACTCATTCACGATTCCAAGATAGCTGGGCATAGAGGAATTCTAAAGACACAGGAATTTCTCTCTCGTTTCTTTTGGTGGCCCACTTGCAGGAAGGATGTTTTAAACTATGTCACTTCATGTGAAGTCTGTGCAAGATGCAAAACACCTCGCTCCTCACCAACTGGTCTGTTACAGCCTCTTCCCACCCGTCCCGCCCGTGGGGATCCATTTCTATGGACTTCATTGTGGAGTTACCAACCTCTCAAGGGAAGAACACCATTCTAGTGGTGGTTGACCGTCTAACAAAGGCAGCTCATTTTATCCCTTGTGTCGGCTTACCCACTGCAAAACAGACATCAGATTTGATGATTAAAGATGTGTTTCGCTTACATGGAGTACCGGATGAGGTTATTTCGGATCGAGGGGTGCAATTCACTTCTAGGTTTTGGCAAAATTTCTGTGCAGCATTGGACATTAAAGTAAACCTTTCTTCTGCTTTTCATCCCCAGACTAATGGACAGACCGAACGAACCAATCAAACCCTTGGAGCAGTATCTCCGCTGCTTTATCTGCCACCTACAGGATGATTGGGTGGATCTACTTCCATTAGCTGAGTTCTCGTATAACAACTCTCAGAGTGCCTCCACTAAGCAGTCTCCTTTTTACTCTAATCTAGGTTATCATCCTAACATTCTACCACGATTTCCCATAGAAACGCCTTTACCAGCAGTGGCTGAAAGAATCACGTCTTTACAGAAGAATATGGATCTTCTAAAGGAGAATCTGGAATCGGCTCAGGAAAGGTACAAGAAAGCAGCAGATAAATTTCGTAAACCTGCACCAGCTTTCAAGGTAGGAGACTTGGTCTGGCTGTCAACCAGAAATCTTAAGTTAAGGATTCCATCGTCTAAGTTGGGACATAAGTACATTGGACCTATAAAATCAGTAAAATTATAAGTGCCGTTGCTTGTCGTCTTCAACTGCCCAGAACTATGAGAATTCACCCTGTCTTTCATGTATCCCTACTAAAGGCTGCGACACCCAATACGTTTCCTGGACGTTCTTCTCCTTGCCCTGACCCAGTGCTAGTCGATGGTCAGGAAGAATTTGTGGTGGAAAGGATTTTAGATTCCAGGTTGTATAGAAATCAGTTACAATATCTGATTAAATGGCAGGGCTACCCAGTGGAGGACAACTCATGGGAACCAGTCAATAACGTTAATGCTCCTCGCTTGCTCCGTCAGTTTCATCAGAGGTACCCACACAAGCCTGGCCTGAGGTCATCCGGAGGTTGTCCCTAAGGGGGGAGTAATGTAAGGTTCTGTGTACATGTTCCTGAAACTCAGTTTGTTCGTCAGCCATTTTACTTTCTGTCTTGCTGCAGCTATCTTGCCCTCAGTCAAAATGGAGTTTCCAGCTTGCATGTTCCCGCCCTGATTCTCTCCTTTTGCTTCTTAAGCAGCCACAGCTGAGCAATCAGTGCTTCAGAATCTAGCCTGCAGTGAACCTGTGACCTGACTCCTAAAGCCTTGGACCTTGTACTCCAGCTATTCCTACTGAGGAACTCTGAAGCACTTGTGGACTCTGAACCCTGCTCTTTGAAAGACCCACGTTTGCATGGACTTACGGTAACAGAGAAGAAGATCCTGAACCTGTTGTGGAGAGTGATTGCTGAGCTTAGATTACTCTGGCCTGCTGTGTCTCCTGCTTCTGTGTCTGCAAACTGTGTGACTATTTTTGCCAACTTGTATGAAGTAATACAAGACTTTCTATATCAAACCTGTGTCTCATGTATTTTCATCGCACCCAAGCACAAGACGCTATATGAACTGTACTACATACATTACAAGATTCTGAAGCCAAAACGTTAGTGTCTGCTGGGTCTGGAAAGGCTGTGTCTGCTGTAACTGTGGATATCGGATGTCCGGTTGTACTTTCTGTGATGACAGTGGTTGTGACTTCTCACAACCATTCCAGGTGAGCAATTCCCTTAAGTGTTTTTTTTTCTGCAGTGTTACCACAGGTAAACACTATTGTTTTTTTTTTTTCTTTTCTCTTTTTTTGTCTGCTGTAACTGTGGATATCAGATGTCCGGGTGAACTTTCTGTGATGATAGTGGTTGTGACTTCTCACAACCATTCCAGGTGAGCAGTTCCCTTAATTTTTTTTTCTCTCTGCAGTGTTACCACAGGTAAACACTATTGTTTTTTTTTTCTCCTCTCCTCTTCTTCCAGTACTCCTGTCTTAAAAGATCTGGAAAATGGAGGCCCGCATAAAGGAACTTTGCGGAGTGACTGATAATATCCTTGCAGATTTGCAGAATATAAAGACCCGTTTTTCAAGCCTACAGGACCTCACTAATCACAATTTGCAAGTGTTTGGACAGACTGCCCAGGATTTGCGAGCCAGGATTGAGGTTCTAGAAGAGCGAGTCCAGGCTCCTGCCGTAGCCCCGAGTTCTGGGATTCCCAAGTTGCCCCCTTTTCGTTTTGGCGGTGAACGTGAGAAATTCAGGGGATTTATTAATCAATGCAATCTTTTTTTTTCTGCACATGCTTCACAATTTCCCACTGAACGATCTAAGGTGCTTACTATAATTATGTTGCTTACCAACAAGGCTTTGATGTGGGCAAACCCTCTGATTGAGACTGAGGATGATTGTTTGAATCACCTTGATGCTTTTATTTCAGCCATGGGGCAGGTGTTTGATGACCCCAATCGAGGTGCAACAGCTGAAGCAGCCATGTTAGCTTTGCGCCAAGGTAAGCACTCGGTAGCTGAATATGCCTTGATTCAGGAGATGGGCCCTTGATACCACCTGGGACAGTTCCGCCAAAAATCTATTTTTCGAAAGGGGTTATCTCCACTGATTAAGGATGAACTTGCTCGTGCCGACCCTCCACTGCGTTAGGTGACTTTATTAACTACTGCATCCGTATTGATACTCGTCTGACTGAACGCAGGCAAGAGAGATGGTTCGAAAGCAATCGCACTAACCTTTTCCTACCTTCCTCTCCAGCTAAGGAACCTTTGAGTAGGATTACACGGGAACCTGAACCTGAACCCATGCAGGTAGACTCTTTACAACGACGGGTTAGTGATGCACGCAAGGAACATCGTTTTAAGGAGAATCTATGTTTCTATTGTGGTAAGTCAGGGCACTTCATTATAAACTGCCCCAGCCGTTCTCGTAAGACTACTGCAGCACTCATTCATTGTGAGTGTTGCGAGAGGGGATCTGTCAGGTCCGAGCCTCAGGCTCCAGAGAGATCTGCAGCAACAGATCTTGATTTCTCGGACTTAAACTCCGTTACCTCTGAGGACGTTGACTGTGTAACGCTGCCATTTTTCAAGTTTCCTCAGCGGTGTCCCAGCTGAGTTGTAAGAAAAACAATTCTCATTGCTTTCTTTCCATCAAACTCTGGTTGACTCAGCTTGGGTGTCTAGCTCTGCTATGATCGACTCAGGGGCAAGTGGAAATTTTATGGATGTCTCCTTTGCTCTGAAACAGGGGATACGTTCAGTGAAGAAGGCTACTCCAGTACAGATGGAAACTGTGGATGGCTCCTGCTGACCTCTGGACCAGTGGATCAGGAAACAGAGCCTTGAGGGTTCTTATGGGTAAAGATCATCAAGAGAAACTGTCCTTATGCTTATCTCTTCTCCCACTTTCCCATTATTCTAGGGCTACCATGGCTGCAGGCTCAGAATCCTACCATTAACTGGGAGACCAAGGAATTACACTTTCCAGAGAAACAGATGAGTCCAAAGTTTCAGCTTGCTCTGTTCCTAAAGGAACCATGTCAGTCCCTGAACTACCAGCTGTATACCAGGACTATGTGGATTTATGTGACAAGAAGAACGCTGACCAGCTTCCTCCTCACCGTCCATATGATTGTCCAATTGAATTATTGCCTGGAGCAGAGATACCTTTTGGTAAGATCTACCCCCTGGCGGGGCCCGAGCTAAAGGCTTTAAAGGATTACATAGACGAAAATCTAGCCAAGGGCTTCATACGCCCCTCTTCATCTCCTGCAGGTGCACCCATCTTCTTTGTAAAGAAGAAAGATGGATCTCTGAGACCATGCGTAGACTATAGGGAACTCAATAAGGTTACTATTAGAAACCGTTATCCATTGCCTTTAATCCCTGAGTTATTGGAGAGAGTGCGACATGCCAAAATTTTCTCTAAACTAGATCTTCGTGGGGCCTATAACTTAGTCCGTATTAGACCTGGGGATGAATGGAAGACTGCATTCAGGTCACGCTATGGACACTTTGAATATCTAGTTATGCCTTTTGGTCTGAGTACCGCCCCAGCCACTTTCCAACACTTGGTGAATGACATCTTCAGGGATCTCCTAGATACATTCGTGGTAATTTATTTGGATGATATTCTAATTTTTTCTAACTCCACAGAGGAACATCATGGACATGTGAGAATGGTCTTGGAACGTCTAAGACAAAATCATCTTTACATCAAACTTGAAAAGTGTGAATTCCATAGGACCGAAATTCAATTTCTGGGGTATGTACTGTCTACACAAGGAATTAGTATGGATGGAAGCAAAACCCAAGCCATCAAGGATTGGCCAAGTCCTAGAAATGTGAAGGAGGTACAGCGCTTCATCGGGTTTGCCAACTTCTATAGACGTTTCATTAGAAATTTCTCTGAGGTAGTGTCACCTATCACCCAACTTACCCGGAAAGAGTCTAGGTTCTCCTGGACTCCCCAAGCCCAGGAAGCATTTTCCCGTCTAAAAGATAAATTTACCACTGCACCTATCCTAGTACATCCCAACCCCGAGCTTGCCTTCATAATAGAGGTGGATGCTTCAGACTGTGCCGTTGGAGCTATACTCTCTCAGAGAACAGGTGAGAAGAATGTCTTGCATCCCTGTGCCTTCTTTTCCCAGCAGTTGTCTTCGGCTGAGAGGAACTACGATGTGGGCAATAGAGAGTTGTTGGCCATTATTGCCGCCTTCAAAGAATGGAGACACCTTCTTCAGGGAGCTGCACAGCAAATAGTCGTCCTGACAGACCATCGTAACCTTGAGTTTATCAGGTCGGCTAAGTGCCTGACTCCTCGCCAGGCTCGCTGGAATCTTTTCTTAAACCAATTTAATTTTATCATTTCTTATAGACCAGGATCGCGCAATGGAAAGGCTGATGCACTCTCTAGGATTTACTCAGCAGAGACACGTCCAATTACTCCTCCTAAGACTATTCTTCCTGACTCTAGATTCCTAGGAGTAATTCATAATCAAGACCTACTTAAGGACATCAAGGAAGCATACCATGCGGATTCCTTTTTGGCACAACCCCCAAGGGACGTAAGTCTTGTCTTTAAGAATGGTGTGTGGATTCAGGGACAACGCCTGTATATTCCTGAAACAGTCAGATTGAGAGTATTGCAACTCATTCACGATTCCAAGATAGCTGGGCATAGAGGAATTCTAAAGACACAGGAATTTCTCTCTCGTTTCTTTTGGTGGCCCACTTGCAGGAAGGATGTTTTAAACTATGTCACTTCATGTGAAGTCTGTGCAAGATGCAAAACACCTCGCTCCTCACCAACTGGTCTGTTACAGCCTCTTCCCACCCCGTCCCGCCCGTGGGGATCCATTTCTATGGACTTCATTGTGGAGTTACCAACCTCTCAAGGGAAGAACACCATTCTAGTGGTGGTTGACCGTCTAACAAAGGCAGCTCATTTTATCCCTTGTGTCGGCTTACCCACTGCAAAACAGACATCAGATTTGATGATTAAAGATGTGTTTCGCTTACATGGAGTACCGGATGAGGTTATTTCGGATCGAGGGGTGCAATTCACTTCTAGGTTTTGGCAAAATTTCTGTGCAGCATTGGACATTAAAGTAAACCTTTCTTCTGCTTTTCATCCCCAGACTAATGGACAGACCGAACGAACCAATCAAACCCTGGAGCAGTATCTCCGCTGCTTTATCTGCCACCTACAGGATGATTGGGTGGATCTACTTCCATTAGCTGAGTTCTCGTATAACAATTCTCAGAGTGCCTCCACTAAGCAGTCTCCTTTTTACTCTAATCTAGGTTATCATCCTAACATTCTACCACGATTTCCCATAGAAACGCCTTTACCAGCAGTGGCTGAAAGAATCACGTCTTTACAGAAGAATATGGATCTTCTAAAGGAGAATCTGGAATCGGCTCAGGAAAGGTACAAGAAAGCAGCAGATAAATTTCGTAAACCTGCACCAGCTTTCAAGGTAGGAGACTTGGTCTGGCTGTCAACCAGAAATCTTAAGTTAAGGATTCCATCGTCTAAGTTGGGACATAAGTACATTGGACCCTATAAAATCAGTAAAATTATAAGTGCCGTTGCTTGTCGTCTTCAACTGCCCAGAACTATGAGAATTCACCCTGTCTTTCATGTATCCCTACTAAAGGCTGCGACACCCAATACGTTTCCTGGACGTTCTTCTCCTTGCCCTGACCCAGTGCTAGTCGATGGTCAGGAAGAATTTGTGGTGGAAAGGATTTTAGATTCCAGGTTGTATAGAAATCAGTTACAATATCTGATTAAATGGCAGGGCTACCCAGTGGAGGACAACTCATGGGAACCAGTCAATAATGTTAATGCTCCTCGCTTGCTCCGTCAGTTTCATCAGAGGTACCCACACAAGCCTGGCCTGAGGTCATCCGGAGGCTGTCCCTAAGGGGGGAGTAATGTAAGGTTCTGTGTACATGTTCCTGAAACTCAGTTTGTTTGTCAGCCATTTTACTTTCTGTCTTGCTGCAGCTATCTTGCCCTCAGTCAAAATGGAGTTTCCAGCTTGCATGTTCCCGCCCTGATTCTCTCCTTTTGCTTCTTAAGCAGCCACAGCTGAGCAATCAGTGCTTCAGAATCTAGCCTGCAGTGAACCTGTGACCTGACTCCTAAAGCCTTGGACCTTGTACTCCAGCTATTCCTACTGAGGAACTCTGAAGCACTTGTGGACTCTGAACCCTGCTCTTTGAAAGACCCACGTTTGCATGGACTTACGGTAACAGAGAAGAAGATCCTGAACCTGTTGTGGAGAGTGATTGCTGAGCTTAGATTACTCTGGCCTGCTGTGTCTCCTGCTTCTGTGTCTGCAAACTGTGTGACTATTTTTGCCAACTTGTATGAAGTAATACAAGACTTTCTATATCAAACCTGTGTCTCATGTATTTTCATCGCACCCAAGCACAAGACGCTATATGAACTGTACTACATACATTACAGCTTGTCCACGCCACAAATCTTTGATGTCTTGCCCACTTTCTCTTAAGCTGGCCCTATGCCTCTAGGTCACCGGGTCTGTCTGCTGCATTTCGCCGCCGCGTCAGCTCTTTGGGTGCATAGTGCACTGCCCCCCTTGCTGCTCACACGGTCACAGCTGGGGACTCACTCCTGCTCTTTTTTCCCCTCAGCTTCCGGCCAGGTTCCCTATCTAAACACGACCCCTCTTTCGGTGTAATGGGGCTTTGCGTTACCCTATTCCTTCCGCCGGGAAACAGCGGACGCAGCCTTGACATTTCTGGACACAGCGCAGCACAGGTACCCGCAGCTCGTTCATCCTGACTCTGTACATATCTAGCAAATCAGTTCTTTATTGCAAGCAGCATAGAAGGCATGTACTTCCAATTTACTTCAGAAAATTGTACAGTACATCCAGAACAGTTTCATTTTGAAGGACTTTGTGGCTCATTTCATTCCACAAGATGACACTAGTCTCATACTTAAAAAATTGGGTGGAAAATAATTTCCCCACTGAAGCTTGTGTATGTTTAGAATTATGTTACATCATTTTTGTGATTAATTATTCATACCGATTTGGTTCACAATATATTCATCTTTTTCTTCAATGCTTTGGAATATAATGTAAGAGTTAAAGCAACTTTTTGAAGTGTGTTTTACTTCAAATGTGAAACTACTTGTCAATTTTCATCTTTACTATTTCTCCATTCCGTGTGCGGCTAACCACTCATTGATGTTATTGAGTTTCTTTGTCAAGAAAACAACAGCTACACCAATACCATGTGCTTTTCCTATTAATTCATCATGCTGCTGATGTAGAGGTGAGCTTAGGGACCTACTTAACATCTGAGTACTGTAGTCAACATGACACTGTGCCAACAGCCACTGGGTATAGCTACCAAGTTGACATAGTTTATGCACTGCTGAACAGAGTTGTCTGAAAAAAAACCCTTCAAAACATGTTTGATGGATTGTCTAGTGGAAACACCCATATAGTATTATTATTATTATTTGGGAGAATGCGAAAGAGACAGAAGGGGTGGGTGCGGCACCTCGGTTGGTGGAGAGGCAGCAGCTCATGTGGTGGTGTAGAAGTACATCTGCAACCACCACGCTCTCCAATTGACAACTTGGAAATGCATCCGAAATATCAAAATCTCTAGCTTCAGTTACAGAAATGCATGGGCTCATTTAAACATTAGTGTCCAACCAGTTCATTATTAGTAGATGAGGGCTTGTCAGAATCCTGCCCAGGAAATACCAGGCTTCCCAGTAGTTGCGAGTCCTGTCCCGTGATCTTCAATGTTATCTTGCTATGGCTCTTCCAGGCATGATTTTCATCAAGAAGATTTAGCCTTCGAAATATTGAGACAGAGTACAATACAGAGTACAACACCGCTAAGCGTTCACCCTTGTACTCAGACTTTCTATCTGCACAGTGACTGCCTCTAGACTGAAGATGATGATGGTGGTAGTAGTTGGAGCATTTAACACAGTCATGAAGCTGCCATAACAACTTGAAAACTATGTTTTTATCGACATACACTGTAAACCTTTTTTTGGGGGGGATGCAAAAAGAGTGTGGATATACGAGAGTGATAGACTGCTGAAAAAAGGAATTTAGGCCTAAATGCCTTAATTTTTGGCACACGGATGTATGAGGCGTGTCAGATATAGACCCCAGTGTAAAATGTGGCTGATTTTAAATAATGAACATAGTGCTGTATATAAGTACTTTTTGGAAGAGCATTTCAGCAGCAGGGTGGTTTGCTGTTAAAGGAGGATAAAAAATTCTCTTTAAATCTTCTGTTTCAGCGAGTGTGAGCGAGCCGAGTGTGACCGGGTGGCAAGTGCGAACAGTGGTAAGTTGTAACTTGAGATTCAGAGACTTTGGATTCAGGGAGTTGACAAGGGAGGAATTACTGCATTGCTGTTATATTTTATTATACTTTTTATTTATTTTTACTTATCTTTGCTGTCTGGTGAAATCCCATTAGAAATGTGCTCACTTTGCCAATCCCATCCAGTGTACATTTGCACATGTATACAGTCCTTGAAAGCCGGTCGAGGGTGCATGCTGCTGTGCGAGATGTGAGCTGTGAGCACGTTGTGCATTTGGAAGCCCAAATACTGGATCTAAATGTGCAGCTGGCAACACTGAGATCATAGACAATATGGAAAGGAGTCTTCTGCTCACTGAGCAGACGCTCAGTGGGATAGATGGAGAGGGGGGATGCTAGGATGGAGCTGCAGGACACTGAAGCAGCAAGCTGGGTGCAGTTAGAAGGCAGGGTAGAGGGAAAGAGCGCCAGGGAGGCTAGTCCTGATTTGGCAACCCCAACAAGTTTGCAAATTTGGGCAGATGAGGGGGGTGTCAGTACAGGGGTAGCACTGCTGCAGCCAGGCACGTCCTCTGAAAGCGGAGGAGTGTCTGCTCCAGTAGGGGGGAATTAGGAGAGCAGGGCAGGCCAGACAGGTGCTGGTAATGGGGGACTCAATTATTAGGGGAACAGTTTAGGGCATCTGTCACAAAGACAGGGATCGTCGAACAGTGTGCTGCCTACCTGATGCTCGCGCCTGACACATCGCTGATCGGGTTGACAGATTACTGGGAGGGGCTGGTGAGAACCAGCGGTCATGGTGCACATTGACACAAATGACAAAGTTAGAGGTAGGTGGAAGGTCCTTAAAGACGATTTCAGGGAATTAGGCTGAAAGCTTAAAGCAAGGACCTCCAACGTGGTATTTTTGAAATACTGCCTGTACACGTGCCACACCAGAGAAGCAAGGGGAGATTAGGGAGGTTAATAAGTGGTCAAGAATGTAGTAAGGAGGTGTTTGGGTTCCTCGAGAACTAGGCCGACTTTCAGTTGGCTACAGGTTCTATGCTAGGGAGGGCTGCACCTCAATGGGGAGGGTGCAGCTGTGCTGGGGGAGAGAAAATGGCTAGAAGGATGAGGAGTCTTTAAACTAGGGACTAGGGGGGAGGGTATTCATTTTATTGGAGGGGAAGGCGTGAGATAGAGACCTGGGCACAAATAATGAAATTGGAGGGGGGCATGGGGGTGGGGTCAGAACAGTTATTAATTTAGAATAATTTGAGGTACAGAGAGACACATAAAGTGCATGTATACTAATGCAGAAGCCCCACCAACAAAATGGCGGAATTAGAATTAATTTTGTTGGAACATAATTATGGGCATGGTTGGGATATCTGAGACTTGGCTGGATGAGAGCACGACAGGGCGGTTAATTTACGGGCTATGTTGTTTAGAAATGACCATAAAATAAGCGAAGTGGGGGGGTGTGTGTTTATATGTAAATATCCTTAAACCCATCCTGCGTGATATCTGTGAATCTAATGAAGATGTAGAGTCTCTGTGGGTGGAGATTAGGGGAGGGGGGAAAAATAATAAATTACCGATAGGGGTTTGTTATAAGTCTCCTAAAAAATAGAAAGCAACAGAGAATATCCTCGTAAAGCAAATAGATGAAGCAGCGACTCAAGGAGAAGTCATAATTATGGGGGACTTCAACTACCTGAAATACATTGGGGAACAGAAACCTGCAGTTCCAGCAAAGGTAATAGGTTTTTGACAAGTATGTGAGACAATTTCCTTTCAAACTAGTTCAGGACCCAACAAGAGGGGGGGCACTGTAGACCTAATATTAACCAACAGGCCAGACCACATTTCAAATATAAAGGGTTGGGGGTCCTTAGGTAATAGTGATCACAAAATAATAAGTTTCATGTATCCTTTAATAGATGTGTAGTAGAGGGGTTACAAGGGACACTAAACTTCAGGAAGGCAAAATTTCCAACAAGAGAGATGATCTTAGTGCAATAAACTGGGAGATATCCTGAGACATAAAAAACAAAGAAAATGGGAGACATTTATTAGCATCCCGAATAGGACTGTGCACAGTATATACCTATGGGAATAAACATGCTAGAAATAGGAGGAAACCACTATGGCTAAATAGAGCTGTAAGGGGCGCAATAAGTGACAAAAAGAAAGCATTTGGGAATTAAAGCAAGTAGGTGTGATGAGGCATTAAAAAAATACATAAGATTGAATAAATTCTGTAAAAAGCAAATCAAGACAGCAAAGATTGAGGCAGAGAGACTCATTGCCAGAGAAAGTAAAAATAATCCCAAAATATTCTTTAACTACATAAATAGCAAGAAACTAAAAAATGTAGTGTTGGTGCCCTTAAAATAGTCTGGGTGAAATGGTGGATGAGGATGAGGAAAAGCCAATATGCTAAATGACTTTTTTTTTTAAATGTATTTACACAAAGAAAATCCCATGACAGATAACATGTAGTGATAAAAAAATTTCTCCATTAAATGTCACCTGCTTAACCCAGCAGGAAGTATGGCGGTTCTAAAAATCACTAAAATTGACAAATCCCGGGCCCGGGATACACCCCGAGTACTGCAGGAATTAAGTACAGTCATAGATAGACCTTATTTTTAATCCTTAAAGATTCCATAATAACGGGGTCTGTACCACTGAAAACTGGCTATAGCAAATTTGGTGCCAATATTCAAAAAGGGGCAAAAACTGAACCTGGAAATTATAGGCCAGTGAGCTTACATCTACTGTGGGTTAAAATTCTGGAGGGTTTTTTAAGGGATACTATATTGGAGTATCTGAGGCTGAATAACCTCATGACCAGTTTCAGCTGGGTTTACAAGGGACCGTTCTTGTCAGACTAATCTGATAAGCTTTTATGAAGGGGTAAGTTGGACAGGACAAGGGAACACAGTGGAGTGGTGTTCATGGACTTCTCAAAGCTTTGATACGGTGCCGCACAAAAGGTTGATACATAAAATGAAAACAATGGGGATAGGGGAAAATATGTGTATGTGGGTTAAGAACTGGTCATGGTAGGAAACAA
>JARQOD010000005.1:371253783-371280610 GCA_033576555.1 Oophaga sylvatica
CTATTTTGTGTCACATAACTCTCTAGTTTAACAGAATAAAAATTAAAAATTTGAAAATTACAAAATTTTCAAAATTTTCGCCAAATTTCCATTTTTTTCACAAATAAACGCAAAAATTATCGACTTAAATTTACCACTAACATGAAGCCCAATATGTCACGAAAAAACAATCTCAGAATCGCTAGGATCCGTTGAAGCGTTCCTGAGTTATTACCTCATAAAGGGACACTGGTCAGAATTGCAAAAAATGGCAAGGTCTTTAAGGTCAAAATAGGCTGGGTCATGAAGGGGTTAAATTAACCTACCTCCATTGTATAGACAGACATACAATCATGGCCGAAATGTTGGCACCCTTGAAATTGTTCCAAATACTGAAGTATTTCTCCTCACCAATTTTCCTCTGTCATCCATGCCCAGGGAGATTAGTTACATTGCTATTAGTTGTGAACTTCTTGATTATGTTGTGCACTGCTAATTGGTACACACAGACACTCAAAGACAGTGCAAAGATTGAGTAAACTTTCCTCTTTTTATCTGGTTTCAGGTGTAATTTTCAAATTGTCCACACCTGTTACTTGCCACAGGTGAGTTTGAATGAGCATTACAAAGTTGTTTACCCACAATTTTGTAATGGTGCCATTCTTCTGTTTTTTTCTGTTGTTCCAATATGCTCAAAGGAAATAAACATGCATATAACAAAACATGTATAATTGCAGTAATTGTCTGCTAGAAATACTTAATTATCTGGAACAATTTCAAGGGTGCCAACACTTATGGTCAAGACTGTATATGTGCTCACAACTTTTCAAATTTCATGTCTAAAAATATATTTTTTTCATCACACTAGCATAATCTGCACTATTTTGTTAGCTTTCTACGGTTAAATAATGAAATAAAAAAACGACATGGGATCACCCATTTTTTGCAACCAGCAAAGGTAAAGCAGACAGCAGAGAGCTGATATTATCAAGCTGGAAAGGCCCATGGTTTCCCAGTGTAAAAATACCTGCCCTCAGCTGCCACGGTAGTAGCACATCACATTAGATTCTGGCGCTTTGCCTTAGGTCTTCTCTTTTGCCCTGGTGCAATGGGAATTAGGGTAATGGTGCATATGATTGATGTCAGCTGTGAATTATCCAAAAATACAGCTGAATTCAAGCCCTGGTGCTAGTAATGGAGGTGTTTATCAGACACCCCCAATACTAGGCTAGTAAGAAAAAAGAAAAGCACACACAAAAATACTTAATTGAATTAAACACACCCAGCACAATCCCTTGTTCACCAATTTATATTTTTTTAAAAATGGTTCCTACTCAAGTCTGCTGTAGTCCACCGAATCTACCATCCACAAGTGGAAACCTGAAAAACTTTAACAAAGAGAAATAAAAGCAAGATCACTGTTCCTCACTCACCAATTAGAAAGAAAAGTTGCCACATAGGTCCGACGTAAGCCAGAGTTCGGAGTGACCAGGAACGTTTGCAAAGCAATAACTTTACTGTCATCACATCTCTTCAGAGGGAGGCGTGACCCGGAACCTTTGAAGAGCAGTGACAACAGAAACTGTGCCCCCTTTCGCTACGGTCCCCCTAATATCTACCCTCACAGTAACATTAACCTCCCATCCACAATGATTTGCATTTAATCTTCTGCTACTTGATGGAGCGCTTACTGTTTGCCACACCATCTTCTCTCCTCTGCTGCGCTTCTGTACTGAGGTGGCTGCAGCAGTGTGATGACGTCAGCAGCGTGGTGACCTCACCATGCAGCTGCACGTTGGGGCCAGAGCTGATGAGAGCTCCTCTGCCTCAGTCCTGTACTCCGGTGTTCAAATGTATTCGACTCGAAAGAGTTGACTATGGTTGACTAAAGGAAGAAGGGAGTGTCATCTCCTGGACAGCTCCACGACTTGCACAGCATTCTTCGACAGGCTGTATGCAGCCTGCTTGCTATGTGGTGTGCAGACCTGGTCTAACATTACTTTAAGGAGGACCTTTCACCTGTTTTTGTCTTAGAAACTGCACATTCCTGCATGTAGTAGCAGTAATGTACATAAAACAGTTTTTGTTTTTTGTTTTTTTGTTGAAATACAGGTCACCAAAATTATTGGCGCCTAATGTGTTCATTCTTTTCACTATTCAATTGGACTTTTCATTTTGTTCAGCTCTGTGGATGATGATACTTTCATCCCACTATGAAAATGTTCATTATACCACTATATGAAGTTCTTGTTGGGTCCACAACCTATTCAGCAGCAAAACTTGCACTCCAAAAATCAAATCGCTCTTCTTCCCTTATAAGCTCTACTATGTGCCCAAACAACAGTCTTTGACCATAAATAGGGTATTTCGATGCTTGGAAGAAGATACAAAAAAAAGTTTGGCGTCCATGTTCATTTACCCCTTCTGAAAATGACAAATTTAGGACTAAATCAAAAGCTAATTGCAAAGAAAAAATTTATTTTGATGCATTTAAAGGGTTAACAAACTTCCTGACAACAGTTTCACAATAATTTGAGTGCAGTTTTTAAAGTAGTATCTGTGTTGGGGGTTTTCTAATATATAGGCCCCTCAAAGCCTCTTCAAAAATTGAATAGGTCCATAAAAAATAGGATTTGTAAATTTAAATAAAAATGCTGCAAAATTTTAAACCCTTCTAACATCCTAACAAAATAAATGAAAGTTTGAAAAATGATGCTGATGTAAAGTAAATATATGAGAAATGTTGTTTATTAACTAGCTTGTGTGGCATCTTAAGGGTGTAAACAAAGTTTGAAAATTTCACTTTTTTCTAGTTTTATAAATTTCAGATATTTTCATAAAAAATGCAAAGCATGTTGACCTCAATGTACTTGTAACATAAAGTACAATGTTTGACATTAAAAAAAAATTCTAAAATCACTGAGATGTGTTGAAGTATTCCAGAGTTATTACAACATAAAGAGACATGTATCCGATTTGAAAACTAGGGCTTGGTCATGAAGGTTAAAATTGGCTCTGTCATGAAGGGGTTAAAGTAAAAGACCGAGTATTGTCTTATGCACCAAATATAGTTGTTTAAAATGATTTTTGTAAAAATGGCAAACAGGATATTTTTTCCAGTTTTCTGTAGAAACACCTAAATGCTTGTAGTGGTAAACATTCTGAACTTTCCGGAACTTGCAGAGAGTAATTTTATCTATTAAAATAAATCAAATACGTTAATTGAATTACATTTATTATACAATTCCAATATCCCTTTACTCTCATTAGTTTAGGAAATACATGAGGATAAAGTGAAATATAATTGGAGAAATTACTAAAGTGTTCATTAATATAGGACTCAGTTAGCCTGAAGTATGTTTTTAAATCTGGTTATTTGCTGTAGATGGGTTGAGTTTTTTGTTTTGCTTTTTTTTCTTGCATTTGGAACAGCAGATTGGGATTTTGTTTTCAGCTTAGTGAAGAATGACCTGGTTTACTAAAAGGGCTTGTCAGAAGTACTTTAGATAATATTGTACCTCAAGCCACTGAGTCAGTCATTTATGTGATTGGTATTCTAATGAACTGTCATTGGTGTGGCACTCAGTGGGGTCTGAGACATGGGGGTTACAAGGCAAAACTCATCCTTTTGGCTCCTTATACCACACAATTATATTGAAAAGATGTTTTTGACAGGGTAGGAATCGTTTAGTATGCGGCTTGTTAAGAGCTGGGCTTGCTAGGAAGGGCCTTGATAAAATATACAGACTATTTCCGGTATGTTTTTCCACTATAAAAACTTTACAATGAGGATATAGTATACAGGGAGGAGATAACTGCACTTATTGGCACTGTTGCCAACTTCTTTTTGTAAACCTGCCATCTGATCATTACATGTGAGTCTGAGAAAGGCTACGTGTCAAAGTAACCATAGACTGCTCTCACATTAAAGGGGTTGACTGTGAAGTGACAACCCATTTAAGCTTACCTTCCTATCCAATGAATAGTGAAAATGATCTTTCCTTATTCTTTGATATTCATCCCATGGATCCCATGGAGATATCCCAACATGACAAAAAAGTTAACACTGCCTTATTATCATTATGTATTTTTGATATACATAACGAGGTGTGAATTTTCTATGGCTTCATTCTCCTTGAAATGTGCTGTCTCAACTCATGTATTACATAATTTCCACTTGTCTGTTCAGTTATGGCAGATTTAGGAGGAAATCTACCTAATATAGATGAGATCTACAGTACCTTGTGAAAATACTCCTCTTGATGTTTTTCTTTTATTGCTGCATTACATTTTATTTGATTTTTTTTGTACTAGACCTGACAAAATAGTGCAGATTGTGCCTGTGTGATGAAAAAAAATACCTTTTCAAAAATGAAATCTGAAAAGTTGTGATTACACATACAGTCATGGACAAAAGTGCTGGGATCCTTGAAATTGTCCCAAAAAATGAAGTATTTCTCCAAGAAAATTATTGCAATTACACATATTTATTTTCTTTGTGTGTATTGGAACAAGACACAAAAATGTGACAAAAAGGGCAATTTGGACATAATTTTGCACAAAACCCCAAAAATGGGCAAAGCAAAATTGTCACTATTACAAAATTGTGGGTAAACAACTTTGTTTCAAGCATGTTCAAGCATCACTACCCACTTTTATTTATTATGTAATGTTGGTATACCTGTGCAAGATTTGTGTCCTAATATTTTATGTACTGCTGTTTGTATTGCTGCTGTAATACTGTAATTTCCCCCTGGGATCAATAAAGTGTATCGTATCGTATCGTATGTGACACTGTTTTAAACTCGCCTGTGGCAAGTAACAGGTGTGGGCAATATGAAAATCACACCTGAAACCAGACAAAAAGGGGAGAAGTTGACTCAATCTTTCCATTGTGTGTCTGTGTGTGCCACACTAAGTATGAAGAGCAGAGAGGAAAAGAGAACTGTCCGAAGACTTGAGAACCAAAATTGCTGAACTTTATCAACAATCTAAAGGTTACAAGTCCATCTCCAGAGATCTTGATGTTCCTTTGTTCATGGTGCGTAACATAATCAAGAACTGTACAACCCATGGCACTGTAGTTAATCTCCCTGGACGGGGATGGCAGACAAAAATTGATGAAAGGTTGCAATGTAGGATAGTCCATGTAGAGGGACAGGGGGGTCAGCGGGTGCTTAAGTCCACTAGCCTGAAACCGCATGGACCAGGGCTTATCCCACTGAATGCCCACTCACCTTTTACCATTAGCATAATACTAATCAGACAACATATGTGAGGGTAAACCAGTATGGCAATACTTTTTGAACCACAAAACAGGCAAATTGTACATAAAACAGTCCCAGCAAAATACCCAAGATGGGGC
Organism: Oophaga sylvatica; assembly: GCA_033576555.1. Taxonomy (NCBI): domain Eukaryota; kingdom Metazoa; phylum Chordata; class Amphibia; order Anura; family Dendrobatidae; genus Oophaga; species Oophaga sylvatica. The sequence goes on from JARQOD010000005.1 coordinate 371,259,128, forward strand.
AAAATTACAGAATTCCACCATCCTGCTGTGTCAGGAGTCGAACCCAGTACCTCTTGTCCACTGGCCAGCAGCTCTACCATCTGAGCTATTCTGCTGGCTGCAAAGTTCCTTGCTGAACCCAGATACCATTGACTGTTCTTCCTGATTGGCTACACCTAGTGCTCTCTTGATTGGGCCTCTGATTGCCAATTACACACCCTATATAAACCTGGCCCTGTGGGTGTGTCATTGCGAGATTATTGTGCTTCCAGCCTTTAGTCAAGCTCTTTCTCCTGCTGTTCCTGCTGTTACAAACACTGCTCTCCTGTGTACCGACCTCCTGCTGCCACCTGACTACGTTATCTGCCTGCTCCTCTGCTACCGAACTGCCTTTCCTGTGTACCGACCTCCGGCTGCCACCTGACTACGTTATTTGCCTGCTTCCCTGCTACAAACACTGCTTTCCTGTGTACCGACCTCGGCCTGCCTTCTGACTACGCTACCTGCCTCTGCTTTCCCTAGTGTTTGCAGTAACATCGGCTCCAACCCAGACGGGATCCTGACAGAATAATCTCGCGCCAAAATGGAGTCCGCTGTGAACACCCTGAGGCGGCAAGTTACGGAGCTTCAAAGTTTTTGTACTGACTCTCAAGGAAAATATGCCAAGTTACAAACTGATTTCACGGCGATACAACAGGAAGTAATTGAGCTACAAAAACAACTACTGGACGTGCGCAATTCAGGGTCCGAATCAAATGCGCGGCTGCCGCTGCCTGCAAAGTTCAGTGGGGATCGCAAGCAGTACCGAGGATTCCTCAATCAATGCCGCATATACTTCCAGATGCAACCTGCTCCCTTTACCAGTGAGAGGAAGAAAGTTTTTTTCATGATAAATCTCCTGACGGATGAAGCTCTTGCTTGGGCTTCACCTTATGTAGAAAAGGACTATGCCCTCCTTAATGACCTGGAAGCTTTCATCGCAGCTATGAATCAAGTTTTTGATGACCCAAACCGCTGTGCCACAGCAGAAACCAAATTACATAATTTGCGCCAAGGACGTCGCTCTGTTGCGGAATATACATCGGAGTTCCGTCGCTGGGTGGCCGACACCACCTGGAATCCAGCGGCCCAGAGAAGTCAATTTCGACGAGGGTTATCAGAACCATTGAAAGACGAGCTTGCCAGGGTTGAGACCCCTGACCAGTTGGAGGACTTTATTCAACTATGTATCCGGATTGACCAGAGACTTACTGAAAGGAGAAAGGAGAGACTGCGAGCACTTGGGAATAGCCCTGGCTTCTCATTTTCAGCATCAGACCACCAAGAAAAGACGCAAGTTGTGTCTGAACCGATGCAGATCGACGTCATCCGAAGACCACTGTCTGCACAGGAGAAGGAGAGGCGACGTGCAGAACATCTCTGCCTCTATTGTGGGGACCCTGGACACTATGCCATCAACTGTCCTAACAAAAGGACTATAGCCTTTACCAACAACAGGTCTGCCAGCAATACGGACCTTTCTCAGCAGTCGGATTCCATCTTGCAGACTATCTCATCAGTAACGCCAGAAATAGACAAAATACATACCACATCATCTCATTTTGTAATCCCCATTCAGGTTGTAATGGGCACCCAAAAAATACAATGCTCTGCCCTGTTGGATTCGGGAGCAGGAGGAAATTTTATGGACTTAAAATTTACACGTGATAATGATATTTCCAGTAGGACCAAATCTACACCAATTGAAATGGAAACTGTGGATGGATCACCTTTGTCTTCTGGACCTGTCACGCATGAGACAATCGAACTGGAGATTTGTATCGACCCGGATCATCATGAAGCTGTCAGTTTCCACCTTATTTCATCTCCGAAATTTCGGTTATTCTAGGGATCCCCTGGTTTTCAGTCCATAACCCTTCTATCAACTGGGCATCAAGGACCATCATCTTTCCATCTGACTACTGTAAGAATAATTGTCATAAGGAACCCCTGTTCTCCAACAAGTCCAAATCTCTGAGATTTCGCATGAGAAGGAAGAGAAACTACCACCTCAATATCAGCAGTTCTCTGATGTCTGCAGTAAGAAGAAAGCAGATCAATTACCTCCTCACCGTCCTTATGACTGTCCCATTGAATTGCTGCCAGGAGCAACCATTCCATTTGGACGGATTTACAATCTTTCCGAACCTGAATTGAAGGTATTAAGAAAGTTCCTGGATGAAAATTTAGAGAAAGGCTTTATTCGACCTTCCACATCTCCAGCTGGGGCACCCCTGTTCTTTGTTGAAAAGAAAGACTCCACTCTGCGGCCATGTATTGACTACAGAGAGATGAATAATATCACTGTCAAGAATCGCTACCCGCTACCCTTGATTCCTGAACTATTTGAGAGACTCCGTTCTGCGAAAATCTTTACGAAGCTGGATCTTAGAGGGGCTTACAACCTCATACGGATTCGCCCAGGAGATGAGTGGAAGACCGCCTTCAGAACGAGATATGGACATTTTGAATCTCTTGTTATGACCTTTGGCCTTAGCAATGCCCCAGCCACCTTTCAACATTTTATTAATGATGTATTTCGAGATTTCTTGGACCAATTCGTTGTGGCTTATCTCGATGACATTCTTATATTTTCAGACACCTTGGAAGAGCATCGCAGGCACGTCCAGTTAGTCTTGGAACGACTACAGGAGAACCATCTCTACATTAAACTTGAAAAATGTGAGTTTGAACAAACCAGTATCCAATTTCTGGGATATATCATCTCCCCAGAAGGTCTGAGCATGGATCCCGGCAAAATCAATGCTGTAGTGGACTGGCCTGTTCCAAGAAATTTAAAAGACGTCCAGCGTTTCATAGGATTTGCAAATTTTTACCGAAAATTTATAAAGAACTTTTCACGGATCATACTACCAATTACTACACTAACAAAAAAGACAAAAGCATTTTTCTGGTCTCCAGAGGCACAGGAGGCTTTTGACAAGTTGAAAACTCTTTTTACGTCTGCTCCATTGTTAGTACACCCAAATCCTGAATTGCCATTTATGTCGAAGTGGACGCCTCGGACTCTGCAGTGGGAGCTATTCTGTCTCAGCGAGTTGGGGACAAGATGCAACTTCACCCATGTGCGTTTCTTTCCCACACCATGTCATCTGCAGAAAAGAACTACGACATTGGTAATAAAGAACTGTTAGCCATTAAAGTTGCCTTCTCCGAGTGGAGACATCTTCTGGAAGGTGCCAATCACCCTGTGACTGTCCTCACGGACCACAAGAATCTTGAATTCCTCCGTACAGCAAAAAGATTGTCTGCAAGACAAGCACGATGGGCCTTATTTTTCTCAAGATTCAATTTTATAATCTCTTACCGGCCTGGTTCAAGGAATGGCAAGGCTGACGCCCTGTCCAGGATGTGTTCGGAACCTCAGGAGAGGTCTAGTAATGATGATACAATTCTAGGCCCTAAAAATTTTTTGGGAATATTGCACTCTAGAGGACTAGGTAATAGAATTAAAGATGGATATCAAGAGGACTCTTTCCTTAACCATCCTTCGGAAGACGTCGATCTTTCATTCAAAGAGGGGTTTTGGATGCAGAAACACCAAATATATGTACCTGAATCTTCTCGCCTTGAAGTCCTCAAAAGTGTCCATGATTCTAAACTGGAGGACATCCTGGAGTTGCAAAAACACAAGACTTACTACTTGTTTCTTTTGGTGGCCTAATTGTAGGAAGGACGTGAGGAAATATGTTTCAACCTGTTTAACATGCGCACGAAACAAGACCCCACGATCGTCTCCTCTAGGACTCTTGCAACCACTCCCAGTTCCATCCAGGCCTTGGGATCTATTTCCATGGATTTTATTGTGGAACTACCCCCTTCCAAACAGATGACCGTCATCCTTGTCATAGTGACCGACTCACAAAAATGGCCCACTTTATTCCAACTGAAGGAATTCCTACTGCTGAAAAAACTGCAGAACTGATGATCAAAGAAGTATTCAGGTTACATGGAATTCCTGACAGCGTGGTGTCTGACAGAGGCGTTCAGTTTACGTCAAAATTTTGGAAGAGTTTCTGTACAGCCTTGGGAGTCACGGTGAATCTTTCTACCGCTTTCCATCCTCAGTCCAATGGCCAGACGGAGAGAACGAACCAGACTTTGGAGCAATACCTCCGTTGCTTCATTTCCTATCTTCAGGATGACTGGGTGGACTATTTACCAACAGCAGAGTTTGCCTACAACAACTCCATACATAGCGCTACATCTCAAACCCCATTTTTTGCTAATTATGGAGTACATCCAGTATTTATCCCTAATCTGCCAGTGAACACTCCCATTCCTGCTGTTAATGACAGGCTTACAAAATTACAGGAATCCCAGAAGGAATTATCAGAGATATTGCTCAAGACCCAGGAAGAATATAAGGAAGCAGCAGATAAACATCGGAGAGTGCCCCCTGCTCTTCAGGTTGGAGACAAAGTTTGGCTGTCCACTAAAAACCTTAAGACACATGTGCCATCCTCCAAATTGGGTCAGAAATTCATTGGACCTTTTCAAATTTCTGCAAAAATTAACCAGGTTGCTTTTCGTTTAAAACTTCCCAACAATCTAAAGATTCATCCAGTGTTTCACATATCCTTGCTCAAACCCTTCTGTGAAAACCCGTTTCCAGGAAGAATTCAGCCACCTCCTCCACCAGAAAGGATCCGTGGTGAAGAAGAATACATTGTGGATAAGATTCTGGACTCCCGAAAATTCAGAGGTAAACTGCAGTATCTGGTGCAGTGGAAGGGTTACGGACCAGAGGAAAATTCATGGGAACCAAGGGACAACGTCCATGCTCCTAGACTAACAAGAGCCTTTATCAAAGGTACCCGGATAAGCCAGCTCCTGAGTCCAGAGGCCATCCTGGAAGGAGGGGAGTACTGTCAGGAGTTGAACCCAGTACCTCTTGTCCACTGGCCAGCAGCTCTACCATCTGAGCTATTCTGCTGGCTGCAAAGTTCCTTGCTGAACCCAGATACCATTGACTGTTCTTCCTGATTGGCTACACCTAGTGCTCTCTTGATTGGGCCTCTGATTGCCAATTACACACCCTATATAAACCTGGCCCTGTGGGTGTGTCATTGCGAGATTATTGTGCTTCCAGCCTTTAGTCAAGCTCTTTTTCCTGCTGTTACAAACACTGCTCTCCTGTGTACCGACCTCCTGCTGCCACCTGACTACGTTATCTGCCTGCTCCTCTGCTACCGAACTGCCTTTCCTGTGTACCGACCTCCGGCTGCCACCTGACTACGTTATTTGCCTGCTTCCCTGCTACAAACACTGCTTTCCTGTGTACCGACCTCGGCCTGCCTTCTGACTACGCTACCTGCCTCTGCTTTCCCTAGTGTTTGCAGTAACATCGGCTCCAACCCAGACGGGATCCTGACATGCTGACTCCCTGGGATAAGAGCAGCTGTGACTTCAGAGCATCCAGGGCCGACTACCTCACCTGTGGCACGCATTGAGAGGAGGTAATAGGCTTATGAAGCTGACAGTTCATTGAGGCACAAAGTCAGTTGACCGCATTGTCACAACCTGGCTTCTCCGAACATCTCCATGCAGCCAGGTGACTGGTGTGTCCAAATACTGGCTTCCATGGATTCAGAGATGATCAATGGAGCAAATCTGAATTCTTTCAGTCGGGGCCGTGGTCCCCTAAGCTGGCATCTTGTAGAATGTCAAATCGGTGTCCCTTGTGATGAAGCCATGATCTGGCAGCTATCCTATAGAGTGTTCCTGGCTGTGGTTTAGTAAAGAGTCTCTGTTTCTTTGGATCTCTTGTTACAGAGGCACATCTACGTTATATAGTTCACAACTGTTGTCCTTCAAACCCTCATCCAGAGGTCAAAAGGAAGGTGAGATGATATTTAAGGGTATGCCACACTAAACGAGATCGCTAACGAGATCGCTAACGAGATCGCTAAAACGTCACTATTTAGCGATCTCGTTAGCGACCTCGTTGTGTGTGGCATGTAGCAACGATGTGGCCCCTGCTGTGATGTCGCTGATCGTTCACTAGCGTTCTGGACCGTTTTTTGATTGTTGGCGTCCCGCTGGTGAGCCTATATCGCTGTGTTTGGCACCTTTTGCGAACGACGAGCGACCTCGTTTGTGACGCATATGACAGCGGCGCAGGCAGGACTAAGGTTTTTAGCGTCACGGAGTGGATCTCAATATCTGTAAGTTCTCTTTTGCGTCACAGAGAGGATCGCAGAAGTTGCAAAGCAGGCTAGCAGGACGCAGAGAGCAGGAGCGATGCTGGAAATTCCTATGAATCAGAAGCGCTCAGTACATGCTAATGACATCCTAACGACCGCCAAAGTCGTTAAAGAGATCGCTGACCGCTGATGAGTCGTTTATGAGATCTCCTGTTTGGCAGCTACTAGCGACCTAAAAGAGATCACACCAACGATCTCGTTAGCTTGCGTCGTTATCGTGATCGCTAACGAGATTGCTAAGTGTGGCAGTTAGTGTTGAGCGATACGTATGCATTCGTATCGCCGATATTAGCTCTATCGGCCTTTCGATAATTCGTTTCGATATTTTCGTCTTATCGAATACCGGAATCGGATTTGTCACTGTCACTGTGAGTGTCCGTCGGTCGGGTCTGTCAGGAGTCAGCGGCACTTACCTGGCAGAAGATCTCCGGCGGTCACGTCCTGGACTGCTTGATGGCCGCCATTATCTTCTCCCTGGCGGTCACATGCAGTTTTTCGCGATAACTGCAGTGACTGCAGGGTAATCCCGGCCGTAAAGCAGTCAGTCCGATGACGTCACCGCCGGGGAAGCAGGTAATCAGCTGTGCTGCGCCGGGATGACAGGCTCTGCCTGTCATTCTGATGTAGCAGAGCTGGATCGTCGTGGGACACTCGTTACTATGGACTGCGTCGGTCAGGTGGTATACTTTTTTTTTTTTTTTTCATTTTTTTACAGGAGATCGATGGCGTCGCAGGATGAGACAGTAATAAAAGAAATGAAAACTGTGTTTTTTTTTTTTTTATTAAATTAAAAAACTTTTTTAGGAACATTCACCCGTCCGGGTACATAAACAATTTAACTATTTACATACAGGGACCCTGTCCGGGTTATTTAGACTTCTTTGGCTGGCCTCTTCCAGGTACCACCTGGTACTCTTCTTGAGATTGCCAAACATCCGAGGCACCAAGGACCACCAGGACCTGATGACGTCGTGTGGCCTGTACAGTGACGTCGTGACCCGCTATCTGGGTCTGTGTGGCCACCTCTTTCATCTCCCTCCGGGTCTGGAACCCTATGTCCCGGACTGTACGAACCCCAGAGGGCCTAACAGGCGCCGGGTACGGGCCACGTATCGATATCATGTCCATGGGTGGGTCTGCTGAGGAGACCACTGAGGGAGGCTGGGGAGATTTACGGCGTGGGGTGGGCACTTTTGCAGAGGCCTGGATGTGGGAGGCTGAAGGCTTCGAGGGTCTCACAGGTTCCTCACACACTGGGGAGTAGGGGTCGCACCTGGTAACATTTAGGGCGTACCACCCATTGTAACCCAGTGTCGGGTGTAAGTCACCAAGTCTCCTGGCAACAGGTCCCTCCCGGGTGTCCTTCTGGGAGGTGAGCCTCCACGTCCCGCCGGGTCACAAAGACTTCTAAATAAAGTCCAGGCTCCTTGATGAAGCCCCAACCACCTTTCAATTTAAAGCTCCGTACTGCACCCTTACGCCGCGGCTCACTCAGGGTTCCTTTATCCTTTCTCATCCGGTCCTTATCTGCCCGGTCCTTCTCCACCTGACGTTGGCGAAGTTTTAGGGATTCTCGCTGCTCCCTTTGTCGCTCTGCTTCTCTCTCCCAACGTCTCCACTCTTCCTCCTGACGCCGGTTGAAATTCTCCTCCACCAGCTGCTCCATGTCTCCACCACTCCACTGCAGCTTACAGTGTCCGGTTTGCGGCAGCTCTCCTGTCGCCCCCCAGTCCTGGCGGCGCTCCCCTGCGGAGGAAGCAGACGGCTCTAAATCAGATGACAGTCGGGGCTCCGGTACAGGCAGGTAGTGCTCTGGTGCCTGCGCGGCCTCCTCCATGAGGACGGGTGTCGCTTCTTCTGTCTCAGCGACCGGGGCAGACAGCGGGATCTGGGGTGCTGCTGACGGTGCTGCGGTTTTTGCAGGAACGGGTGCCTCCACTGCGACAACGTCAACGGATCACATTGCAAGGACTCCTCTACTAGAACGGGTGCCTCACCTTCCGGTACAGACACTTCAGGTAAGAGGGATTGGCGCCGCTCCAAGTTTATTTTTAGGGCACGCCAGCTGGCTTCCATCCTGGCGACCTCCTCCCGGTGCCGGGCCAGGCCTCTTAGGGTATCCTCCGCTTCTTGCAGCGTAGGAGGGTTTACAGGCCGGGTGCCCAACGGTGATTCTGTGGCGATCGGGTCGCTTCCGTGGGGGAGAGCTCTGACTGCTCCATCCCTTCCCACTTCTGCTCGTCGTGTCCATTAGCCATCTCTGCCAAGTCACATGTGTCATTAGCATCTGGAGAGGGCCCCTCTTTTGTAGTGAGGCGGGACCTTCGTGTTAGTTTCCGCACACTGAGGAGGATGAGGAGGCGGAACTGAAGAGCTGTGGGGCACGATCTTACATTGCAGTACCATTTAGAGTGGTCGGCCATCGTTTTCACGCCACTGAGTGAGTGACACCCACGAAGAGCACGCCCTTCTTCTTCACCAGTGCCTCGTCGTGACGCAGATATGGCGGAAAAATGGCAAATACATTCTCTGATGATTTTAGCAATTCTCAAGCACAAAACCAGTGCAATTCAGGCACACAGGACTCGCTTATAGCGAGCTACAGAATCCTGTTCGTGACGCCCAAGTTGTGTAAGGTTCTATGTATATATTCCTGAAACTCAGTTTGTTCGTCAGCCATTTTACTTTCTGTCTTGCTGCAGCTATCTTGCCCTCAGTCAAAATGGAGTTTCCAGCTTGCATGTTCCCGCCCTGATTCTCTCCTTTGCTTCTTAAGCAGCCACAGCTGAGCAATCAGTGCTTCAGAATCTAGCCTGCAGTGAACCTGTGACTTGACTCCTGTAAGCCTTGGACCTTGTACGCCAGCTATTCCTACTGAGGAACTCTGAAGCACTTGTGGACTCTGAACCCTGCTCTTTGAAAGACCCACGTTTGCATGGACTTACGGTAACAGAGAAGAAGATCCTGAATCTGTATTGGAGAGTGATTGCTGAGCTTGGATTACTCTGGCCTGCTGTGTCTCCTGTTTCTGTGTCTGCAAACTGTGTGACTATTTCTGCCAACTTGTATGTATTACAGTTCATATAGCGTCTTGTGCTTGGGTGCGATGAAAACACAGGAGTCACAGGTTTGATATAGAAAAGTCCTGTATTACTTCATACAAGTTGGCAGAAATAGTCACACAGTTTGCAGACACAGAAACAGGAGACACAGCAGGCCAGAGTAATCCAAGCTCAGCAATCACTCTCCAATACAGATTCAGGATCTTCTTCTCTGTTACCGTAAGTCCATGCAAACGTGGTCTTTCAAAGAGCAGGGTTCAGAGTCCACAAGTGCTTCAGAGTTCCTCAGTAGGAATAGCTGGAGTACAAGGTCCAAGGCTTACAGGAGTCAAGTCACAGGTTCACTGCAGGCTAGATTCTGAAGCACTGATTGCTCAGCTGTGGCTGCTTAAGAAGCAAAGGAGAGAATCAGGGCGGGAACATGCAAGCTGGAAACTCCATTTTGACTGAGGGCAAGATAGCTGCAGCAAGACAGAAAGTAAAATGGCTGACGAACAAACTGAGTTTCAGGAATATATACATAGAACCTTACATTACTCCCCCCTTAAGGACAACCTCCGGATGACCTCAGACCAGGCTTGTGTGGGTACCTCTGATGAAACTGACGGAGCAAGCGAGGAGCATTAACGTTATTGACCGGTTCCCATGAGTTGTCCTCCACTGGGTAGCCCTGCCATTTAATCAGATATTGTAACTGATTTCTATACAACCTGGAATCTAAAATCCTTTCCACCACAAATTCTTCCTGACCATCGACTAGCACTGGGTCAGGGCAAGGAGAGGAACGTCCAGGAAACGTATTGGGTGTCGCAGCCTTTAGTAGGGATACATGAAAGACAGGGTGGATTCTCATAGTTCTGGGCAGTTGAAGACGACAAGCAACGGCACTTATAATTTTACTGATTTTATAGGGTCCAATGTACTTATGTCCCAACTTAGACGATGGAATCCTTAACTTAAGATTTCTGGTTGACAGCCAGACCAAGTCTCCTACCTTGAAAGCTGGTGCAGGTTTACGAAATTTATCTGCTGCTTTCTTGTACCTTTCTTGAGCCGATTCCAGATTTTCCTTTAGAAGATCCATATTCTTCTGTAAAGACGTGATTCTTTCAGCCACTGCTGGTAAAGGCGTTTCTATGGGAAATCGTGGTAGAATGTTAGGATGATAACCTAGATTAGAGTAAAAAGGAGACTGTTTAGTGGAGGCACTCTGAGAGTTGTTATACGAGAACTCAGCTAATGAAGTAGATCCACCCAATCATCCTGTAGGTGGCAGATAAAGCAGCGGAGATACTGCTCCAGGGTTTGATTGGTTCGTTCGGTCTGTCCATTAGTCTGGGGATGAAAAGCAGAAGAAAGGTTTACTTTAATGTCCAATGCTGCACAGAAATTTTGCCAAAACCTAGAAGTGAATTGCACCCCTCGATCCGAAATAACCTCATCCGGTACTCCATGTAAGCGAAACACATCTTTAATCATCAAATCTGATGTCTGTTTTGCAGTGGGTAAGTCGACACAAGGGATAAAATGAGCTGCCTTTGTTAGACGGTCAACCACCACTAGAATGGTGTTCTTCCCCTGAGAGGTTGGTAACTCCACAATGAAGTCCATAGAAATGGATCCCCACGGGCGGGACGGGGTGGGAAGAGGCTGTAACAGACCAGTTGGTGAGGAGCGAGGTGTTTTGCATCTTGCACAGACCTCACATGAAGTGACATAATTCAAAACATCCTTCCTGCAAGTGGGCCACCAAAAGAAACGAGAAAGAAATTCCTGTGTCTTTAGAATTCCTCTATGCCCAGCTATCTTGGAATCGTGAATGAGTTGCAATACTCTTAATCTGACTGTTTCAGGAATATACAGACGTTGTCCCTGAATCCACACACCATTCTTAAAGACAAGACTTACGTCCCTTGGGGGTTGTGCCAAAAAGGAATCCGCATGGTATGCTTCCTTGATGTCCTTAAGTAGGTCTTGATTATGAATTACTCCTAGGAATCTAGAGTCAGGAAGAATAGTCTTAGGAGGAGTAATTGGACGTGTCTCTGCTGAGTAAATCCTAGAGAGTGCATCAGCCTTTCCATTGCGCGATCCTGGTCTATAAGAGATGATAAAATTAAATTGGTTTAAGAAAAGATTCCAGCGAGCCTGGCGAGGAGTCAGGCACTTAGCCGACCTGATAAACTCAAGGTTACGATGGTCTGTCAGGACGACTATTTGCTGTGCAGCTCCCTGAAGAAGGTGTCTCCATTCTTTGAAGGCGGCAATAATGGCCAACAACTCTCTATTGCCCACATCGTAGTTCCTCTCAGCCGAAGACAACTGCTGGGAAAAGAAGGCACAGGGATGCAAGACATTCTTCTCACCTGTTCTCTGAGAGAGTATAGCTCCAACGGCACAGTCTGAAGCATCCACCTCTATTATGAAGGCAAGCTCGGGGTTGGGATGTACTAGGATAGGTGCAGTGGTAAATTTATCTTTTAGACGGGAAAATGCTTCCTGGGCTTGGGGAGTCCAGGAAAACCTAGACTCTTTCCGGGTAAGTTGAGTGATAGGTGACACTACCTCAGAGAAATTTCTAATGAAACGTCTATAGAAGTTGGCAAACCCGATGAAGCGCTGTACCTCCTTCACATTTCTAGGACTTGGCCAATCCTTGATGGCTTGGGTTTTGCTTCCATCCATACTAATTCCTTGTGTAGACAGTACATACCCCAGAAATTGAATTTCGGTCCTATGGAATTCACACTTTTCAAGTTTGATGTAAAGATGATTTTGTCTTAGACGTTCCAAGACCATTTTCACATGTCCATGATGTTCCTCTGTGGAGTTAGAAAAAATTAGAATATCATCCAAATAAATTACCACGAATGTATCTAGGAGATCCCTGAAGATGTCATTCACCAAGTGTTGGAAAGTGCTGGGGCGGTACTCAGACCAAAAGGCATAACTAGATATTCAAAGTGTCCATAGCGTGACCTGAATGCAGTCTTCCATTCATCCCCAGGTCTAATACGGACTAAGTTATAGGCCCCACGAAGATCTAGTTTAGAAAAAATTTTGGCATGTCGCACTCTCTCCAATAACTCAGGGATTAAAGGCAATGGATAACGGTTTCTAATAGTAACCTTATTGAGTTCCCTATAGTCTACGCATGGTCTCAGAGATCCATCTTTCTTCTTTACAAAGAAGATGGGTGCACCTGCAGGAGATGAAGAGGGGCGTATGAAGCCCTTGGCTAGATTTTCATCTATGTAATCCTTTAAAGCCTTTAGCTCGGGCCCCGCCAGGGGTAGATCTTACCAAAAGGTATCTCTGCTCCAGGCAATAATTCAATTGGACAATCATATGGACGGTGAGGAGGAAGCTGGTCAGCGTTCTTCTTGTCACATAAATCCACATAGTCCTGGTATACAGCTGGTAGTTCAGGGACTGACATGATTCCTTTAGGAACAGAGCAAGCTGAAACTTTTGGACTCATCTGTTTCTCTGGAAAGTGTAATTCCTTGGTCTCCCAGTTAATGGTAGGATTCTGAGCCTGCAGCCATGGTAGCCCTAGAATAATGGGAAAGTGGGGAGAAGAGATAAGCATAAAGGACAGTTTCTCTTGATGATCTTTACCCATAAGAACCCTCAAAGGCTCTGTTTCCTGATCCACTGGTCCAGAGGTCAGCAGGGAGCCATCCACAGTTTCCATCTGCACTGGAGTAGCCTTCTTCACTGAACGTATTCCCTGTTTCAGAGCAAAGGAGACATCCATAAAATTTCCACTTGCCCCTGAGTCGATCATAGCAGAGCTAGACACCCAAGCTGAGTCAACCCAGAGTTTGATGGAAAGAAAGCAATGAGAATTGTTTTTCTTACAACTCAGCTGGGACACCGCTGAGGAAACTTGAAAAATGGCAGCGTTTACACAGTCAACGTCCTCAGAGGTAACGGAGTTTAAGTCCGAGAAATCAAGATCTGTTGCTGCAGATCTCTCTGGAGCCTGAGGCTCGGACCTGACAGATCCCCTCTCGCAACACTCACAATGAATGAGTGCTGCAGTAGTCTTACGAGAACGGCTGGGGCAGTTTATAATGAAGTGCCCTGACTTACCACAATAGAAACATAGATTCTCCTTAAAACGATGTTCCTTGCGTGCATCACTAACCCGTCGTTGTAAAGAGTCTACCTGCATGGGTTCAGGTTCAGGTTCCCGTGTAATCCTACTCAAAGGTTCCTTAGCTGGAGAGGAAGGTAGGAAAAGGTTAGTACGATTGCTTTCGAACCATCTCTCTTGCCTGCGTTCAGTCAGACGAGTATCAATACGGATGCAGTAGTTAATAAAGTCACCTAACGCAGTGGGAGGGTCGGCACGAGCAAGTTCATCCTTAATCAGTGGAGATAACCCTTTCGAAAAATAGATTTTTTGGCGGAACTGTCCCAGGTGGTATCAAGGGCCCATCTCCTGAAATCCAAGGCATATTCAGCTACCGAGTGCTTACCTTGGCGCAAAGCTAACATGGCTGCTTCAGCTGTTGCACCTCGATTGGGGTCATCAAACACCTGCCCCATGGCTGAAATAAAATCATCAAGGTGATTCAAACAATCATCCTCAGTCTCAATCAGAGGGTTTGCCCACATTAAAGCCTTGTTGGTAAGCAACATAATTATAGTAAGCACCTTAGATCGTTCAGTGGGAAATTGTGAAGCATGTGCAGAAAAAAAAAGATTGCATTGATTAATAAATCCCCTGAATTTCTCACGTTCACCGCCAAAACGAAAAGGGGGCAACTTGGGGAATCCCAGCACTCGGGGCTACGGCAGGAGCCTGTACTCGCCCCTCTAGAACCTCAATCCTGGCTCGCAAATCCTGGGTAGTCTGTCCAACCACTTGCAAATTGTGATTATTGAGGTCCTGTAGATTTGTAAAACGGGTCTTTATATTCTGCAAATCTGCAAGGATATCAGTCACTCCGCAAAGTTCCTTTATGCGGGCCTCCATTTTCCAGATCTTTTAAGACAGGATTACTGGAATGGTTGTGAGAAGTCACAACCACTGTCATCACAGAAAGTACAACCGGACGTCTGATATCCACAGTACAGCAGACACAGCCTTCCAGACCCAGCAGACACTAACGTTTTGGCTTCAGAATCTTCTTCTCTGTTACCGTAAGTCCATGCAAACGTGGGTCTTTCAAAGAGCAGGGTTCAGAGTCCACAAGTGCTTCAGAGTTCCTCAGTAGGAATAGCTGGAGTACAAGGTCCAAGGCTTACAGGAGTCAAGTCACAGGTTCACTGCAGGCTAGATTCTGAAGCACTGATTGCTCAGCTGTGGCTGCTTAAGAAGCAAAGGAGAGAATCAGGGCGGGAACATGCAAGCTGGAAACTCCATTTTGACTGAGGGCAAGATAGCTGCAGCAAGACAGAAAGTAAAATGGCTGACGAACAAACTGAGTTTCAGGAATATATACATAGAACCTTACAAGTTGAGTCGCACAGAGCCAGAGGTTTTTGGGGTACTTGGCACCGAGCCCGTCGACTTCTATGAGGTATGTCACGTCTCTACCCGGCAATTGAATTAGAGTCGATTTTACTATGTAGAAGTGTATAAACTATAAATATATGTATATATATATGTCACAATGACATGTATATATATATATTTATATGTATTCTATGTGTGTATATTTAGTGTTTACAAGGAAATAAAGTTTTTTTTTAATTTCGATATTTTGTTCCCATAGACTTACATGGGACTTCCGCTATCGAAATCGGATATCGACGATATTTAGTGCTATCGGCGATACAATTTCGATACAATATTTTTAGATATCGAGCAATATCGCTCAACACTAGTGGCAGTACCTTAACTCGACTTGCTTGAGTATTTAATCAAATTGCATAGTTTTTTCTTCAGTGTTTGGCAAGTCAACAAGCCAAAGGATCCACACAATGGTCAATCAACATATTAAGCAAACATCCATTGTTGAATGACCCTGAATCACAGTATTGCAAAGATAGCAGGCAATAAGCTGTAAGAGGCAAACATCAGCCATTCAAAAATATAAAAAACTAACGTTTTAAACGGAATCTGTCACCCCATTTTGGCTATATCAGATAAAGATATGCCTGAATAGTGCGTCCCATAAGTAACCTATCGGTATCTATCAATCTATCATATATCCTGACACCCCTGTTTTCATGCCCAAATACCTTTGTAAAGTTTGGTTTTCTGTATGCTAATCTGGGCGGTCCTGTCCGGAGGGCGGTGTTTTTTGCTTCCTCCCCCCCGCTCCTCAGGACCGCCCAAAACACTGCCCTCTGGACCGGACCGCCCAGATTAGCATACAGAAATCTGAATTTAACAAAGGTATTTGGGCATGAAACCGGGGGTGTCAGGATATATGATAGATACCGATAGGTTCCTTAAGGCAGTGATTTTCAACCTTTTTTGAGCCGCGGCACACTTTTTATACTTAGAAAATCCTGGGGCACACCACCAACCAAAATAGCACAAAATGACACTAAAACAGTCATATTATACATATAGTTAATAATATAGATTTTAAATTTATTTTACTCACTCAGTGTGAAACCTGGGCCTGTTTTGATAAACACAAAAGGGATATCCTGGCAGGAATGGTGGAAAGACACACACGAAGCTCTTCCTCAACAGTTCTCAGTTTCTCCCTGTTTTTAGTTTTTATCGCAGTCAAGCTTGAGAAGCCCAGCTCACATAGATATGTGGTTGAAAATAGACAGCATGTGACCGCATGTATGTAAATCACCGGCACGAGAGAATCCTGACAGCGTGCAATGCGCACTGTGAGAATTCAGAAATTGACTAATTCTCATGTTTTTATTTATGTTAGGAGCATTAAAGGGGTTCTCCAGGTTTGTGCGGAGTCTGCAGTCATTCTATGTGACACAGACCTGGAGAACCCCTTTAATGCTCCTAACAAATAAAGACATGAGAATTAGTCAATTTCACAAATAATATTTACATCCAGGTACCTTATAGATGACGTCCTCTCTGGAGTCGTTCTCCTTTTCTTCATCTTGTCAAGATCCCATGAGGAGTTTTCTCATCCACAGCCGTCTCTGCAGACCTCCATCTTCTCCGCTCTTCTGCACCAACTCTCCGCACGATGCCCTTAAAGACAGAAGAGTCATTATAATGCCCCTAAATAAAAATATCTGCAATATACTGTCACCTCACACTATTCCGCTCCCTCCTCACACATCCCCCCTGTTCAGCATACTGTCTCCTCATATATTTACCCCCTCACTATACTGTCTGCTCACACATACCCTGACTCCCCAACTGTGTCCACATACATTCACCCGTTCACTCCCCATACTGTCTGCAACCATCCCCCATACTGTTTCCTTATACATGCATACTCTTTGGTACCCTCAAATCCCCCACACATATTAAATACCCCCATCCCCACTCCAAATCCCAGCCCCCACACATAAAATAGCCCCCCATCCCCACTCCAAATCCCCCACACATAAAATAGCCCCTCATCCCCACTCCAAATCCCCGGCCCCCACACATAAAATAGCCCCCCATCCCCACTCCAAATCCCCCCACACATAAAATAGCCCCTCATCCCCACTCCAAATCCCCGGCCCCCACACATAAAATAGCCCCCCATCCCCACTCCAAATCCCCCCACACATAAAATAGCCCCTCATCCCCACTCCAAATCCCCCCACACATAAAATAGCCCCCCATCCCCACTCCAAATCCCCCCACACATAAAATAGCCCCTCATCCCCACTCCAAATCCCCCACACATAAAATAGCCCTCCATCCCCACACATAAAATAGCCCCCCATCCCCACTCCAAATCCCCCCACACATAAAATAGCCCCTCATCCCCACTCCAAATCCCCCCACACATAAAATAGCCCCCCATCCCCCACACATAAAATAGCCCCCCATCCCCACTCCAAATCCCCCACACATAAAATAGCCCCCCATCCCCACTCCAAATCCCCCCACACATAAAACAGCCCCCCATCCCCACTCCAAATCCCCCACACATAAAATAGTCCCCCATCCCCACTCCAAATCCCCCCACACATAAAATAGTCCTCCATCCCCACTCCAAATCCCCCCACACATAAAACAGCCCCCCCATCCCCACTCCAAATCCCCCCACACATAAAATAGCCCCCCACCCCCAAATCCCCACACACATAAAGTAACCCCCCATCCCCACTCTAAATTCACCCCCCATACACACACATTATGCCCCCCCATCTTCGCTGGTATCTTCAGCTCCATATTGGAGCACACTTACCACCATCACTCCCCCACCTTGCCGCCGCCGCCGCGCCAGTGACGTCAGCAGCGTGATCACATGACCTGATCACGCTGCTGGCGTCGCTCTGACCCGCAGTCAGAGCTTCAATTGTACTGGCGTCTGTATAGACGCCAGTGCAATTGATTCCTGGCTGGGAGCCGGCACGCAGCAGCTTCTCTGCGCCGGCTGTCAGCTTGACAGCCGGCACAGGGAACCGCCGACTCTCAGGCCGGGGGCGGCAGAACACAGCCGCGGGGGAGACACTGCGGACCGCCGCATTAGGCGGCCCGACTGCGCCCCCCTGCCGGCTGCGCCCGGGGCTAGTGCCCCGGCTGCCCCCTAGATACGCCCCTGGGGGGCACCGTAGTTTGGGGAACTTTCCCCACGGTACACCCGACACTAGTGTGCCGCGGAACACTGGTTGAAAATCACTGTCTTAAGGGACGCACTATTCAGGCATATCTTTATCTGATATAGCCAAAATGAGGTGACAGATTCCCTTTAATGGCCCCGTCACACATACCGACACACCAGCGATCCCGACAACGATCAGGATCGCTGGTGTGTCGCTACATGATCGCTGCTGAGCTGCCAAACAGGCAGCTCAGGCAGTGATCTGGACAGCGACACTGCGGGTAACGTCGCCTAGTTACCCGCAGTGTACATTGGATACCAGCCCGCTGGTGCAGGGAGCTGGTAACCAAGGTACACATCGGGTTTCCAGGCGGTGCGCGGTGCATGGAAACCCGATGTGCACCTTGGTTACCAGCTCCCCCGCAGCAGCGCGTTGGTATTCAACGTACACATCGGGCTTCCAGGCACAGCCCCGTGCCTGGAAACCCGATGTGTACCTTGGTTACCAGCTGATCGCTGGTCTCCTGCCTGCCACATGCAGCGATGCGTGCTGGCCAGCAGGAGACCAACGATTAAAAAAATGTCCAGGACATTCAGCCACGATCAGCGATACCCAGCAAGGGGGGCTGATCGTCGCTGAATGTCACACACAGCGATATCGCTGGGAGATCGCTGTTGCGTCACAAAACTAGTGACTTAGCAGCGACGGGGGCTTAAGACTCATATGACAACAGTGTATGTTTGTTGAGCAAACTGTAGAACAAACACATAAATTCAAAAGTCAGCATATAGATAAAAGTCTATGCCTCCTGGATTACTGAATTTACATCTGGATAATTAAAATTAAATGCTGTGTCATCACAGTCCAGATGGCGGATGAGCAGCCCCAATCAAATTTCAAAGAAATTCAAGCTGTCCTCCAGGGTCAGGGTTCATCAGTGTCAGCATGATTTATCTGTTGAAATTTGAATGAAATGAAACTCTATGGCAGGAGACCCAGGATGACCCCACTGCAGACACAAACACATAAAAAGCTAGACTGCTTGTTTTCCAAAATTTACATGAGCAAGCCAAAATGCTTGTGAGAAAGCTTCTTGTGGATAGATGAGACCAAGATAGAGCTTTTTAATGAAGCATATCATTCTGCTGTTTTCCAAAAATGGAATGACGCATACAAAGAAAAGAACACTGTACCTACAGTCAAATATGGTGGCTCCAGTGTATGATGGGCCCCATGGATGATGCTCCAGTGTCTTATGGGCCAAAATAATGCTCCATATATAATGGACCCCATTTATAATGCTCCAGTGTATAATGGACCCAATAAATGCTGCTCCAGTGTCTGATCTGCCCCATTTAGAATGCTCCAGTATATGATGGGCCCCATGGATGATGCTCCAGTGTCTTATGGGCCAAAATAATGCTCCACATATAATGGGCCCCATTTATAATGCTCCAATGTATAATGGGCCCCATAGATGCTGCTCCAGTGTCTGATCTGCCCCATTTAGAATGCTCCAGTATATGATGGGCCCCTTGGATGATGCTCCAGTGTCTTATGGGCCAATCTAATGCTCCATATATAATGGGCCCCATTTATAATGCCCAGTGTATAATGGGCCCCATAGATGCTGCTCCAGTGTCTGATGTAACCCATTTGGAATGCTCCAGTATATGATGGGCCTCATGGATGATGCTCCAGTCTATGATGGGCCCCATATATCATTCTCCAGTGTATAATGCTCCCCATATATTGCTCCCAACATTAAAAAAAATGAAATACCTCTCCTTGCTGGGCACTGCTCTACTCTGGTCTCCTTAGCGTCGCCATCTTCCAGCTCTCTGCACTTGGACTGTTTAGGCAGAGGGAGTACAGACTTGACGTCATTGCGCTCTCTTACCTGAATGCCACTGTCAGGAAACGCGGAAGACATCACAACGGTGGAGCAGGGAGAGGTAAGTATTGCAAGTGCTGTGGCCCTGAGCAAGCAGGGGGGACCCACTCGTGGGTGACGGCACTGGCACAGGGCCCCTCATAGAACGCCGGTGTGTCTGAACGCGAGTGGGCCCCCCCACCGTCAGAGACACTTTTGCGTACTATGAGAAGCCCTGTGCCAGTGCAGTCGCCCACGAGTTGCCCCCCCTACCTGCTCAGGTAACCGGAACTTGCCCTGGTGCGCCAGGTTCTGACACCGGCCCTGGGGGGGTACAGCCCAGTTAGGGAGGTGGAAAAACTGGCATATGTTGAGGTGTATGCTGCACGTTCAGCTGCTGCAAATTGAGGAATTGGAGAAGTCGGAGGAAGAAAAGGACAAAGCGAGCCATTTTGCTGGCAACCTATGTGTCATCAGGGGAAGGTGGTACAAAATCCTTTGAAACCCAGGCATGGTTCATTTTAATGAAGGTGAGATCACCAACATTTTGGGTCGACATCCGGGTCCTTCTTTCTGTCAGGATTGATCCAGCTGCACTGAACAATCTTTCTGATAGCGCACTACCAGCAGGGCAAGCAAGCTCCTGTAAGGCATATTGTGGCAATTCAGGACAGGTGTCCAGTTTGCAGCCCCAGTAGTCTTCTGTCTGTTGCAATTGATTCATTATCTCCAGTCGTGCGAGCGTTACTCGAGAAATCAGTCCACAACATGGTCATGAAACCCCTGTCTCCAACGCCACTTCGGCTGTGTCCACGACGAACACCTCTTCCATTTGGCCCAGTACGGCTCGTGCTAGAACCTGCACCGCTGCTGTGTGCTGGGAATGCCTCTAACAAACGGTTTACCAAAGTTGCTTGTTTGTTTTCCAATATTAGCTCTAGGTTCTCTTGTGGCATGAAGTTCTGTAATTTTCCTTTATAGCGTGGATCGAGGATGCTGGCCAACCAGTAGTCTTCAACCTTCATAATTTTGGCAATGCGGGGGTCCCTTTTAAGGACCTGCAAGACATAATCACACATGTGGGCCAATGTTCCAGGTGTCAATGATACACTTAGAGTAGTGGGTGGAGGAGGACTTTCTGCCAAAAAGGGTACTGTATCAGAAGCGTAGAGCTGTATACAGTGTAGGGGTAATTGTAAATCTCCGTATATATTTCCGGAGTAACAGACAGACGCTCACAGGCTCAGTATGGATTAGACAAGAATATAAAAAGCAGATCCGCAAGAAATAATCACACATGTGGGCCAATGTTCCAGGTGTCAATGATGCACTTAGAGTGGTGGGTGGAGGAGTACTTTCTGGCAAAAAGGGTACTGTATCACAGGCGTACAGCTGTATACAGTGTAGGGGTAATTGTAAATCTCCGTATATATTTCCGGAGTAACAAACAGACGCTCCCAGGCTCAGTATGGATTAGACCAGAAAATAAAAAGTAGAAAAAGGGTAATGTATTAGAAACGTACAGCTGTATACAGTGTGGGGGTAATTTTTAAATCTCCGTATATATTTCCAGAGTAACAGACAGACGCTCACAGACTCAGTATGGATTAGACCACAATATGAAAAGCTGAAAAATGGTACTGTATCA
>JARQOD010000005.1:371280710-371364476 GCA_033576555.1 Oophaga sylvatica
GATTCTCAGTTTGAAATGATTTTATCTTTCTTTGTTATGCCTTTTTGCCAGGGCATTTTTTTTTTTCAGCTTGAGACATCGGGGTACACCTATCTTCTGACGAGCCCAAAGTTCTGGTAATTGATGTTGGGTAAATGAGAAATCGTTTTTTTGCGGTCCGGATTCGTACCTCCATAGCCATTGTATTTTATCTGTTGTCTACCCTTTTCTCCCCATCGCATGGCCCTTTTTTTCCCTATCAGTTCATGTAAGAATTTGGCCTATTTCGTGAAAACCTGCACCTTCCCATGCAAATTGTGGGGGAAAGGGGGGTTTCCAAATGCAAAATCTTCTAGATTTTACGGCCTATCCACACGAAAAAAAATTTTTTTTTTTACGTTACTAGTGATTCAGAAGGGAAAATCTCAGTTTGAAATTGTTTTGAGCATCTAGTTCTTGTTATGCAGGCCTCATCGACAGGCCCAAAAAATGATTCTGTTACTAACTTAATACAGCAGGGGACATCTCACGTACAACTTATTTGGATCATGTAATCAATGTTATAAAGGCCTCATCCACACCGAAAAAAACTAAAAAAAATCTGTTGCTAATGTCATACTGTAGCGGATTGGCTGCACTGCAGCCTTTCAACAAGTTTTATTAGGCATCCAAATCCTAACAATAACCGGAAATCCTGTACTAAGTCTGTATTCGAGGTTTGGTTCTGGACACTAGGTGTCCAGTACGGATCCTGAACTTTACAGTTAGGGTTTGATCATAAAGAGGTAAACAGCCTTTAAAATACAAAGCCCAGTGACTTTGGTCACTGTTCAAATATTTCTGACCCTTGCTGTATGTATGAATATATATGTATGTGTATATATATATTTATATACTGTATATATACAGTACTCGGCATAAATGGGTACACCCCCTACTGAAAAGTAAGATTCTAATCAATATCTCACTGAACACAAGAACAATTTCCAAAATTTTGACAACACTGAGTTTCATAGAACAATTTTTTAGCCCATAACATGAAAGTAAGTTTAAAAATATAACTTTGACTAAAAAAACTTTAGTTTTTCTCAAAGTAGTTTATGCAAAAATTAATACACCTCACATTAAAACCTGCTATATCTAGTATTTTCTATGACCACCATGATTTTTAAGGACAGCACAAAGTCTTCTAGGCATGGAATGAACAAGTTGGTGACATTTTGTAACTTTTATCTTTTTTCATTCTTCAAGAACGACCTCTTTTAGTGCCTGGATACTGATGCTCAACTTGTCTCTTCAGAATTCCTTATAGATCTTTGATTGGCTTCAGATTAGAAGACATATTTGGCCACTGAATCAATTACAACCTGTTCTTCAGAAATGCAACAGATTTGTGTTTTGGATCATTGTCATGTTCGAAAAGTGCATACCAAGGGCACAGAGTGATGGTCGCATTTTCTCTTTTAATATAGATCAGTATGTCTGTGAATTCATGATCACACTAATAAAATGTAGCTCCCCGACACCAATAACCTTCATGAAACACTACATAAGGACACCGTCACCACTATGTTTCACTTTAGGCATCACTTTACAGCACTGGGTTGTGCAGAGTTCTAATCTTGCCAGGGACAACTTTTAAATGGAGTTTGTATGCTCTCCCCATTTTGTGTGGTGTCTTCCACGTACTCTAGTTTCCTCCCACACTTCAAAGACATCCTGATAGGAAATTTAGATTGTGAGTTCTAATAGGGGCATTGAAAATAATGTCTGTAAAGTACATCAAAGATTTCTGAATAATATTATGAGATTTTAAAAATGATGCTAGCATAAAGGTGATATGGTAAATGTTAGTACCATATGTAAGTACTTGTATGACTACCTGTAATAAAGAAAGAAAAAACAAGATTGAAAATGGCCCATTTTTTCTCAATTTTCAGTGAATTTCATTTTTCTTATCTACAATATCACCCTAAATTTATTATTGCAATTGTACCCACAATTCTTCATAACATTTCCTTGTAATTATATGAGCCAGCTTTCAGTCAGTTCTGGGGTGTGGTTTCAACCACCGCTCTCTATGCACTGAGCAGTGACTGGAGCCATGCCAGCCCACCCCTACTACTGAAAGCCTGAGTCTGTCAGGAGGAATAAAGTTCATTTCCTCCTGCTAACCTGCAGATTAAGCCCATATCTGCAAGTTAATAGCATTTTTTACATGACAGGTGACATTTAAATTGCAACTTTTTAACATATTTGTATCCTGCTCATTTCTAACACATAATAATTGTGGTGCACAACATATATGATACTATTTTTTCTTGATTTAATGGATTCAGTTAATTTAAAATGTTAATAAAAACAAAATCTTACCATGCCTCTGGGTTATGGTGTGGGTTTAAATAATTTAAGAAAGGTTTAATGTAAAGCATAACCATAAAATATTAATAAAGCATGAGTTCTGCAGAATGGAATAAAAATATCTTATACAAAATATAAGTTTTATACAGAATTGTGATTGAAGATTCCTGAAAGAAAGTTATTGTTTAATCCTATGGCATCAAAGCCAGTTTTTGCTTGTACGCCAGTTTTTTTTACTTTTCTATTGTCGCATTCCAGCAGCCATAACTTTTTATTCTTTAGACAACATTGTCATAAAAGGACTTGTTTTTTTTCAGAATAAATTGTGTTTGTCATTGACATCATTTTAGGGTATAAATAACTTAACTTCTTAACGACCACTGATACTGATTTTAACAGCGGCAGTTAAGGGGTCTTATTCCTCAGCGCTGCTTTTAACGACAATGAGAGATGAGTGAATAGAGCTCCCCAGCATCAGAAAATCTCAGTGGTTTCAGTTACCGGGGGTAGCTGAGACCCTGGGGAGCATGATCAGGGCTGGTTTTTCCTGTCCACTATCACGTTATCGCCATTATTCCTTTAATCACATTAAAAAAAAGTAAAGTTTTATTTAAAATAATTTCTCTCTCCTCTGACATAATCTAACATGACCTTAGTCATCACCCCATGGACCTCCTCCTTCTTCCAAAGCAAAATGGTGGGCACATGTGCAGTGAACCCACTGAGGTCCTACTGCCTGCACCCGGCAATCCCAGGGATTTTTCTCATTGGTTGCTTACTTTTGATTACTGTGATAGACCCTATCACAGTTACCAAAAGCCCAATATTTAGTAAATATGGCAGCACTTGGACTGTGCCTCTGTCTTCTCTCCTTATAGTTGTTCTGGGAGAGAAGAGAGATACACTACATTCAAAGAGCTGTCCTGTCAAATAAAAAATAATCACATTTCTAGCTGGATTTCAATAGATCCTCCCATAATTTTTTTGATTCTTTGCTTTAACTAGGGTTAGGGTTTTTCAAAAGTACAAAATGTATTTATATTTTTAATGTTTTTTGCTACTTTTGCACAAAAAAAAGTTTAAAAACATGTAAAACAAATGTTCGGGTCACTATATTCTGACACTATATCTTTTTTATTATTCTTCCATAGATGGAGCTGTATAAGGGCTTGCTTTAAGCTGGTCAAGCTGCAGTTTATATTCGTACCATGTTTTGATAACATTTTTTTTCTAGGTGATAGGAATGATAAAAAAATTACATTTAATTTTTTACACGGTTCACCATGCAGTGCAATTGATATGTGAACTTTAATTTGTAGATTTATACTATTATGATGATATTATAACTTTTTTTTATATTACGGTATACTTTTTTTTCCCAAGAAAACAACAGTTTTTAAAAATTACCTTTTTTTCTTGTGTTATTGTAAGATCTCTAATCTTTTTAATATTTCTGTTTAAAGAAATGTGTGAGGACAAGTTTTCGGCAGTTGTGGAAAAAGTGCTGCAAAATAAGAATGCTTTCATAATAGAAAAATAGAAGTGTAATGGTTTATTTTTTATTAACAAAACACAAAATGGATAAACAAGAGAGAAATCTAAATCAAATTTAATTTACTTTTCTCATGAGTGATAATATCCATGTATTCTTGAAGGTAAAAATACTGTGGATCTGATAACTTTCTGCAGCATGCCCTTTTGTATTGTATTTTTTTCTGGATTTGCCACTTATTTTTCCAATTTTTTCATATTATTAACTACTCTTATTACTATTATTTTCTCCATAGGTTATCCAGGCCGTCTTCTTTGGTATTTGTGTTCTATCGGACCTGTCCTGTCTTCTAACAAAAGGCAGTGACAACCTGGAACAAGAACGTCAACTGAAAAAGCTCATCTCCCTCCGTGATTGGATGATGGCCGTCTTAGCATTCCCTATAGGAGTTGTAAGTACTCTTTACTGATGAAGGGAATGGTATTGCTTCTTTTTTTGTAGCTCTAAGTAGATAAAGTGTAACTTTAATATAAAAAGCAAGTTTTATGCACGTGAATAGAACAATTCATACAAATTACATAATTTTTATTAGTTTTAGTATATCTACATGTCGATTGTATAGTCATCATACCTGGTGCCCTTCTTTTGATCGATCTTGCCCCTTGCCCCTTTTTCTCTTTTCTGTTGCCCATCTTCTCAAAATGACTGTCTGATGTCTGTGACTTTATGCTTGTCATATAAGGGGGAGTGGGCATGTCTGGGAAATCTAAGGGTATGTTTCCACGGTCAGGAAACAGTTAGGATTAGCTGCGTGTTTGACGCTGTGCGTTGGCGCAGCGTCAAACACGCAGCGTCCAGATGTTACAGCATAGTGGAGGGGATTTCAAGAAATCCCGTCTCCACTATGCTTCAAAACATGCAGGCGGAAGACCTGCATTTACGGACATGCGGCTCGTCTTTTTAGACCGCAGCATGTCCTATTCCCTTGCGGCGACGCTGCGTCGCCGCAAGGGAAATAACACAGGCCTGTGTAGCCTGCGGTCATTCCGGATTTGTTCCGGATGTGTTCCATGAACACATCCGGATTGATCGCGCGTTCCGTAGGGGGCGGGGCTTTGGGCGGAGCGGACTTTCCGCTCCGTCCAAAGCGCTGTGTTTCCGGAACGTGGAAACACAGCCTAATAATGCTTTCCTTATAGAAGTCCCTGACATCATTCTAGAACAGTGGAACATGTATCCTGATTAAATATAAGAGGGTCACTTTATTGATTTGAAGATTCATTGTGAATGTATAGAAAATGTTTACATTTTGGAACAGCACATTTGAAAGGGAACCTGTCACGAGAAAAAATGCTATTAACCTGCAGATATGGTGTCAATCTACAGGTTAACAGCATTATTAGCCTGCCTGGCGCCTGCAAATATCCGAAATCTGCAGGGAGAAAATTAAGTTTATTCCTGCCGCAGTGTTCGAGTTTCAGTCACAGGGGCGGTGCTGGCGCAGGTTCAATCACCTCTCTGAGAATACATGATGGCAGATGTAACCGCTCCCCAGACATCCGGCCCCAGTGCTGAGTCAGTGTCAGTCAGGGCCAGGGCTGTGGTTACTGCCACTGCTTGTATACTCAGAGCGGTGATTGAACTTGCGCCGCCCCCATGACTGAAACCCAAATGCTACGAGGTTCCTGAAATTGTTCCAGAAAATGGAATATTTATCCCAGACAATTATTGCAATTACACATGTTTTGTTATGCACATGTTTATTTCTTTTGAACTTACTGGAACAACACAAATGGTGAAAACTATTTTGGAATGGTGCCAACAATTTTGTATGAAATTCTGTCAAACTTGCCTTTTTTTGTTTTTTTTTGTGTTGTGTCAATACACACAAAGGGAATAAACATGTGTATAACAAAACGTGTAATTGCTATAATTTTCTGAGAAAAATACTTAATTTTCTGGAGCAATTTCAAGGGTGCCAACAATTTTGGCCATGACTGTACAAAACAAACATCATTTTGCATTAAGGGTTATTTGCCATTTTGAGAACAGGGTAGGATTGAAGTCTATGAGGAAGGTTACACAACAAGAAAATGGCATTTCACAAATGAGAAATTTGGTTCCTAAACATGTCTTGCCTATCCATTAGTATGAAATCTCTGGAGCTTTGATTGGCTGCATGACAAATCAGTAGAGGAAGTGCATAGACTGGCAAGTGACCCGGGCAGCAGTACAGGGGAGCATAGGATCAATAGGTAAGTATATGTTTCATTTTAATTTTTTCATTTTTATGGCCATACTTGGGCCCATTTTAAAAATAAAAATAAAATAAGCAGCCCTTTTACACATTATATCATTATATTAGCCTGGAGACTGAATATTTATTTTTTTAACAACTTTTTTTTTGCTCTGATAAAATGACATTTGTTTAAAACAATTCTCATTTACTCCTTGTATAATGTCACATATAGAAGGTACGTATAACTAGTGATGAGCGAGTATGCTCGTTGCTCGGGTGATCTCCGAGTATTTGGGTGTGCTCGGAGATTTAGTAAGTGTCGTCACAGCTGCATGATTTGCGGCTGCTTGACAACCTGAATACATGTGGGACATGATTGCCTGTTTGTTAGGGAATCCCACATGTATTCAGGCTGTCTAGGAGCCGCAAATCATACAGCTACGGCGACACATACTTAATCTCCAAACCCAAATACTCGGAGATCCCCCAAGCATGCTCGGGAAAACCTGAGCAATGAGCATACTCGCTCACCACTAGTGCCAACCTACTTTCTCTCCTATTTTGCACTAATGAGAGGCAAAAACACTGAAACAGCTTTCTGAAAATGGAAGTCTTTTCATTTTGGAGAAGAGACTAGTTTGGCTCAGTAACCTAAGTGTGGCAAGGCTCATTATAGAGTTAATATTGGCTTAGAGAGTGGATAACTCCAAATGATGGCACTAGAGCTGGGGTGAGCATTTAATATTCCCGATGTGCCACATGAGAGACTGTGACTGTTGTGGAAGGCAGAATCTATAGGCTGAAATTAATTATTAATATAACTAATATTTTATATTAATATTAATTGCATCTCTTGATTGAGCAGAATTAAGTATGCAGACATTTCCCTTTATACTGTATGAGCCTGCACACAGCCCCATATATAGACAGTATGAGCCCCCATATAGCCCCTATATACATGGTAAACACCCACATAGCCTCTCTATATACAGTATGAGCCCCCACATAGCCCCCTAAATACAGTGTGAGCACTCACATAACCTCTCTATATACAATATGAGCCCCCCTATGGCCCCACATACTGTGTGAGCCCCCACATAACCTCTCTACATACAATATGAGGCCTCACTTAACCCCCTAAATACAGTATGAGCCCCCACATAGCCTACCATATTATTATACTATGTTCACATGAACAGTATTCTGTGAGTCAGGGTCGCACTAAGGCACCGGGACACCGGAGAATCCTGGTGCCCCGCCCCCAGCTCCAGCTCCTTCATTAGTCCCTGCCAGGGTTGGTCTGGCCTGGCAGGATACCAGGGAAATGCCCCGTGGAGGGCCCCGATGAGAAAGAATAGGTCGCGGGGGCCCTTTATAAGTGTGTCCGAACAGTTAATGCAGGCCGAGCTCTCACCCTGACCACAGAGACACTCCCACTGTCTCTGGATTCAGGAGGTAGACATTCTTTGTGAGCAGTGATATGAACCGTTCACTGCTTTCCCGCTTTATCTGTGTGTTGCTGGCTATAGCAGTGGTGTCAGGTCTCAGCACGCTGTGCTCTCCTCCTCTGCTGTCCTGACCGTAATGCCAGCTGCCACTTTTTTTTATTTTCACAAGTGTATAAAAAGAAAAGGAATCACAAAATTTGTTGTGAAATTTCTCCTGAATGTGTCGATACCCCATATGTGGGGGTAAACCACTGTTTGGGCGCACGGCAGAGCTTGGAAGGGAAGTAGCGATGTTTGACTTTTTCAATGCAGAATTGGTTGGAATTGAGATCGGACGCCATGTCACGTTTGGAAAGCCCCTGATGTGCCTAAACAATGGAAACCCCCCACAAGTGACAGCATTTTGAAAACTAGGCCCCTTAAGGAACTTATATAGATGTGTGGTGAGCACTTTGATCCCCCAAATGCTTCACAGAAGTTTATAACATAGAGCTGTGAAAATAAAAAATCATTTTTTTTTCCACAAAAATCTTTTTTTTCCACAAAAATCTTTTTTTTCCACAAAAATGATTTTAGCCCCCATTTTTTATTTTTCCCAAGGGTAACAGGAGAAATTAGACCCCCAAAGTTGTTGTGCAATTTGTCCTGAGTACGCTGATGCCCCATATGTGGGGGTAAACCACTGTTTTGGCGCAAAGCAGAGCTCAGAAGGGAGGGAGTACCGTTTGCATTTTGAACGCAAAATTGGCTGTAATCGATGGTGGCATCATGTCGCATTTGGAGACCCCTTGATGTAACTAAACAGTGGAAACCCCCTAATTTTAACTCCAACCCTAACCCCAACACACCCCTAATCCTAATCCCAACCCTAACCACAACCCTAACCCCAACACACCCCTAACCCTAATCCAAACCCTAACCATACCGCTAACCACAACCCTAACACTAATCTCAACCCTAACCATAACTCTAACCACAAACTTAACCCCAACGCACCCCTAACCCTAATCCCAATCCTAACCCTAATCCCAATCATAATTCCAACCCTAACCCAAACCCTAACCCTAAAACTTTAGCCCAACTCACTTTAGCCTAACCTTAACCCTAAAACTTTAGCCCAACTCACTTTAGCTTGACCCTAACCCTAAATCTTTAGCCCAACTTACTTTAGCCTAACCCTAACCCTAAAACTTTAGCCCAACTCTCTTTAGCTTAACTCTAACCCTAACCCTAAAACTTTAGCCCAACTCTAACCCTAACTCTAATCCTAACCCTAACCCTAAAACTATAGCCCAACTCACTTTAGCCTAACCCTAATGGAAAAATGGAAATAAATATATTTTCTTTATTTTATTATTTTTCCCTAACTAAGGGGGTGGTAAAGGGGGGGTTTGTTTACTATTTTTTTTATTTTGATCACTGTGGATAGCGTTTATCACAGTGACCAAAATGAACCAATAGGAAAAATCTTCCTACTGTTGCCGGGTGCCGAACGGCAGATCGCCGCGAGTGCACTGCGCATACGCCCGCCATTTTCTGACCAGAAGATGATGGCGGTGCCCACCAGAGGATACAGGAGGGCCCGAGGACCACCGGGAGGTACGGGAGGGATCAGGGACCCTAGTTGTCTCTCCTCTGATGTGCGATCACATCAGAGGAGAGAGAAATTAAATGGCATATCGGATTTTTTTTGCGGTCACCGTTATATGGTTAATAACGCTGATCGCAACCTCGGGGTCGGTTAAAACCGACCCGAATCTTGTTCTCTGGAATATCAGCTACCCCCGGCAGCCGAGACCCCGGAGAAAATCCGACTCTGGGGGGCGCTATACACTTTTTCCACAACGCCGTTAATTAACGGCACTGTGGTTTAAGTACCCTTAACTCCGCAGTTAAAAGACATATCGGCGGTCGTTAAGGGGTTAATAAGCATATCAATCTTAAACAAATCCTGGTTTATTAATGGGATGACTGAAAGATGAAGAGGAGACAGACAGGATAATAAGATGTTATAGTTTGATCACGGTGATCCTAAAACTGTACAAAGCATTATCCTAAGTCACGCTCATAGTATCCTAAACATCCAACCTAGAAAAAGGGGCATTCCTAACATGATATCTCCTAATAGTATGCAAAAAATCAAATATAAACACAAATATAAATCATAGTGTTACACCTGAAGAGGGGACATACCAGGAATGCAAACGATAGGGCTGTGTCCACCCCACACCTGACACACACTGTGAGTGGAAGAAGCAGTTAGAGAAACAGCGCCTGTCATACTATAAGGTTTTTTAGCCTCCTATATATTGTATGCACTCTAACATGGCCTCATATATATGTACAAACATAGTATACATTTTATTAAAAAAAACGCATACTCGCCTCACTCCCATTACCCTGCTTCACTGACGCACAACAGACGTGATGTAATGACGTCATCACTCTGCTGCCTCAGTCGCAAACACTGATTGGTGGAAGAAGGAATCAGTCCTCCACTAGTTTATTCACTGCTGTCTGTATCCTGAGGATGTGGATAGCAGTGCTATTGGAATGCGGGCAGTGGTGGACGAGTTCATTGTCCAGCCTATGGGCCACTATTTTCATCCCTTTGGCTGTCTTGGTCTGCTGGTTGGACTGGAACAGTCAGAGGGCCAGATGTGGCCTTGGGCCGCATTCTACCAAGCTCTGCACTAGAGTCAGCTGTCAGCTTCCTTTTCCAGGAGGAGGCTGTCTGAATACTGTACTTTTTTTTCTCCAGGGAACATTGCTGGGCCTAGAAGTCTACCTACACCAGCTTCTCAAGAAACTTTACACTTTATCCACATGTATCATATGGAGAGCCCATTGATTTCAAGATTCGTGTAATGTCTCATTTAGTGCTGCAGGGGAATTGAACACCGGTTGGAGGACTCATTTAATTTTAACAAGAAACATTTCTCTTGTTGTAACTGGTTTGAAGAGAACATTTCGTATGTTTAGGGTACAATTTTTATTTCACAGTTACATAAAACACGCTAATAATCCACAAAAAAAAAGTGCATTATTTTTGGCATGTAGCCATGTTCTACTAGGTAGGAAATTTAGGATTTAGGAATTTGGCCATGAAATTTGGGTCTTAAGTGTCTTGGCTAGCATGTCACAAGTTATCAGAAATCAAAGAGTAAATTCAGTAAAAACACACAAGGCTGAAATGCCAACATACAAATCAAATATTCTGAAATACTATTGCTATATCAAGAATGTGGTCACAATCTAATGCAAATGTACAAAGGCTCAGAATGAAAGCAAACACAAATCATACTCATAGAAAAGATATGCTGAAAGAGTCAAGGTAGAAAAATACAGAACATTTTTATTGAGACATAAATACAGGGAGCAGGTCACATACAAGTAACACAGTAAAAAAGATGGCATGCTCAGCGAGAAGCGAATGTAAGTGGTCAGAGTTATATCAACAGACAGATATATAATTAAACAATAAGTGTGCATTTTATATAGGAGGGACATAACCCTCAATAAGTCAGCCAATTAGAACCACTACATAGAATATACAAGAAATCGTTTGGCTTATGATACCATGTATACCATATTTTACACACTGAGACAAATATAAGTCCGAAAAAGGCAAAAAAAACATAGTATAAACATTTCCACATGAACCCCTGCCCTGATGCACGTTTCAGTGCATGGCCTACTTCTGGGGATGGTATGGGGGATGTTTCCACAGGGAAATTGAACGCTTGTTGCCAGACTCATTTCATTTTAGGAAGCAAGAAACATTTCTTTTGTAACTGGTTTCATGAAAATATTTTGATAAGTTGAGAAAGGCGCTTTTATCTTTTTAAGATTTAACAAACGATATAATAGTCCACAAAAACATGTAAATGAGGAAATGAAGGAGAGAAAGCGATGGCAGTTCTAGACATATCTAGGGAAGACCAGATCAAAGCTATTCGGACCCAATTACAAGATCGTGCAGTGCTCGGTTCATGAATGGTTAAATTCACAATTGGCAAGTAGTAGAGAATGAAGAGCACGGCACTCGCCATTGGCATATCTGTTAAAAGGCAGCTTTATTCGGTCATTAGATGACAAGCAGAGGCATTAAGAAAAGGAGCAACAACTGTTTTGCTTGAGTACACCCTTCTTCCAGCTCTCTTTCTTCCAGCTTCACTTTTTTTTTGGAAAAGCTTTTACTCATGCGAAAGAGCTGTTGTTTATTTTCTTGATGTCTCTGCTTGTCATCCAATGACTGAATAAAGCTGCTTTATCTGATTGAGGGGCCCAATTGCCTGTCCCTTCTCGCGGAGTAGGATGGGCAAATTCTATCAGTCTCTTAGTAGCATAATATCTGGTTGGACTCATCGTGTCGGGGGTGCGCAGCCCACTGAATTTGTTGCGTTTGGGAGTTTAGGAAGGATGACGCACTTCAGTAGCTTTCAAGACATAGCGTCATCAGTGGCGACATAGCCACACCTCTTGTGACAGGAATTGGTTTATTAAAAAAGTATAGAAAAAAATAGCTCCAAGTGGGTGAGGTCGAGTTCTGCATTGTTGGATCAGTCACACAGTGGAAAGATAGATGTTTAGAGTGGAGGGATGACTAGCAATATATGCCCTACTTCAGTACTGTTCAGTCAATTGAAGAAGGTTCTTTATTCTGAATTATCTGTAGCCAGGCACTATCTACCACCAGGAGCAATTACAGTGTTAATTGAATTCCCAGGCAGACACTTGTGGTTTACAGTGTGCTGGAGTTGGAGCAAGGAGAAAGGGGACCAGCTGCCCCAGCACACACAATGTCAATCATTTTACCTTAGAGAGTTTTCTGCACTTATCTCCTGGGACTCCTAGTTTGAAGGGAGACATAAAGGGGTTTTCCCAGGAACAAAAGTTTATTTTAATCAATAGAATTTTGAATAATGTTTTTTTCCACAATTGGATATGTTTAAATAAAATGTTCATGTGCTGAGATAATCTTATAAATGTGTCCTTGCTATATACTGAGTAATGGCTGTATCTGAACTCACAGGGACATGGTCTGATCATACCACAGTTCCTGGGTGGGGGGAGCAAAAGAAAGTATACAGACAGGACAGCACAGGATCATAGCTGATTCTTTTTTGTGCGGTAAAACATTTCACTGCTTGTTTTTAAACAATGTTTTACTTCAAAGAAAGAATCATTTGCAATCCCATGTTATAATGTCTGAATTCTTTTTTTCTTCCCCTTGCCTAGGAACTGTGGTACGATCAGACCATGTCCCTGTACGGTCAGACACAGCCATTACACAGTAGGGACACATTTATAAGATTATCTTAGCACAGGAACATTTTATTTAAACACATCCAATTGCAGAAAATATTATTGTTCAAATTCTATTGATTAAAATGAACTTTTCTTCTTGGTAAAACCCTGTTCAGCTAACAGTGTCAGTGTGGCTAGTGCCAGCAGGAGGAAGCCTTGATCACATGTGCCACTGGATCCAAGCAGAGACCACTAGCAGAGGCTCTCTCAACCTAGGAAACCATTCAGAAGGGGTGAATATTGGTCCCTTTGCAATGGGAAGGATTTTTACAAGATTCAAAAACCATTCCTGACTACTGTTTTATGGCCACACGAACCATATGCTGAAGTTCAAGATTGCTGTAATGAAAATATTCCGCAGGCACATTTGTTTAATCGCTAAGGCACTGTTGGAGAGCAATTATATTGTTCTTGGATTTTTACATGAATTGGATCCATGATCAGACCATGTAACATCACATGGTTCTTGTTGAAGCTGAGAATACTATAAAAACCACTTATCTATTATGATCTTTGCAGGAATACCTTTTGTGTGGGAGTAAGTAGAAAGAATATTGAACAATAAAAGACTGTGATATTTTAGAAGCGTAAAATAACCTGGGAGTTTATTTCAGTGGATTAGGATATTCTGTAAGTGTCTGATAGAAATAGGTCCTACCTGTTATATCCACAAGTTCATTGGCTTGTGAAAGTATTCATTCCCTTGGCATTTTCATGTTTTGCTTCCTCACCATCTGGAATTTCAGTTTTTTTTATGGTTTGCATCAGTTCAGGTAAAGAACATGCCTACAACTGCGAACATTTGGTTTTCTTTTTATTGTGAAGCAAACAACAAATGGGATAAAATAACTGAAAACTTCAGAATGCATACCTATTCATCCCCCTAAAATCAATACTTTGTAGAGCCTACTTTTGTGGCAATTATAGCTGCAAGTCACTTTGGATAAGTCTCTATGAGCTTTTCACATCTTGCCACTGGGATTTTTGCCCTTTCTTCAAGTCAAAACTGCTCAAGCTCCTTCAAGTTAGATAGTTTCCTCTGGTGAACAGCAATCTTCAAGTCTGACCACAGATTCTCAATTGGATTAAGGACAAGGCTTTGATTAGGCTACTCGAAAACATTTACACGTTTCCCCTTAAACACTCAAGCGTTGCTTTAGCAGTATGCTTTGGGTGATTGTCTTGTTGGCAGGTGAACCTCTGTCCTAGTCTCAAATCACTGACAGACAAACAGGTTTTGCTCAAGAATATCCCTGCATTGCACCATCCATCTTCACCTTGACTTGGATCATTTTTCCTGTCCCTGCTTCCAAAAAACATCCCCACAGCATGATGCTGCCACCATCGTGTTTCACTGTGGGGATGATGTTCTTGGAGTGATGAGCTGTGTTGGTTTAAGAGACAAAAAAAGGGGAAAAAGTAGCGTGTACAGGCAAGTATCACCACAAATGGTATGACAAATAAAAATGTTAATTTTTATTGAGACAATTAAAGTTAGACAAGCAACAGACAAGTTTAAAAACAATTAAAAAGCCAAAAAGGTAATCAGATGTACAACAGCATGAAGGATCTTATAAGTGCCCCACATGCAGAAAGAACCCTTCCTCCACTATGTTGCATCGGGAGTATGTTAAAATAAAACACACATAGAGCCACTGGCAATAAGTAATATCAGTGGCAAACAATAATTATCCAGGTCAGACCAACAGAGTCACAATGAAATGTAATACAGTACAATAATCAATAATTGCTGCCTTAAGCCCCCTAAAAACACATAAATGGAATCCTAAAAAGGGATGAGTGAAAACAAAAACCCTCTGAAAAAATAAACAGATGTTGGGGAGAGAAGGTAATTAAGGGTGAATAAGACCTGTTGGATCCTGGAGAAGATTGACCAGTCACAAGGGGGAGAGGTGGAAAGACCCAACTCGTATCACCACACTGCGTGACTTCCTCAAGGGAAAGTAAGTGAGAGAGAGGCTTACCAACCTTATATAGTCAAAGTCATTAGGTAAATTGTCAATGTGAGAAGCTTGTCAAGAACAACCAATGCACTGTGTAGTCATGGGAACCCAGCAAAAAAGCAAACTTACTTCTGAACAAGAGACCTGTGTATCAATACAAGCACAAGCAAAAAGAACCACAAGGAAAAAGGACCTTGTGGTCACATGATGGTTAAATCGAATGAATAATATGCCACAAAGGGCTATAAACCCATATGTAAACACATAGCAAAGTTTTTTGAAAAAACAGTTAATGTGAACCTCCCATAGAAATTGGAAAAAGGGACCAGACTTATAATACATAATATGTCGATAGTTAAATGAATAAAAGCAAGCAACAGGACCTTAGGTCATGTGACCATCTCAGTGCATGTGCACAAATAACAAAGGCGATCGATAGCCACAGCACAAACGCTCTAAGATCATATATAAAATAAGCATGTCCGTGTGCACACACAGAAACGGAAGGAAGGCACTGTATGTATTCCAACCGCAGCACAAGGTGTCCAATAAACAAAAGATGTACCATTTGATCAAATACAAAAAACTTTATTATTTTTATTTTTCACTTTATTTATTATGTTTATTTTGCACAATATCATATAGTACTGTGCAAATAAAGTGCTGGCGCAAAGATGTAAACCACAGTATTATCATTATTTAATTATTTATATAACTGAGTGGCGCTAGATGAAAAAACAAAAAACCCATGTATCAATAAAGCAAGCACAGCAAAAAACCTAGCGGACATGTGAAGATTCCCATAAAATGATGCCACAGATGGCTATCAATGCCTATGGAAATACAAGCCTAAGATATTTGAAAAAGGAAAAAGAAAACTGTACAGGAGTCCCATGAAGATGAAATACAGGGACCAGACAAAAAAAAACAAGAAAAAAAAAAAAAAACACATTTAATGATGGTGTGTATATTTACGCACATGCCCCAAAAAGGCAGGAAAAGGGAGAACTTTGACACATCCCAACCAAAGCACGAAAATGTCAAATGGGCAACAAATGTGCCCTAAAAATACACAGAGAAATAAAAAGGGCTTGTGGATTCTTTTATTTACAAAAAGTGTCATGTGGTCTTGTACACATTGTGCTCTTGCGTCCAAGTGTAGAAACAGTAACAGGCAACAATGTTATTGAATTGTTGAAACTACTAAGAAGGCGCTAGATGAAAAAACAAGCAGGACAGTTTGTAAATTACACGCCATATGATAGTGACGATGAAAAGTACTGTAGTAATTGACCCTTCAAAGAAATACTGTTGATAGGCCCAAACAAGTAACAGGGCATAGAAAAAGGGCATATGAAAATAAATTGTGACAAAAAATAAATAAATAAAAATAAAATAACTAGGAAATATTGCAAGTACAAAGACAAAAGTCCCAGTCAGTAAATGACGGTCATATTGCAATATAAACAATGAAGCACCTTTGCAATTATTGGGAAATAGAATCCCTGCACCATGGTCCATGGACCTCAAGGTTCACAAAAGGAGGAGGGACCAGAGAGATATAGCCGGCAGGAATGAACAGGGAGGACATAACTATGCTCAACAGATGACCAAAAGTTAATTAAAGAATTCATAGACCT
This sequence comes from Oophaga sylvatica, assembly GCA_033576555.1. NCBI lineage: Eukaryota > Metazoa > Chordata > Amphibia > Anura > Dendrobatidae > Oophaga > Oophaga sylvatica. The sequence continues at coordinate 371,297,144 of JARQOD010000005.1, forward strand.
AAGATGCAAGCGTGAAATAAAGATTCAAAAACTACGAACATAAAAGCACAAATACGGCTGGACTGATGGAAAATACACTGAAGGCTCACCAATAGGGCTCACTCCAAAGTCCTACAGTTCAAATGTCATAACATATAAAAATGACAGATACACATAGTGGAGGGAACAAAAAATGGAGAGGGGGGAAAACCAACAGGTGGGTACAAAAGATGCATGATTCAATAAAGTCCACAAAGGTCCAATGAAGAGAGCTGAGCAAGAGGGTCTGCAGAAACCAGGATGGATTTTGATAGAGGATACGTCACATCACTTGATGAATCTGTAAGTTAATACAAAAATCAATAAAAAATCATAGAAAAAGAGGTTCATAAAGAACACGTTATTTTTTTATAGAAACCGGTGAAAGTAAGTTCCTCATTTAGGCCTCCTGGATCCAAGCTATTTAAGTTATAAATCCACCTGGATTCCTTTCTTAGGAGTTCATCTCTGGGACTGCCCCTTGAATAGTGGCTATAACTCTATCAATGACCATAACCTGTAAACCTTTATAGGACCCCCTATTGAAATCTAAAAAATGTAATGCCACAGATGTTATTGGCTTACCCAAAGCTTGATCCTTTTTGGCACAGGCAATGTTGGACATATGTTGTTGCACCCGCCAGTGCAATTCCTGACTCGTTTGTCGATCATAAAGTTTTGGGCAATCACAGATCAAGAGATAACATTTTCAGTTAGGCAGTTAGAGTAACACCGTGTGCTAACGGGATCTGGATAAGGAAGAACACATGGACTTGTCTATTGCGAACCACATAAGGACAGATAGTACAATTCCCACACGGAAACGTGCCCAACAACTTGGTTCCCCTACCCAGTGGTATTGTGTGTCTCTTGAAGTGACTAGAGCAGAGAGAATCCCGTAGGTTCCTTGCTCGTTTAGCAATCAATCGGGGTTTCTCACCAATAAAGGGAAGAAGTCTTGGTTCTTTACAAAGAATGGCCCAATTTTTGTTCAAAATTTTGCAGATATCTTGCCGCTGGTTGTTAAAAGTGGTAATAAAATTGACTCCCATACTTTCTTGGTGACAACGTGTCCTCAAAAGATCCTGATGATCCTGTTGGGCTGAAGCCCTAAAGGCTTTGGGCACCGTTTGCCACGGATATCCCCTAGAAATGAACCTAAAAGTAAGGTCTCTGGCTTCCCTGGAAAAATCCTCTAGTTCACTACAATTGAGAGGTACACAAAAAAACTGACCTTCAGGTATGCCATCCCGAACATGTCATGGATGGAAACTTTCATAATGAAGTAAGCTATTGGTTGCAGTTTTCTTCCTAAGCTGACAAGTGAAGATTCGGTCATTTCTTTTGAAGATCCTTAGGTCCAAAAATTTCACCTCAGTATATAAAGTAATATAGGTAAGGGCAATGTTTCAGGCGGTATTTAAACTTCTTTACCATCAGCCAGCTATAGTGGACACACTTCCAATGGACGAATGTCAAGCCTTTAGGGATCTTCTGGAACTCCTTGAAGATAACCAGTCATCCCCTGGTAAGAGGGCTACCTTTACTCACAGGCTTCATCCCAGGCTACATCCTCTTTCTCTTTGTTCCCGGCGGTTCAAATCTTCTTTGAGGTGACCTGTGCCGACATACGAAATCTGCGTTGTGATATGCATTCTAAGGCCAATTTAAGCCGTGAGAAAGAAAGTGCCCTGTCTGCTCTCAAGAATAACAACTTGTTTGTTATCAAAGAGGCAGACAAGGGCGTCAACGTGGTCCTTTGGCCAACTGACATGTATGTCAAGGAGGCCCCAAGGCAACTGGGGGATCGTAGATCCTATCTAATCTTACCCTCAAACCCATTGGAACTTTTTAAAAGGAAACTTGATGGCTTAGTCAATAGAGCCTTTGGGATGGCAATTATTAATAAAATAGAAAGAGATTTCCTTACTACCAAACATCCGGTCATTCCAACCTTTTATCTACTCCCAAAGGTTCACAAATCTCTAAGCGAGCCACCGGAAGACCAATCATGGCAGGCATTGGGGGACTCTTTGAGCGCCCCTGTTCCTACCTTGACTTTTATTTACAGCCTCTTGTTTTCTCACTAGGTTCTTATGTTCGAGACACCTCACACTTGATCCCCCAACTGGATGACCTCACTTTGCCTCCTGATACACTTATGATCACGATGGATATAGAAGCACTCTGCACTTACATCGATCATGATCTGGGGTGCCATACAGTCTCTCATTTCCTTGACTCAAGAACCTCAGGTGACCGTCCACACGATTCGTTCATTATTGATCTTCTTAGAACAGTGCTTACACACAATTATTTTGTTTTTGATCGTATGTTTTACAACCAGATTACCGGTACTGCCATGGGCCCATGTGCGCCCCTCCTATGCCAACCTTTTTCTAGGTTGGTGGGAGGACCCATGTGCACTCTTTGTCCATCTTTCAGCTACATGTGGTTAGGTGGTATCGGTATATCGATGACATTTTGTTTTTTCATCAGGTTCTTTGGATGCCTGTCAACAATTTATTGACCGTTTGAACAACAATCCGTGGAACATTTCCCTTACCTATGTTACTTCATATACTGAGGTGGAATTTTTGGACCTAAGGATCTTCAAAAGAAATGACTGAATCTCTACTAGTCTGTTTAGGAAGAAAACTGCAACCAATAGCTTACTTCATTATGAAAGCTTCCATCCACGACATGTTCGGGAGGGCATACCTAAAGGTCATTTTTTTCGTGTATGTCGCAATTGTAGGGAACTAGAGGATTTTTCCAGGGAAGCCAGAGACCTTACTTCTAGGTTCATTTCTAGGGGTATCGGCGGCAAATGGTGGCCAAAGCCTTTAGGGCCTCAGCCCAACAGGATCGTCAGGATCTTTTGAGGACACGTTGTCACCAAGAACGTATGGGAGTCAATTTTATTACCACTTTTAACAATCAGCGGCAAGACATCTACAAAATTTTGAACAAAAATTAAGGCATTCTTTGTAAAGAACCAAGGCTTCTTCCCTTTATTGGTGAGAAACCCCGATTGCTTGCTAAATGAGCAAGGAACCTACGGGATTCTCTCTGCTCTAGCCATTTCAAGAGACCCACAATACCATTGGGTAGCGGAACTAAGTTGTTGGGCAGGTTTCTGTGTGGGAATTCTACCATTTGTCTTTATGTGGTTCGCAATAGACAAGTCCGTGTTCTTTCTTATCCAGATCCCATTAGCACACGGTGTTATTCTAACTGCCTAACTGAAAATGTTATTTATCTCTTGGTCTGTGATTGGCCAAAACTTTATGTTGGCCAAACGAGTCAGGAATTGCATTGGCGGTTCAACAACATATGTCCAGCATTGCCTGTGCCAAAAAGGATCAAACTTTGGGTAAGCCAATAATATCTGTGGCATTACATTTTTTAGATTTCCATAGGGGTTCTTTAAAGGTTTACAGATTATGGTCATTGATAGAGTTATAGCCACTATTAAAGGGGGCAGTCCCAGAGATGAGAAAATGAAGGAAAAAGGGATCCAGCTTCAATAAAATCTTCATCTTTATTGATTCATAAAAACATGAATAATGGCATGCTCCTGGACAAGCTCAGGACAAGGCTACGTGTTTCGATCACAGGGATCTTTATCACAGCTGACATATTCAGACAAAGGCACATATTTAAGACAAAGGAAGACCAATCACGATCAGAAAAAATGTCATGTGATTTTTGACAAGTCCTTTAACAATTTGCACATAACGAATAAAGGAAAAAAAAAAAAACAATATTTGCACAAATAAAATCAATGTAAAGAAATAAAATTAATAATGGAACATCAATTCGTTTCTTTTGTTGAGACCAAATGGATGTCTGGTATGTAGATTAAAGATCCAGAAAGCTTCACGTGTGAGGAGTCGCTGACGTGCATCTCCACCTCGGGCAGACAGGTTAACACTTTCAATACCTGTGACTTGGAAGGAAGAAACATTGCGAGCATGCTGAAAAATAAAATGTTTAGCAGCAGCAGAAATATTGCGATTCGAAGAAACATTCTTTATATCCTGCAAATGTTCAGCGATCCTGATTTTTAGTTTCCTAGTAGTGCAGCCTATATAAGATAAATTGCAAGTAGTGCACATAATTTTATATACCACATAGCATGAATTACAATTGATATATTTGTTAATGGTATAAATCGCAGTGCTGTCATTATTTTCAAAGGTTTTCGTTGCACAAACATATTTGCAAAGTGCACATCTATTGTGGCCACATTTATAAAAACCTTTATGTTCCAACCACGATGTTTTATGAGAAGAAAAATTATTACTGAACATGCTTGGAGAAACTTTGTTACCAATAGATGGCGCTTTCCTTGAAACAACATTAATACCTGATGAAAGAATGTCAGCAAGAGAGGGATCTTCATATAAAATAGGCAGCGATCTCAAAATGATTTTTTTGATGTCCCCAAATTGAGGACTATATTGAGCACAAAAATATGGTTTCACTGCAAGATCATTTTTTTGTTGTCGCCCTCCACTAATGAGATCCTCTCTGTTTTTATTACTTACAATTGTTCGTGCTCTTTTTAATGACCATTTAGGATCATTTCTGTTTTTTAATTTTGTATCCACACAATTAAATTCCGTTTCCAAAGCTGTAGGATCGCTGCAGTTTCTCAAAATTCTGGTATATTCACCCAAAGGAATCGATTTAATAGTATGTTTGGGGTGACTGCTTGCTGCATGCAAGATAGAATTACCAGCACAAGGTTTGCTGAACGTTTTAGTAATAATAACAGAGTCATGTACCCCATATAAATCAAGATCCAAAAAAGAAATTTTGTTATGATGAAATTTATGAGTAAAATGTATGTTGAATGAATTAGAATTGATATAATCAATAAATCTGGATATGGCAGGTACATCACCACTCCAAATGATGAGTAAATCATCAATATATCTACCATACCAAGCAATCGAGTCAATAAATGGATTAGTAGCTGAAAAAATAAAAAAATATTCCCAATATGACATAACAAGATTAGCTAGGGATGGCGCAAATTTCGCACCCATCGCCACGCCAGATTTTTGTAAAAAAAATTTATTGTCAAATGAGAAAAAATTGTGGGTTAATAAAAATTGAATAACTTGTAAAATATAATTAATGAGATCCTGGGAATAATTACTGAATTTCGTTAAGACAAACTGCAGCGCTGTCATGGCAACATTGTAAGGTATACAGGTATATAAAGAAGTCACATCACAACATAACCAAGTATTTTCTTTAGACCAGATTTTCTTGGAAAACATTCTCAGCACTTCTTTAGAATCTTTAATATAACCAGGAGTGATTTATACTAGTGGTTGAAGTAGTGAGTCAACCCATTCACCAGATGTTCATTTAAAGATCCAATCCCTGAGACAATAGGTCTCATGGGGGGATTTTCATATCCTTGTGAATTTTTGGGAGACCATGCATGATAGGGATAATAGGATGAGACACTGTGAGATAATCAGTTTGTTTTTTGGTTAAAATGCCAAGGCTGAAACCCTCATTGATAATTTGGATAATCTCACTTTTAATTTATCAGTGGGATTTGTATGGAGTTTTTCATATACATCACTGTCAGACAAGAGAGACATAATTTGAGAATGATAATCCTCTTTATTCAGGATAACTACCATGCCACCCTTGTCCGACATTTTAATTATTATATCTGACATACTTTTGATCTCATCTAATGCAGTTTTCTGGGCTTTTGTTAAATTGGAATGATTTCTGCTGCTGCCCATTTTAACCCTATCATGAAGGATTTTTAAATCCCTCTCTATCACCTCCTGGTATTTAGTCATGCAATCAGGCCTGGATTGAATGGGATAAAAAGAGGGATTTTTTGTTTTAAACACAGGTGCATGAATGGTATCAGATTCATTATCATAGGAATGAGTAGACAAACTAAACAAAGTGTTGAGAGATACCTGTTCTCTGAAAGACAAGTCAGTAAATTCATTATTATATGTCAGCGACTCCTGCAAAGGGTCTCATCAGAATGATTTAAAAAATGCTTTTTGATGGTAAGGTCTCGCATAAACTTATTGACGTCCAAAATAGTAGAAAAAAGATTGAAATTCTGATCGGGCACAAAATTCAGACCTAAGGACAAAACATCTAATTGCGTTTTGGTAAAGTCTCGTGCAGATAAATTCAAGACATTATCATGGTTTATTATTTGCGATAATTCTTCCTGCGGCGTGTAATCATGACATGATCCTTGTCGGTGTTTTCTGCCACCCCGCCTTTTACGTTTTTTGAATGACGAAAAAACTTTGTGGTGTGAACACTGTCATTAGAGGAAACACTCAGATTATTGTCAGATGAATCCAACTCAGAGGATGTAAAACAGACATGTGGTTTAGATACCGGTTCATTGAGAGCATGGTTGCGTTTTAAAATAGATTTAGGAGTTCTATGACCCCGCTCCCAATGGCCCAGTCATAGACTTTCTTGGTTGAATAGTCTCTTAGATCACGAGAAAATTTTCGTTTTTTCCGGTCCATGATATCCTTTTCTAGGCTAGAGACATTATCTTGCATTTTAGCCACAAGTGAGTCATACTGAGTCAACGATTTAAATTCAGTGAGCGCAGTATCTGCATCATTCATTTGTTTCTGAATATCCTCCAATTTATTACTCTCATATTTGACTATGAGTTGCATTAGTTTGGAAGAACAATTACTGATTATCTGATTCCACTCTTCAATGAAAATGTCAGAAAAAATTGTAGTGGGGATTTTTTTTTTCCCAGAGATGAACTCCTAAGAAAGGAATCCAGGTGGATTTATAACTTAAATAGCTTGGATCCAGGAGGCCTAAATGAGGAACTTACTTTCACCGGTTTCTATAAAAAATAACGTGTTCTTTATGAACCTCTTTTTCTATGATTTTTTATTGATTTTTGTATTAACTTACAGATTCATCAAGTGATGTGATGTATCCTCTATCAAAATCCATCCTGGTTTCTGCAGACCCTCTTGCTCAGCTCTCTTCATTGGACCTTTGTGGACTTTATTGAATCATGCATCTTTTGTACCCACCTGTTGGTTTTCCCCCCTCTCCATTTTTTTTTCCCTCCACTATGTGCATCTGTCATTTTTATATGTTATGACATTTGAACTGTAGGACTTTGGAGTGAGCCCTATTGGTGAGCCTTCAGTGTATTTTCCATCAGTCCAGCCGTATTTGTGCTTTTATGTTCGTAGTTTTTGAATCTTTATTTCACGCTTGCATCTTAGGTCTATGAATTCTTTAATTAACTTTTGGTCATCTGTTGAGCATAGTTATGTCCTCCCTGTTCATTCCTGCCGACTATATCTCTCTGGTCCCTCCTCCTTTTGTGGCCCTTGAGGTCCATGGACCATGGTGCAGGGATTCTATTTCCCAATAATTGCAAAGGTGCTTCATTGTTTATATTGCAATATGACCGTCATTTACTGACTGTGACTTTTGTCTTTGTACTTGTGATATTTTCTAGTTATTTTATTTTTTTTTTGTCACAATTTATTTTCATATGCCCTTTTTCTATGCCCTGTTACTTGTTTGGGCCTATCAACAGTAATTCTTTGAAGGGTCTATGGCTACTTTTCATTGTCACTATCATATGGGGTGTAATTTACAAACTGTCCTGTTTGTTTTTTCATCTAGTGCCTTCTTAGTTGTTTAAACAATTCAATAACATTGTTGTGTGTGACTGTTTCTTCACTAGGACGTAAGAGCACAATGTGTACAAGACCATATGACTTTTTTTGAAAATAAAAGAATCCACAAGCACTTTGTATTTCTCTGTGTATTTTTAGGGCACATTTGTTGCCCATTTGACATTTTTGTGCTTTGGTTGGGATGTGTCAAACCTTCTCCTGTTTCCTGTCTTTTTGAGGCTTGTGTGTAAATATACACGCCCTCCTTAACCTCTTCACTCCGGGAGCTTTTTTCGATTTTTCGTTTTTTTTTCGCTCTCCTTCTTTCCAGTGCAATCCCACACTTGTTTTTTGCTCGACTTTTTTGCTAGGTTCACTAAATGCAAAAACTGACCTGACATTATGACTCTCCAGGTCATTATGAGTTCTTAGACACCAAACATGTCTAGGTTCTCTTTATCTAAGTGGTGAAAAAAAATCCAAAGTTTGCTAAAAAAAAAAAGCGCCATTTTCCGAGACCCATAGCATCTCCATTTTTCGTGATCTGGGGTTGAGTGAGGACTTATTTTTTGCGCACCAAGCTAACGTTTTTAATTATACCACTTTTGTGCAAATACATTCTTTTGATCGCCGTTATTGCATTTTAATGCAATGTTGCAGCGACCAAAAAAACGTAATTCTAGCGTTTTGAATTTTTTTTCTCGCTACGCCGTGTAGCGATCGGGTTAATCCTTTTATTTTATTGATAGATCGGGCGATTCTAAACGCAGCGATACCTAATATGTGTAGGTTTGATTTTTCTTTTATTGTTTAATTTTGATTAGGGCGAAAGGGGGGTGATTTGAACTTTTAGTTTTTTTTTTTAAATTTTTAAACACTTTTTTTTACTTTTGGCATGGTCCAATAGCCTCTATAGGAGGCTAGAAGCATGCACAACTCGATCGGCTCTGCTACATATGGGCGGTGAGCAGATCGCTCATATGTAGCAGATTTACTACATTGCTATGAGCGCCGACCACCGGGCGGCACTCACAGCAATGTGCCGGCAACAACCATAGAGGTCTCTATGAGACCTCTGGTTGTCAAAGCAACTCGTCGCCGACCCCCATCACGTGACGGAGGTCGGCGATGCGCTCACTTTCGACCCAGCGGCCGGAAGTTCTAGTTAAATGCCCGCTGTCAAGTTTGACAGCGGGTTTTAACTAGTTAATAGGTGCAGGCGGATGGCGATTCCGCTCGCGCTTATTGTGGGCACATGTCAGCTGTTTATAACAGCTGACATGTTGCAGCTTTGAGGTGGACTCACCGCCGCAATTTCTCAGTTTTACAACAAAATTTACAAAACCATTTTTTTCAAGGACCACATCACATTTTAAGTTACTTTGAGGGGTCTGTGTGCCAGAAAATACCCAAAAGTGACACCATTCTAAAAACTGGATCCCTCAATGTTCTCAAAAACACATTCAAGAAGTTAATTAACCCTTTACATGCTTCACAGGAACTAAAGCAATGTGGAAGGAAAAAATTAACATTTAACTTTTTTTTACCAAAAATTTATTTCAGAACCAATTTTTTTTTATTTTCACAAGTGTTAAAAGAGAAAATGAACCACAAAATTTGTTGTGCAATTTCTCCTGAACATGCCAATACCCCATATATGGGGGTAAACCATAGTTTTGGGCATGGCAGAGTTCAGAAGGGAAGGAGCGCCATTTGACTTTTTCAATGCAGAATTGGCTGGAACTGAGATTGGACGACATGTTGCATTTGGAGAGCCCCTGATGTGACTAAACAGTGGAAACCCCCCACAAGTGACAACATTTTGGAAACTAGACCCCTTAAGGAACTTATCTAGATGTGTGGTGAGCACTTTGAACCCCAAAGTGCTTCACAGTAGTTTATAACATAGAGCCGTGAAAATAAAAAAATCATATTTTTTCCACAAAAATGATCTTTTTGCCCCCAAATTTTTATTTTCACAAGGGTAACAGGAGAAATTAGACCCCCAAATTGTTGTGTAATTTGTCCTGAGTACACTGACACCCCATATGTGGGGGTAAATCACTGGGCGTATGGCAGAGCTCAGAAGCGAGGGAGCACAGTTTGACTTTTTGAACACAAAATTGGCTGGAATCAATGGTGGGCGCCATGTCACATTTGGAGACCCCCTGATGTAACTAAAGAGTGGAAACCCCCTAATTCTAACTCCAACCTAACCCCAACACACCCCTAACCCTATCCCCAACCCTAACCATAACCCTAACCCCAACACAACCCTAACTCTAATCCTAACCCCAACACACCCCTAACCCTAATCCCAACCCTAACCATAATCCTAATCACAACCCTAGTGCTAAAACACCCCTAACCCTAATCCCAATCCTAGCCATAACCCAAATCAGCAACCCAAACCCCAACACACCCCTAACCCCAACCCTAACCACAACCCTAACCCCAAAACACCCCTAACCCTAATCCCAACCCTAACCACAACCCTAACCCCAACACACCCCTAACCCTAATCCCAACTCTAACGACAACCCTAACCCCAACACACCCCTAACCCTAATCCCAACTAACCATTACCCTAACCATAACCCTAACACTAATCCAAACCCTAACCATAACCCTAACCACAAACCTAACCCCAACACACCCCTAACCCTAATCCCAATCATAATCTCAACCCTAACCCAAACCCTAAAACTTTAGCTCAACTCACTTTAGCCTATCCATAACCCTAACCCTAAAACTTTAGCCCAACTCACTTTAGCCTAACCGTAACCCTAAATCTTTAGCCCAACTCACTTTAGCCTAACCCTAATACTTTAGCCCAGCTTACTTTAGTCTAACCCTAACCCTAAAACTTTAGCCCAACTCTCTTTAGCCTAACTCTAACCCTAACCCTAAAACTTTAGCCCAACTCTAACCCTAATCCTAACTCTAACCCTAAAATTATAGCCCAACTCACTTTAGCCTAACCCTAATGGGAAAAAGGAAATAAATATATTTTCTTTATTTTATTATTTTTCCCTAACTAAGAGTGTGATAAAGGGGGGTTTATTTACTATTTTTTTATTTTGATGTGCGATCACATCAGAGGAGAGAGAAATTAAATGGCACATCGGATTTTTTTTGGCGGTCGCCGTTTATACGGTTTAATTACGGCGATCACAACCCCGGGGTCAGTAAAAAACGATCCGAATCTTGTTCTCTGGGGTCTCATCTACCCCCAGCAGCAGAGACCCCAGAGAAAATCCGACTCTGGGGGGGCGCTATACACTTTTTACACAGCGCCGTTAATTAACGGCGCTGTGGTTTAAGTACCCTTAGCTAGCCGTTAAAAGACATATCGGCAGTTGTTAATGGCTTAAACTGATAGGACTTGATTTGTAAAGGCACACACCTGTCTATAAAAGACCTCACAGCTCACAGTGCATGTCAGATCAAATGAGAATCATGAGGTCAAAGTAACTGGTCAAGGAGCTCAGAGACAGAATTGTGGCAAGGCACAGACCTGGTCAAAGTTACAAAAGAATTTCTGCAGTACTCAAGGTTCCTAAGATTTAAAGGGTTCTGAATACTTTCTGCATGAAAATGTGGCTAAGAATGAGTGAGTTTATTGATGAACAATAAGACATAGAAAGGTGCCAACCGTATATACTTAAAAGTGACAAATATATTTAAAGAGGATGTAGTCCATGTAAAGAGCCGAAATAAAAAGGATTAAGTGAAACGTGTGAAAATCTTCTATCCAAGAAAGAACCAAACTCAACCCAAAGACCAGTGAAAATGTGAAAAAATGAAATTAATTATTAGAGAATACAAGCTAAGTGGATACATCAGATCTGATAGTAAAATCCCGTAAACAGTAAGTCTTTGTTTAGTCTATGTGGCGTTAAATCCTGCAAGTCATGAATCCATTTGAATTCACATTTAAGGAGACTGTTGGTTGTATTACCTCCCCTAATATTGGTCTGTATTGACTCAAGGCCCATAATTTTAATTCCCGTTAGTCGACCATTGAGTAGATTAAGAAAGTGTGTGGCGACAGTTGACAAAGTTTTTGTCACGACACAGCTGTCGGGTGACTTGGGCCCTTGCCTTATCTCCTACATTAGCCCTCCGTCTGTTCTTTCCCCCACCCATGGAGAATGGGGCGCTACCGCAGTACACCAACCTGACAAACAGGGCGAAAAAGACAAGGGGAAACTGAAAACTCTACACACACCAGATATTCACTCACATATAACAGATGAATCCAGGAAGGAAGGGGAAGAAACCAAAATAGGAAAGGATAAGGAATTACCAAACGTACAAACCAAACAACAGTCGCTTATAACTCTTCCAGCATTCCTTCTAATACCAACTTCTCTCCCTCCTTTAGCCATGCAGCAAAAAGCTAACTCTAAGGAGGATTATTAATAGAGCCCAGATTATATAGGGAAAAGGAGTGGCTAACCAATCACAGCTGAGAGAAGGCATTTACAACATGGCCGATTAACCACTGTTCTGCCGGAAGAAATAAACATGTTTAATAAGACGGAGAAGTGCTTCTTCTCAGCTCCGGATTAGGAGCAACCAGACGCTGCAGTTTTCTGGCTCCACTCCGATTTGGTAACTCAGTGACAGTTTTACCTTTTTCCCAATCTTTTTTGGCAGTAGATATGTTAGAAAAATGCTGCTGAACCCTCTTTCTTAGTTCCTGGTTGTTTGTCCCACGTGTATCTTAGGGTAATCACAGACCATAGCATATACAATGTTCTGATATTTACCGTTGAAGTAACCTCTAATTCGAATCTGGAAAGGAAAAATAGGGAGAGGGATCCCATCCTGTGCAGTAGTGTATGTGAAAATGGTACACATGGATGAGTACCCATAGGTTTAATACCCTTTTTGAGTCTCTGGGTTGGTCATCTGAAATTACTATGACTCAAGCTCTCTTTAAGGTTCTTAGCCCACCTGGCAACTCGCTGAGTAATATTCCCCAATATTTTGGCAAAATTTCTCAAACCTCATGCCACTGATTGATATAAGTTGTAATTAGGCTCAGAGGTTTAAAAGAATCACAGGATTGTGTTTGAAGTTCAATATGTTTAGCTGTTTGGAAGGCTCTAGAAATCACCTTACGCGGATAACCTCTATTTCTCAAATGGGTTTCAGATTCTTTGCCTGTGCTTGGAATTCACTCAGAGTACTGCAATTTCTTCTCAACCGAATGAATTATCCCTTTGGGATCATATTCCTCAAATGAGAGGGATGAAAGCTGGAATAATGAAGAAGGCTATTCACTGTCGTAGGTTTTCGATACAGAGTGGTGATGATCCGGAAATCTTCAATCAATAGTCTTAATTCCAAAAATTCAAGAGGAGATATAGAGAAATGTGAGTTACGTAAGATGTTTAAAGGGTTCTGGTTAAATTCTTCAATAAAGGTCTGATGGTCCTCCAGAGAACCTGTCCAAAATAACAAAACAACAAAACACTGTCAATGAAATAAAAAAATCTCAGTACATGCCTACGATAGATCTCCAAAGAATATATCCTGATTTCCTCCCACCATCCGAGAAAATACGTTTGCATACGATGATACACACTGTGCACCCATTGGGGTGCCGATACCTGTCTATAATATGACCTATCAAAGCTGAAATGATTCTTGTTCAAAACGAAATATAAAAGATCCAGGATAAACGAATCATGTTTTTGATGCCATTCGAATGCGAGCCAAGGAAATATGAAAACTCTTGAATTCTAAAATTATGTCCAATAATGGTGTACAAAGCTTCCACATCTAGAGTGACCAAAATTGTGTCAAGGGGATACTCACGCCATCAAGTTGTTGTAAAAGATGTCCGAGTCTCTAACATATGAGCTTAAGGAAAGAACAGATAGTTGAAGGTAGTTGAGATGAGCGACTTTGCCTCCTGGAGGGTCGAGTCGGGTTTCGGACCATCCGACTTTATGAAAGGTCAAGTCGAACGGAATCGCTGACTAGCGGCAAAAGTCGGTGTTTTGACAAAAACCGAAACCCGACCCCAATAAAAGTCAATGGGGAATAAAAGTCGCCAGTGAGTGGAGGACAGTAAACACACCTACAGTGCACATTGCAATGCCAACAACATCAATTCTTATTACTTAAGCTTGTCAACCTTAATTTACTTTATAATAATAGTAACGCATTGAAAACTGGGGGTTATTTGGCTAAAGTTGTGGGGGGAAAGCCCAGTTAGGGAGGTGGAAAAACTGGCATATGTTGAGCTGGACGTTCAGCAGCTGCAAATGGAGGAATTGGGGAAGTCGGAGGAAGAGGAGGACAAAGCGAGCCATTTTGCTGGCAACCTATGTGTCATCAGGGGAAGGTGGTGCAAACTCCTTTGAAACCCAGGCATGGTTCATTTTAATGAAGGTGAGATCACCTACATTTTGGGTTAACAGCCGGGTCCTTCTTCTGTCAGGATTGATCCAGCAGCACTGAAGACTCTTTCTGATAGCACACTACCAGCAGGGCAAGCGAGCTCCTGTAAGGCATATTAATATTGTGCCAATTCAGGCCAGGTGTCCAGTTTACAGGCCCAGTAATCAAAGGGGAATGAACTGTGAGGGAGAACATCAATAGGGGAGGAGAGGTAATTTTGAACCATAGTTGACAACTGCTGTCTCATGTCTGTTGCAATCGATTCAGTATTACCAGTCGTGTGAGCGGTACTCAAGAAATCAGTCCACAACATGGTCATGAAACCCCTGTCTCCAGCGCCACTTCGGCTGTGTGCACCAAGAACACCTCTTCCATGTTGTCCAGTACGGCTCGTCGTAGAACCTGCACCGCTGCTGTGTGCTGGGAATGCCTCTAACAAACGGTTTACCAGAGTTGCTTGTTTGTTCGCCAATATTAGCTCTAGGTTCTCCTGTGGTATGATGTTCTGTAATTTGCCTTTATAGCGTGGATCGAGGATGCTGGCCAACCAGTAGTCGTCATCCTTCATAATTTTGGCAATGCGGGGTCACTTTTTAGGATCCGCAAGAGATAATCACACATGTGGGCCAATGTTCCAGGTGTCAATGATGCACTGCCAGTGGTGGGTGGAGGAGCACTTTCTGCCAAATCCACATCCCTCCAGTCACGCACAAACCCTGTACCTGACCTTGGCAAGCTAACATTTTCTCTTGCCCCCTGAGAAGCATCCTCCTCCCCAAAATAATCATCCCCCTCATCCTCTTCCTCCTCCTCTTCTTCCTCCACCTCGTCCAGGACAGTTCCCTGAGCAGACAATGCCTGACTGTCATCAAGGCTTCCCTCCTCCTCCTCCTCCGCTGCAGATGCCTGATCCTTAATGTGCGTCAAAGTTTGCATGAGCAGACGCAAAAGTGGGATGCTCATGCTTATGATGGCGTCGTCTGCACTTAACAGCCATGTGCATTCCTCAAAACACTGAAGGACTTTACAGAGGTCTTTCAGCTTTGACCACTGCACACCAGACAACTCCATGTCCGCCTCAAACTGCCTGCCCGTGGATCCTCCCACAAATGCATTACAGCCTGCCTCTTTTCGTACAGCCATGTGCATGGTGGAGTTCCACCTTGTTGCAACGTCTATGATTAGGCGGTGCTTGGGGAGGTGGAGCTATCGCTGCAGCCTCTGCATACGACTGGAGTCTACGGACGAGCGACGGATGTGCGAGCACAGTTTTTGCACCTTATGGAGCAGGGCTGGTTATTCCGGATAATTATTTATGAAGCACTGCACCACCAGGTTCAAGGTGTGAGCCAGGCAAGGTATGTGTCTGAGTTTTGCCAGGCTGACTACCTTGCCTGGCTCAAGATGTAGACTGCCCAGCCATGACTCAGTTTCTCGCTGCAAGTAGTCGGCCAGTACCTCCGTTGTTGTGAATGTTTTGGAAATGAATTCTGAGCAGAAGCTCCCTCTGGTGGTTACAAACAGTACTGAACCATTCAATGAGGATTGGCAATCAGGATTCACAGACTGGCTTGATATAAGGGAGGTTCCCTCCCATCATGGTTGCCGGTGATCAATTGTTCTTGTATCAACTGTGGTTCCTGGTTCACTTGGAAGCTTGCTGAGTCTTGCCTCTTCTTCTGCATTCAGATAAGATATTTTCTGTTTTTGTTTTTGTGCTTACCATTTGCATATTTCTCTGCATTTCTGTGAGGTTAGCCAGGTTCCCCCCCCCGGGGGGCTTGGCTCCTCTCAGTTCCTCTGGAGCCATTGTTATTTGTTCATTTGCCTTTTCCAGTTTTTTCAGTGGCTGCGGCTTAGTTTTGTTACACCAGAGAACTGATTTAGGTGGTAGAGGTCGTGTGATCTCAGGTGTTTTTGCAATTAGTAGCGTTGGCATTTTTTAGGGTTTTTTTTGGATTGCAGTGAGTATCCTTTCTATCCTTTTCTGTCTAGGCAGATTGGGCCCCAGCGTTTGCTCATACTATTTTCTGTCTGTGTCTGTATTTCTCTTGTCTAACCGCCATTACATGTTTGGGGGCTTCCTATGTTCTTTGGGGATCTGCTCCGGGGCAGATAGCTTTCCTCTTTCTATCTTTAGGTGTAGTTAATCTCTCAGGCTGTGACGAGGCGTCTAGGACCAACGTAGGAACGTCCACGGCTGCCTTTAGTTGTGGTGGTTAGTCAGGGTACTGCAATCCAATAGATTCCAACCTCTCTGGTGTATTGCCATTTTTGCCTGCTCTCCTCAGCTACCGAAACATAACAGTATCACCGGTCTAACTGAAAATTTTATGGTACTCACAGAAGGGAAAAAATAGTGTGGAAAGAAAAAAGTTGCCAGAGTTGTCAGAGATTTTTTTTTTCCTCTGTTTCTTGCATTTTTTCCCTCTTTTTCTCTGGGTGCTGAGGAGGATTTTTTTTTCTCTCAATGGAGCTTGCACAGCTGTCTGGTCGTGTGGATCAGCTTGCCACTGAGGTTCGGAGTATTGCTGTCTATCTTGCTGGGTTGCCGGTTGTGGAACCTAGGATCCCCATGCCAGATTTGTTTTTGGGAGATCGGGCCAAATTTCTGAATTTCAAAAATAACTGTAAGTTGTTTTTTGCCTTAAAACCTAAGTCCTCAGGGAACGCAGCACAGCAGGTTCAAATTGTCATCTCTCTCCTGCGCGGCGATCCTCAGGATTGGGCTTTTTCCCTGACACCTGGGGACCCTGTTTTGAGTGATGTTGATGCATTTTTTATGGCTCTGGGGTTATTGTACGATGAGTCTAATGTCACTGATCAAGCTGAAAGAACCTTGTTGGCATTAAATCAGGGGCTTGAGGACGTTGAGTTGTACTGTCAGAAATTCCGAAAATGGGCAGTCCTAACCAAATGGAATGATGATGCTTTGGCAGCCCTTTTTCAGAAGGGGCTGTCAGAGAATGTAAAAGATGTTATAGTGGGTTTCCCTGCTCCCTCTGGTCTCAATGATTCTATGTCATTAGCGATTCAAATTCACAGAAGTTTGCGTGAGCGTAGAGGTATGCGTGGAATAGTGTTGCCTTGTGAGCCAGCTTCTGAACCCATGCAGTGTGATAGAGTGGCTTCTGGGGCACAGCGTCATGAGTTATGAAAACGCAATGGGTTATGCTTCTATTGTGGTGACGCCTCTCATGCTATTTCTGTCTGCCCTAAGCGGGGAAGACGTTTTGCACGCTCAGTTGTCTTGGGTAGTGTTCAGACTAAATTTCTGTTGACTGTTACCCTGATTTGCTCCCTGTCCACATTTTCTGCTCAGACTTTTGTTGATTCGGGAGCAGCTATTAACCTGATGGATTTTGATTTTGCCAAACGTTGTGGGTTTCCCTTGATACCCCTACGGAAGTCTATTCCCCTACTGGGGATTGATTCTACCCCTTTGGCTGAGAATAAACCCCAGTTTTCTACTCAGGTGATAATGAGGGTTGAACCTGATCATCAGGAGAATTGCAAATTTTTGGTACTGTATAATCTGCATGACATTATTGTACTAGGTTTCCCTTGGTTGCAGTCTCATAATCCTGTTTTGGATTGGAAATCTGTGTGCGGTCTTATATCAAGGAGTCATTGGAGAAGGGTCATATCAGACCATCCTCTTCACCCTTGGGTGCCGGTTTTTTCTTTGTGGCCAAAAAGGATGGTTCATTAAGGCCGTGTATTGATTATCGTCTCTTGAACAAGATCACTGTGAAATATCAATATCCGTTACCCTTGATTTCTGACCTGTTTTCCAGGGTGAAAAGTGCTACTTGGTTTACCAAACTTGACCTCAGGGGGGCGTATAACCTTATTCGCATTAAGCACGGGGATGAATGGAAGATGGCTTTTAATACCCCAGAGGGGCATTTTGAGTACCGAGTGATGCCCTTTGGGCTCACTAATGCTCCTTCCGTCTTCCAGTCCTTCATGAATGACATTTTCAGGGATTTTGTGGATAAATTTCTGATTGTTTATTTGGATGATATCTTGATTTTTTCCAATGACTGGGACTCTCATGTGAAACATGTTCGGACTGTGTTCCAGATTTTGAGAGAGAATGCTCTGTATGTGAAGGGATCAAAGTGTCTTTTTGGCGTACAGAGGATCTCATTTCTGGGATTCATTTTGTCTCCGTCTGTTATTGAAATGGACCCGGTCAAGGTTCAGGCCATCTGTGATTGGGTCTGTTATGTTTTGGTAGCTGAGGAGAGCAGGCAAAAACGGCAATACACCAGAGAGGTTGGAATCTACTGGATTGCAGTACCCTGACTTACCACCACAACTAAAGGCAGCCGTGGAGCGTTCCTACGTTGGTCCTAGATGCCTCGTCACAGCCTGAGAGGTTAACTACACCTAAAGATAGAAAGAGGAAAGCTATCTGCCCCAGAGCAGATCCCCAAAGAAAATAGGAAGCCCCCAAACATGTAATGGCGGTTAGACAAGAGGAAATACAGACACAGACAGAAAATAGTATGAGCAAACGTTGGGGCCCAATCTACCTGGACAGAAAAGGACAGGAAGGACACTCTGTCAGGAGTCGAACCCGGTGCCTCTTGTCCACTGGCCAGCAGCTCTGCCATCTGAGCTATTCTGCTGGCTGCAAAGTTCCTTGCTGAACCCAGATACCATTGACTGTTCTTCCTGATTGCTACACCTAATGCTCTCTTGATTGGGCCTCTGATTGCCAATTACACACCCTATATAAACCTGGCCCTGTGGGTGTGTCATTGCGAGATTATTGAGCTCCAAGCCTTTAGTCAAGCGTTTCCTGCTGATCCATTGCTACAAACACTGCTCTTCTGTGAACCGACCTCGGCCTGCCTTCTGACTACGCTCTCCGCCTGATCCATTGCTACAAACACTGCTCTCCTGTGAACCGACCTCGGCCTGCCTTCTGACTACGCTCTCCGCCTGATCCATTGCTACAAACACTGCTCTCCTGTGTACCGACCTCCGGCTGCCACCTGACTACGCTACCTGCCTCTGCTTCCCCTAGTGTTTGCAGTAACATCAGCTCCAACCCAGACGGGATCTTGACAGAATAATCTCGGCCAAAATGGAGTCCGCTGTGAACACCCTGAGGCGGCAAGTTACGGAGCTTCAAAGTTTTTGTACTGACTCTCAAGGAAAATATGCCAAGTTACAAACTGATTTCACGGCGATACAACAGGAAGTAATTGAGCTACAAAAACAACTTCTGGACGTGCGCAATTCAGGGTCCGAATCAAACGCGCGGCTGCCGCTGCCTGCAAAGTTCAGTGGGGATCGCAAGCAGTACCGAGGATTCCTCAATCAATGCCGCATATACTTCCAGATGCAACCTGCTCCCTTTACCAGTGAGAGGAAGAAAGTTTTTTTCATGATAAATCTCCTGACAGATGAAGCTCTTGCTTGGGCTTCACCTTATGTAGAAAAGGACTATGCCCTCCTTAATGACCTGGAAGCTTTCATCGCAGCTATGAATCAAGTTTTTGATGACCCAAACCGCTGTGCCACAGCAGAAACCAAATTACATAATTTGCGCCAAGGACGTCGCTCTGTTGCGGAATATACATCGGAGTTCCGTCGCTGGGTGGCCGACACCACCTGGAATCCAGTGGCCCAGAGAAGTCAATTTCGACGAGGGTTATCAGAACCAGTGAAAGACGAGCTTGCCAGGGTTGAGACCCCTGACCAGTTGGAGGACTTTATTCAACTATGTATCCGGATTGACCAGAGACTTACTGAAAGGAGAAAGGAGAGACTGCGAGCACTTGGGAATAGCCCTGGCTTCTAATTTTCAGCATCGGACCACCAAGAAAAGACGCAAGGCGTGTCTGAACCGATGCAGATCGACGTCATCCGAAGACCACTCTCTGCACAGGAGAAGGAGAGGCGACGTGCAGAACATCTCTGCCTCTATTGTGGGGACCCTGGACACTATGCCATCAACTGTCCTAACAAAAGGACTATAGCCTTTACCAACAACAGGTCTGCCAGCAATATGGACCTTTCTCAGCAGTCGGATTCCATCTTGCAGACTATCTCATCAGTAACGCCAGAAATAGACAAAATACATACTACATCATCTCATTTTGTAATCCCCATTCAGGATGTAATGGGCACCCAAAAAATACAATGCTCTGCCCTGTTGGATTCGGGAGCAGGAGGAAATTTTATGGACTTAAAATTTACACGTGATAATAATATTTCCAGTAGGACCAAATCTACACCAATTGAAATGGAAACTGTGGATGGATCACCCTTGTCTTCTGGACCTGTCACGCATGAGACAATCGAACTGGAGATTTGTATCGAACCGGATCATCATGAAGCTGTCAGTTTCCACCTTATTTCATCTCCGAAATTTCCGGTTATTCTAGGGATCCCCTGGTTTTCAGTCCATAACCCTTCTATCAACTGGGCATCAAGGACAATCACCTTTCCATCTGACTACTGTAAGAATAATTGTCATAAGGAACCCCCTGTTCTCCAACAAGTCCAAATCTCTGAGATTTCGCATGAGAAGGAAGAGAAACTACCACCTCAATATCAGCAGTTCTCTGATGTCTGCAGTAAGAAGAAAGCAGATCAATTACCTCCTCACCGTCCTTACGACTGTCCCATTGAATTGCTGCCAGGAGCAACCATTCCATTTGGACGGATTTACAATCTTTCCGAACCTGAATTGAAGGTATTAAGAAAGTTCCTGGATGAAAATTTAGAGAAAGGCTTTATTCGACCTTCCACATCTCCAGCTGGGGCACCCCTGTTCTTTGTTGAGAAGAAAGACTCCACTCTGCGGCCATGTATTGACTACAGAGAGATGAATAATATCACTGTCAAGAATCGCTAACCCGCTACCCTTGATTCCTGAACTATTTGAGAGACTCCGTTCTGCGAAAATCTTTACGAAGCTGGATCTTAGAGGGGCTTACAACCTCATACGGAT
Organism: Oophaga sylvatica; assembly: GCA_033576555.1. Classification (NCBI taxonomy): domain Eukaryota; kingdom Metazoa; phylum Chordata; class Amphibia; order Anura; family Dendrobatidae; genus Oophaga; species Oophaga sylvatica. The sequence continues at coordinate 371,318,231 of JARQOD010000005.1, forward strand.
TCGCCCAGGAGATGAGTGGAAGACCGCCTTCAGAACGAGATATGGACATTTTGAATCTCTGGTTATGACCTTTGGTCTTAGCAATGCCCCAGCCACCTTTCAACATTTTATTAATGATGTATTTCGAGATTTCTTGGACCAATTCGTTGTGGCTTATCTCGATGACATTCTTATATTTTCAGACACCTTGGAAGAGCATCGCAGGCACGTCCAGTTAGTCTTGGAACGACTACAGGAGAACCATCTCTACATTAAACTTGAAAAATGTGAGTTTGAACAAACCAGTATCCAATTTCTGGGATATATCATCTCCCCAGAAGGTCTGAGCATGGATCCGGGCAAAATCAATGCTGTAGTGGACTGGCCTGTTCCAAGAAATTTAAAGACGTCCAGCGTTTCATAGGATTTGCAAATTTTTACCGAAAATTTATAAAGAACTTTTCACGGATCATACTACCAATTACTACACTAACAAAAAAGACCAAAGCATTTTTCTGGTCTCCGGAGGCACAGGAGGCTTTTGACAAATTGAAAACTCTTTTTACGTCTGCTCCATTGTTAGTACACCCAAATCCTGAATTGCCATTTACTGTCGAAGTGGACGCCTCGGACTCTGCAGTGGGAGCTATTCTGTCTCAGCGAGTTGGGGACAAGATGCAACTTCACCCATGTGCGTTTCTTTCCCACACCATGTCATCTGCAGAAAAGAACTACGACATTGTAATAAAGAACTGTTAGCCATTAAAGTTGCCTTCTCCGAAATGGAGACATCTTTGGAAGGTGCCAATCACCCTGTGACTGTCCTCACGGACCACAAGAATCTTGAATTCCTCCGTACAGCAAAAAGATTGTCTGCAAGACAAGCACGATGGGCCTTATTTTTCTCAAGATTCAATTTTATAATTCTTACCGGCCTGGTTCAAGAATGGCAAGGCTGACGCCCTGTCCAGGATGTGTTCGGAACCTCAGGAGAGGTCTAGTAATGATGATACAATTCTAGGCCCTAAAAATTTTTTGGGAATATTGCACTCTAGAGGACTAGTAATAGAATTAAAGATGGATATCAAGAGGACTCTTTCCTTAACCATCCTTCGGAAGACGTCGATCTTTCATTCAAAGAGGGGTTTTGGATGCAGAAACACCAAATATATGTACCTGAATCTTCTCCCTTGAAGTCCTCAAAAGTGTCCATGATTCTAAACTGGCAGGACATCCTGGAGTTGCAAAAACACAAGACTTACTACTTCGTTTCTTTTGGTGGCCTAATTGTAGGAAGGACGTGAGGAAATATGTTTCAACCTGTTTAACATGCGCACGAAACAAGACCCCACGATCGTCTCCTCTAGGACTCTTGCAACCACTCCCAGTTCCATCCAGGCCTTGGGGATCTATTTCCATGGATTTTATTGTGGAACTACCCCCTTCCAAACAGATGACCGTCATCCTTGTCATAGTGGACCGACTCACAAAAATGGCCCACTTTATTCCAACTGAAGGAATTCCTACTGCTGAAAAAACTGCAGAACTGATGATCAAAGAAGTATTCAGGTTACATGGAATTCCTGACAGCGTGGTGTCTGACAGAGGCGTTCAGTTTACGTCAAAATTTTGGAAGATTTCTGTACAGCCTTGGGAGTCACGGTGAATCTTTCTACCGCTTTCCATCCTCAGTCCAATGGCCAGACGGAGAGAACGAACCAGACTTTGGAGCAATACCTCCGTTGCTTCATTTCCTATCTTCAGGATGACTGGGTGGACTATTTACCAACAGCAGAGTTTGCCTACAACAACTCCATACATAGCGCTACATCTCAAACCCCATTTTTTGCTAATTATGGAGTACATCCAGTATTTATCCCTAATCTGCCAGTGAACACTCCCATTCCTGCTGTTAATGACAGGCTTACAAAATTACAGGAATCCCAGAAGGAATTATCAGAGATATTGCTCAAGACCCAGGAAGAATATAAGGAAGCAGCAGATAAACATCGGAGAGTGCCCCCTGCTCTTCAGGTTGGAGACAAAGTTTGGCTGTCCACTAAAAACCTTAAGACACATGTGCCATCCTCCAAATTGGGTCAGAAATTCATTGGACCTTTTCAAATTTCTGCAAAAATTAACCAGGTTGCTTTTCGTTTAAAACTTCCCAACAATCTAAAGATTCATCCAGTGTTTCACATATCCTTGCTCAAACCCTTCTGTGAAAACCTGTTTCCAGGAAGAATTCAGCCACCTCCTCCACCAGAAAGGATCCGTGGTGAAGAAGAATACATTGTGGATAAGATTCTGGACTCCCGAAAATTCAGAGGTAAACTGCAGTATCTGGTGCAGTGGAAGGGTTACGGACCAGAGGAAAATTCATGGGAACCAAGGGACAACGTCCATGCTCCTAGACTAACAAGAGCCTTTCATCAGAGGTACCCGGATAAGCCAGCTCCTGAGATGTCCAGAGGCCATCCTGGAAGGAGGGGAGTACTGTCAGGAGTCGAACCCGGTGCCTCTTGTCCACTGGCCAGCAGCTCTGCCATCTGAGCTATTCTGCTGGCTGCAAAGTTCCTTGCTGAACCCAGATACCATTGACTGTTCTTCCTGATTGGCTACACCTAATGCTCTCTTGATTGGGCCTCTGATTGCCAATTACACACCCTATATAAACCTGGCCCTGTGGGTGTGTCATTGCGAGATTATTGAGCTCCAAGCCTTTAGTCAAGCGTTTCCTGCTGATCCATTGCTACAAACACTGCTCTCCTGTGAACCGACCTCGGCCTGCCTTCTGACTACGCTCTCCGCCTGATCCATTGCTACAAACACTGCTCTCCTGTGAACCGACCTCGGCCTGCCTTCTGACTACGCTCTCCGCCTGATCCATTGCTACAAACACTGCTCTCCTGTGTACCGACCTCTGGCTGCCACCTGACTACGCTACCTGCCTCTGCTTCCCCTAGTGTTTGCAGTAACATCAGCTCCAACCCAGACGGGATCTTGACACACTCACTGCAATCCAAAAAACCCTAAAAAATACCAACTCTACTAATTGCAAAAACACCTGAGATCACACGACCTCTACCACCTAAATTAGTTCTCTGGTGTCACAAAACTAAGCCGCAGCCACTGAAAAAACTGGAAAAGGCAAATGAACAAATAACAGTGGCTCAGATAAACTGAGAGGAGCACAAGCCCCCGGAGGGGACCTGGCTGACCTCCACAGAAGTGTAGGGAACAATGCAAAAAGCAAGCACAAAAATAAAAGCAGAAAATATCTTATCTGATAGCAGAAGATGCAGGCAAGACTCAGCAAGCTTCCAAGTGAAACAGGAACCACAGTTGAGACAAGAACAATTGATCACCGGCAACCATGATGGGAGGGAACCTCCCTTATATAAGACCAGTCTGTAACTCCTGATTGCCAATCCTCATTGAACGGTTCAGCACCGTCTGCAACCACCAGAGGGAGCTTCTGCTCAGAATTCATTTCTAACACATTCACAACATGGGTCCAACCTACTTCATTAAAGGCTCTTCAGAGATTCTTGGGTTTTGCCAATTTTTATCGTAAATTTATTGGTAATTTCTCTGTTATTGTTAAACCATTGACTGATTTGACCAAAAAGGGTTCTGATGTGGTGAATTGGCCTCCTGAGGCAGTCTCTGCGTTTCAGGAACTTAAGCAGAGATTCACTTCTGCTCCTGTTCTATGGCAGCCTGATGTTTCTCTGCCATTTCAGGTGGAGGTTGATGCCTCTGAAATTGGGGCAAGTGCCGTTTTGTCCCAAAAGAGATCCTGAGACCTCTAAAAGTAACCCTTGTGCCTTTTTCTCTCGAAAATTTTCTCCAACTGAACGTAATTATGACGTGGGTAATCGGGAGTTATTGGCCATGAAGTGGGCTTTTGAAGAGTGGAGACTTTGGCTGGAGGGAGCCAAACATCAGGTGGTGGTCCTCACGGACCATAAGAATCTGGTTTATCTGGAATCAGCCAAGCGACTTAATCCTAGACTGGCCAGGTGGGCCTTGTTTTTCACACATTTTAATTTTGTGGTTTCCTTTCTTGCTGGCACTAAGAATGTTAAGGCGGATGCCCTCTCGAGGAGTTTCCTTGCGGACTCTCCTGAGTTATCTGATCCTGCTGTTATTTTGAAAGAGGGTGTAGTTCTTTCCGCCATCTCACCCAATTTGAGACTGGCTCTGGAAGGGTGTCAGGAGGATAAACCCGAGCGCTGCCCTATTGGGAAATTGTTTGTCCCAGACCGGTGGAAAAAGAGTGTGATGTCTGAGATTCATTGTTCCGCGTTGGCCGGTCATCCTGGAATTTTTGGTACCAGAGACTTGGTGAGTCGGTCCTTTTGGTGGCCTACTTTGTCTCGTGACGTCAGGGAGTTTGTGCAGTCCTGTGGGACTTGCTCTCGCTCCAAGCCTTGCTCTCGCTCTAGTGGTTTGTTGATGCCATTGCCTGTGCCCAAGAGACCATGGACCCATATGTCTATGGATTTTATTTCCGACCTCCCTGTTTCTCAGAGAATGACCGTTATCTGGGTGATTTGTGATAGGTTTTCCAAGATGCATCATGAAAAACAGTCTTACCAAGTCTGATCAAATGACCAAATGCACTAGCAGGATGCAGCAGGCTCCCATAGATAAAGGCTGGAGAAGCAACAGGTGCTTACCACTGATAAAAGCAGCCACCCTATCACAAAAATAGTGATGATGAAGGTGTTAACTGCTTAGTGGGAAAAAAAAAGCACACAAATAAGCTTTATCTATGGGAGCCTGCTGCATCCTGCTAGTGCATTTGGTCATTTGATCAGACTTGGTAAGACTGTTTTTCATGATGTGTTTTTGCTAAAAAGTTTTTAATGTGATTTTTGGAATTTATGTCTAGTTAGTGACTCGCAATAAAATGGGGACCCTTGACGTTGGGTTGCGAGCTTATCTGCTTTGGCCAAAATAGTAACTAATACCTCATTTGATGCATTTATCATATGCATCATTTTTTGCACTTTTTATAATTTTTTGCAGGGTGCACCCAGGCTCCTTTTTGATGGCTTGGTTTATTGTGTTGTGCACATTCAGTGCTGACCAGCCCGCCTTCCATCATAGGCGTTTAAAATAGGCTGTTATCCAGACACTGTGCATGACATTCATGTCCTAAGCAATTTACATTTGTGTGCTTTTTTTTCCCACTAAGCAGTTAACACCTTCATCATCACTGTTTTTGTGATAGGGTGGCTGCTTTTATCAGTGGTAAGCACCTGTTGCTTCTCCAGCCTTTATCTATGGGAGCCTGCTGCATCCTGCTAGTGCATTTGGTCATTTGATCAGACTTGGTAAGACTGTTTTTCATGATGTGTTTTTGCTAAAAAGTTTTTAATGTGATTTTTAGGTTTTCCAAGATGATACATCTTGTGCCATTACCTAAGTTGCCTTCCTCCTCCGAATTGGTGCCTTTGTTCCTTCAGCACGTGGTTCGGTTACACGTAGTGTTGAGCGATACTTTCCGATATCCAAAAATATCGGATCGGAATGGTATCGCCGATATCACTAAAATATCGGCGATACCCGATACCGATACCGGAAGTCCCATGTAAGTCTATGGGACAGAAATATCGTAACTAAAAAAACCTCTTTCTTTCCTTGTAAACACTAAATAAACACACATAGAATACATATATATATATATACATGTCATTGTGACATATATATATATACATATATTTATAGTTTATACACTTCTACATAGTAAAATAGCCTCTGATTCAATTGCCGGGTAAAGCCGGCTTTTGTGAAAAGACAGAAGCACCCGACATGAAATGACACTTGGTTTACATAGAGTTAACCATGTCTTTTCATGTAGTTTGATATCTGATTTGCACTAACAATTACATCAGTCTATGTGTGCAAAATTTCACACCTGTATGGGTTAATTAAAGGTGTAAATTCGTTGTAAAAAAACGGACTTTTTTGCTACGAATTTACACCTTTAATTAACCCCTACAGGTGTGAAATTTTGCACACATAGACTGATGTAATTGTTAGTGAAAACAATAGATCAAACAACTTGAAATGACATGGTTAACTCTATGTAAACCAAGTGTCATTTCATGTCGGGTTCTGCATTTTCACAAAAGCCGGCAATTGAATTAGCGGCTATTATACTATGTAGAAGTGTATGAACTATAAATATAAATATATATATATATGTGTCACAAATTCAATGACATGTATATATATATGAGGTGTAAAATTGTTGAAAAAAAAATGCGTGGGCTCCCGCCCTATTTTCGCAACCAGACACACAAAGCCAGCGAGTCGGGGCAGATAATAATAGCCCAGAAAGGGACCATTATTTTTGGCCCCCCCCTGGCTACTAACATCTGCCCCCAGACACCCCAGAAAAGACAAATCTATAATTAGATTCGCCCTTTCTGGCACTTTGCCCGTCTATTCCCATTGCCCTGTAGCGGTGGCGAATGGGTTAATATGGGGGTAAAGCCACCTTGCTATTGAAAGGTGACCTTAAGCCAGGTTAATAATTGAGAGCTGTCAATTAGACAACTATCAATTATTAATCCTATTGCATGAAATAAAAATAAAACACACACACTTTAATTAAAAATCATTTTAATGAAATAAAGACACATGTTTTTGACCATCTTTTATTTTACTGCAAAAACCATTTCCTGTAATAAAAATAAAATAAAAAAGCAAAATTATTCTTACCTATCCCATGCACAGTCAGGTCCCACGGTGTAATCCTTCAGAAAGGGTTAATGTTTACTGCAGGGACCGCAGCTAATGCTGCAGCCTCACAGTAAACCCCCAAATGAATGAGCTCCTCTCCTGGCTGACAGGAGAGGAATGGAAAGCTTAATTGATTGCTTTCCACTTTCACTTCAGGTCAGCCAGGGACACAATCAGTGACGTCAGAGGGAACTGATTAACAAAAATAGGGGTTCCCTTCGAAAAAAAAATGGCGTGGGGTCCCCCCTATTTTTGTTAACCAGCCTGATGAAGCAGACTGCTGAGCAGTGGCGTACCGTGAATGAAGCAGACCATGCAGCTGCTATGGGGCCCGGACAGGTGAGGGGGCCCGCGACGGTCGGGTAGCTGTGCTGACACAGTACTACCAGGGGGTCGGCGGGGGAGGGGGAGCGCAGCTCTTCTATACACTCACCCTCCTGGTGCGGTCTCTGCAGCCCCTGCTATTCTCCCACGGTCTCCGACGCCTGTGTTCAGCGGTCAGGTGGTACCGCTCATTACAGTCATGAATATGCACATATTCATGACTTTAATGAGCGGTCCTGCGTGACCGCTGAACACTGGCAGCGGAGACCGCGGGAGAAGAGCAAGGGCTGCAGAGACCGCGCCGGTGGAAGTGTGAGTATAAGGGATATTTACCTGTCCCGTTCCACCGTTGCTCGCGTCCTCTTGCTGCAATGTTCAGGTCAGAGGGCGCGATGACGTCGTTAGTGCGCGCCGCGCCCTCTGCCTGATCATTCACTGCTGGAGGACCCCGAAGACAGCGGCGCTCAGCAGTGGAGAGAGGACAGGTAAATATCTCAGGTGCCGGGGCCCTGAGCGAGCGGTGACATCGGCACCTGGTGTCACCCCCTGCTCAGGACACGGGCACCTGGCCCCCAGCGACGAGAGCTGAGTATGTCTTTTTTTTTTGGTTGCAGCAGCTGCGGCAGCATAAGGGCCTATACTATGGAGCATCTATGGGGGCACAATCTATGGGGGCATGATCTATGGGCAACTATGGGGGCACAATCTATGGGGGCATAATACATTTTTTTGTTTAATGTGTCCCCTCACTGTGCTGGCACTTTACATTTACAATGGCTCTGGGTTTTGTTTTTTTTTGGAGGGGGGGCCCATTCAGACTTTTGCTATGGGGCCCCATGATTTCTATGTACGCCCCTGCTGCTGAGGCATGGTATTTAAGGCTGTTAAGGAGCCAATATCCTGAACCTTGCCAGCAGCGTCGGACTGGAGTACCTTGGGCCCACCAGAGAAAAATTATTCTTGGGGCCCACCATCATACTTCCCAACCTTTGAAGAAGGGAAAGAGGGACAAAGGCTGTGGCACGCTGTGCCTGCTGCAGCAAATTTTAGGCCATGCCACGTTGCACCACAGACTGTCCAGGAGTTGGTGGATGCTTTAGTCCAGGTGTGGGAGGAGATCCCTCAGGAGACCATCCGTCGCGCTCATCAGGAGCATGCCCAGAAGTTGTAGGGAGGTCATACAGCATACCTCCCAAATTTTGAAGACAGGAAAGAGGGTTAAAGGCTGCGGCGCGCATAGCGCGCTGCTGCAAATTTTAAGCCACACCCCGACCACACCCATTTCACAGCTAATCACACCCATATCCTCGCCCTAACTGTACCCATGCCGATACAGCTGACCCTCTGATGATGGTTGGGGGGCCCACTGCTGGCACCGGGCCCCCCCACTGCCTGTTCAGGCCCCATAGCTTCCGGGCAGCAGAGCAGGGAGAGCGATTCTCCCTGCTCTGCCGCAGAATGTAACTGTATCGGCGTGCTGTGCACGCCGATACAGTTACTGTAGCGTAGCTCCGGGTGGGCCCCCTCAGAGCGTGGGGCCCGGGGCCACCGCCCCCTCTGCCCCGCGACCTATCCTTTCAAATCAGGGCCCACCACGCAGGAGCTGGGGCCCAACGGAGGTTTCTCCGGTGTCCCGGTGGCTCAGTCCGACCCTGCTTGCCAGCCTGATAATACCAGGCCACAGCAGTCTGCTTATCTTTGCTGGTTAACAAAAATAGGGGATCCCGTCGAAAAAAATTGGCGTGGGGTCCCCCCTATTTTTGTTAACCAGCCAGATGAAGCAGACTGCTGAGGCCTGGTTTTTCAGGCTGTTAAGGAGCCAAGATCCATGGACCTTGCCAGCCTGATAATACCAGGCCACAGCAGTCTGCATATCTTGGCTGGTTAACAAAAATAGGGGATCCCCTCGAAAAAAAAAACGGCGTAGGGGTCCCCCTATTTTTGTTAACCAGCCAAGTAAAATGCAGACTGCTGCGGCCTGGTATTAAAAGACTGTCAAGGCCCATGGATTTTGGCCCTCAACAGCCTGATAATACCAGGCTACAGCAGCCCCACATTTGGCGCATCAAAAGATGTGCCAATTGTGGCACTTTACCCGGCTCTTCCCACTGCCCTGTAGCGGTGGCAAGTGGGGTAATAAGGGGTTAATGTCACCGTTGATTGCACGGTGACAATAAGCCCGGTTAATAATGGAGAGGTGTCAATAAGACACCGATCCATTATTAATCCCAAAGTTTTTAAATGTATAAAAAAAAAGACACAGCAAGAAAAAAGTATTTTAATGAAATAAAAGAGACAACACAGTTTTCATTTCTTTTATTATACTCTCATTCCTGCGACGCCATCGATCTCCTGTAAAAAAAGGAAAAAAACAAACCAACAGTATACCACCTGTCCGACGCAGTCCATAGTAACGACTGTCCCACGACGATCCAGCTCTGCTACATCGGAATGACAGGCAGAGGCTGTCATCCCGGCGCAGCACAGCTGATTACCTGCTTCCCCGGCGGTGACGTCATCGGACTGACTGCTTTACGGCCGTGATTACCCAGCAGTCACTGCAGTTATCGCGAGAAACTGCATGTGACCGCCGGGGAAAGATGATGGTGGCCATCAACCAGTCCAGGCCGTGACCACCGGAGATCTTCTGCCAGGTAAGTGCCGCTGACTCCTGACAGACCCGACCGACGGACACTCACAGTGACAGTGACAATTCCGATTCCGGTATATGATATATGGGAAATATCGAAAGTCAATATCGAAAGTCCGATACTGCTAATATCGGCCGATACCCGATACTTGCGGTATCGTATCGCTCAACACTAGTTACACGGCATTCCTGAGAACATTGTGTCTGACAGAGGAATCCAGTTTGTTTCCAGATTTTGGAGGACTTTTTGTTCTAAACTTGGTGTTCAATTGTCTTTCTCCTCTGCTTTTCATCCTCAGACCAATGGATAAACTGAGAGAACAAACCAGAGATTGGAGACTTATCTGAGATGCTTTGTGTCTGCTGATCAAGAAGACTGGGTCTCTTTTTTGCCTTTGGCTGAGTTTGCTCTTAATAATAGGGCTAGCTCTGCCACTTTGATGTCTCCATTTTTCTGCAATTTTGGGTTTCACCCTCGATTTTCTTCGGGACAGACGGAGGCTTCTGTCTGTCCGGGTGTTGACTCTGTTGTGGAGCGTATGCAGCAGATTTGGGACCAGGTAGTGAAGAGGTTGTCCCTCTCTCAGGAGAAGGCGCAGCGGTTTGCCAACCGGCATAGGACTGATGGTCCTCGTTTTAAAGTGGGGGACTTGGTCTGGTTGTCCTCAAGAAATATCCCTATGAGAGTTGCATCTCCTAAGTTTAAGCCTAGGTTCATTGGACCTTATAAGATCATGGAGATTCTTAATCCTGTTTCCTTTCGTTTACTACTTCCAGGGACATTTAAGATCCATAACGTGTTCCACAAGTCCTTATTGAAGAGGTTTGTCGAGCCAGTGGTTCCTATGGCTGTGCCTCCTGACCCTGTTTTGGTTGAGGGCAATCTGGAGTATGTGGTTGAGAAAATATTGGATTCTCGTTTTTCTAGACGGAAACTCCAGTATTTGGTTAAGTGGAGAGGTTATGGTCAGGAGGACAATTCTTGGGTGTTTGCTTCGGACATCCATGCTAGGAGACTGATCCGAGCGTATCACCGAGCTCATCCTGACCGACCTGGTTGCACAAATGAGGGTTCGGTGACCCCTCCTCAAGGGGGGGGTACTGTTGTGAATGTTTTGGAAATGAATTCTGAGCAGAAGCTCCCTCTGGTGGTTACAAACAGTACTGAACCATTCAATGAGGATTGGCAATCAGGATTCACGGACTGGCTTGATATAAGGGAGGTTCCCTCCCATCATGGTTGCTGGTGACCAATTGTTCTTGTCTCAACTGTGGTTCCTGGTTCACTTGGAAGCTTGCTGAGTCTTGCCTCTTCTTCTGCATTCAGATAAGAAATTTTCTGTTTTTGTTTTTGTGCTTAGCATTTGCATATTTCTCTGCATTTCTGTGAGGTTAGCCAGGTTCCCCCCCCCCCCCCGGGGGGCTTGGGCTCCTCTCAGTTCCTCTGGAGCCATTGTTATTTGTTCATTTGCCTTTTCCAGTTTTTTCAGTGGCTGCGGCTTAGCTTTGTTACACCAGAGAACTGATTTAGGTGGTAGAGGTCGTGTGATCTCAGGTGTTTTTGCAATTGGTAGCGTTGGCATTTTTTGGGTGTTTTTGGATTGCAGTGATTATCCTTTCTATCCTTTTCTGTCTAGGCAGATTGTCTAGGCGTTTGCTCATACTATTTTCTGTCTGTGTCTGTATTTCCTCTTGTCTAACCGCCATTACATGTTTGGGGGCTTCCTATGTTCTTTGGGGAACGCTCCACGGCTGCCTTTAGTTGTGGTGGTTAGTCAGGGTACTGCAATCCAATAGATTCCAACCTCTCTGGTGTATTGCCGTTTTTGCCTGCTCTCCTCAGCTACCGAAACATAACACTCCGTGTTGTGTCTGTTGTCGCCCAAAGACATCATCTTTAAAACAGCCTGCTGATGCTTACCACTAGCTGTTCGATAGTGGGACACCTCGTGTGCAACACTGGCAGCTGCGGATGGAGTGCTCATGCGACTGCGCTCTGTCAATGAGCTTTCACTTCTGGAGGAGGAGGAGGAGGGTTGAACGTCTACAGCCAACTGTTGCCTAAACCGTGGGCTAGGCAGCACTGTCCCACCGCCGCTGTCCCTGTGGACCCTGCATCCACCACATTCACCCAGTGCGCAGTGATGGACACGTAACGGCCCTGGCCATGCCTACTGGCCCATGCATCTGTTGTGATGTGCACCTTTCCCCTCACTGATTGTTTGGGTGCATGGACAATGCGGTCTTTCACATGCAGGTGGAGGGCAGGGATGGTTTTTCTAGCAAAGAAGTGCTGACTGGGTAGTTCATAGCGTGGGACAACGTAGGCCATGAGCTCTTGGAACGCTGCGCTTTCAGCCAAAAGGAACGGCATCATCTCTAATGAGATCAGTTTGGCAATGTAGGCGTTCAAAGCCAGTGACGTTTTGTAGTCCGTCCAAGCTTGCAAGTGCATGGTGTTTACATGTCTAAGCACGCAACTGGTATTCAAATTTCGGAGATTTTTCCCTCGGCTAAAGGTCATTCCGCACTTCTTACAGATAATCTTCGCCTCATCAATAGGATTTTGGTCAAAAAGTGCCACACTGCACTTTTAAGGGCTTGCACGCTGTGCTAATTTGACCGTCTGGCCAAGCTGTCCTGCAACTCTTTTTGATTTTTAACACGTTTTTGTACTGCTACGGGCCTGCCAGATAACTGCAGCTGCGATGTTGATGCCTGCTGCGGATCCTCCTCCTCTTCTAAGCTATTGACAGCGGCACCCTCTTCCCCAAATGGATGCCAATCCGGGTCAACAACTGGGTCATCCATCACCTCCTCTTCAATTTCATCTGCACCCTTCCTCTTTGTCACCGTGTAAGGTGGTATAGTATGCGGGAAGGGGCACCTGAGTTTCATCAGGGTCAGATTCTGGCTTAGTAGACTGCGAGGGCAATGCAGTGCTCTGGGTGAATGTACCAGCAGAATCATATAGCAGTGGCTGTGTATCACTGCACTCCATGTCATATTCATCTTGGACTGGGGAATTCAGGATTTGACTTGATAAGTTAGGCATGGTATGTGAAAAGAGCTCCAGGGAGTAATCTGATGTGTGGCCTGCCGCATCCTTCACTTTTGGTGGGGGTGAAGGACACAAGGAAAGGTGTTGTTCCTGACCAGGAGCCTGCACTGATGACTCAGTGCGTGCATTTTTTGAAACTTCAGAAGAGGAGGCGATAGAGCTGGAGGCTGTTTCGGCAATGTAAGCCAAAACCTGTTCCTGATGCTCCGGCTTCAAAAGTGGTTTACCTGCTCCCAGAAAAGGGAGCCTTCCAGGCCTTCTGGAGCCAGACGATGATGCAGGCTCAACACCTCCTGCCTTAGGTGCTATTGTGCTTTTGGCACTACCAGCAGATGTCACCACCACCACCATCAGTACCAGCTGCCCCCCCACCCATGTCCGCTGCCTCTACCACCATACTTCCTCATGTTTGGGAAAATGTACCAAAAATACCAGCAGATATATGGTACTTTATGAGGAGCATACAGCTGTATACGGTGTAGGGGAAAATGTAAATTTCAGTATATATTTCCGGAGTCACACACAGACGTGCACTCAGTATGGATTTGACTAGAATATAAAGAGCAGAAAAACGGTGCTGTATCAGAAGCGGACAGCTGTATATGGTGTAGGGAAAAATGTAAATCTCCGTATATATTTCCAGAGTCACACACAGACGCTCACTCAGTATGGATTTGACCGTAATACAAAGAGCATATATACAGTACTGTATCAGAAGTGGACAGCTGTTTACGGAGTAGGGGAAAATTACAATCTCCGTATATATTTCCGGAGTCAGACACAGACGCTCACTCAGTATGGATTTGACCGTAATAAAAAGAGAAGATATACGGTACTGTATCAGAAGCGGACAGCTGTATACAGTGTAGGGGAAAATTTCAATCTCCGTATATATTTCCAGAGTCAGACACAGACGCTCACTCAGTATGGATTTGACCGTAATACAAAAAGCAGAAAAAAGGTACTGTATGAGAAGCGTACAGCTGTATACAGTATAGGGGAAAATTTAATTCTCCATATATATTTCCGGAGTCACACACAGACGCTCACTCAGGATGGATTTGACCTTAATAAAAACAGCTGAAATACGTTACTGTATCAGAAGCGTACAGCTGTATATGGTGTAGGCACAAATTTAAATCTCCGTATTTATTTCCGGAGTCACACACAGCATGTATTTGTCTGTGATACCAGCCAGTACACGGTAGTGTGTGGGGAGCGTACAGCTCTATACGGTGTGGGAAAAAATGAACGCTCGGTAACTGTGTAGAAAAAATAAATAAAAGTATTGGTGCTGTGTAAAAAGCAGTCTGCACAGCAGTGTACACACAGCAAAACAGCTATCAGGCACCCTAATAACCAGCGCTGCTGCACACAAGAAAATCCTCCCGTCACTGCACACTAACTGTACAGCACAATTGCTATCAGCACAAGCACATAAGAACTTCTCTTTCCAGCCCTAACTCTCTCCCTACTGATAAACAGTGTCAGCAACCTCTTCCTACTGTTAAGATCGCCAGAAGTAAAATGGAGGTTGGCGGTCAGGTCTTTTATAGAAACTATGACGTCCCCCAAAGCAAGCCAATCACTGCAATGCCCTTCTCTAAGATGGTGGTGGACGCTGCACATGTCTTCTCGTTGAAAGCATTCTGGGAAAACCGACTTTGGCGCTCGTTTTGCCGACTGCATGGCCGACTTGACGCTATGGTCGTGTTTCGGTCAACGAAACTCGACTTTGGCGAAAGTCGGCGACCTATGAATCTGAACGACCTGTTTCGCTCAACTCTAGAAGGTAGTGATCCAGGTATATACATGTTAATTCTAGTAATCCCCCAATTCCCAAAACAATCGCCCTACCTGGTGGTTCTTGAAGTGACTTGTGCACCTTTTTGTAGCATATAAAAAAGTCGGTACTGCTGGATGTTGGGTTGTCAAATAATCCACTTCCTTTTTAGTTAAGATATCACATTGCAGTGCAGTAGAAAGCAGGCAGTCCAATTTGGCCTTGAAAAAAGATGTTGGATCAGATGGTAAAGTCTGATAGTAATGCAAATTTTTAAGCTGACGTTTAGCTTCCTTAACATTTAGGTCAATAGGCTAAATAACAATATTACCTCCTTTATCCGCTTCACAGATGTTTACATTTTGTGACTTTTTAAATGTTTTTATATCTATCTGTGGCTTTTTCTTGATTCTTTCAATCCCTATTTGACATGTCACAGGTGCATCCCATTTATTTGGTGGTGCCCTCTGTTTCTTCTTTTTAACTTGTAATTTCTAAATATTATGTTGTTACAAAACAGTATGTGACTGGACATAAATAAATAATAATCTTTATTTTTATATAGCGCTAACATATTCTGCAGCGCTTTACAGTTTTGCAGATATTATCATCGCTGTCCACTATGGGGCTCACAATATAAATTCCCTATCAGTATGTCTTTGGAGTGTGAGAAGAAACAGGAGTACCCGGAGGAAATATGGGGAGAACATACAAACTCCTTGCAGATGTCTTTGGTGGGATTTGAACCCAGATTTGAACCCAGAACCCCAGCGCTGCAATGCTAACCACTGAGCCACTGTGCTGCCCAATAGGGTAAAATGTGTACATATTAATGGATGGACTTGCATCTCAATGGGTGATAGCAATTGCTATTCTTATGTGCCATATAAAATGGAAAAGCAGTGGTATACAGTAGATTCTCTGCATCCAGTGTGGTTACTCCTTTCCAATAATGTTTCCTGTTAACTATATGTATTTGACATCATCCAACTACATCTATAATATTCAGGCATGTTTCAATGGGTCCCCCAATGATCAAAAAGCCTCTCTGTGTACATCTCGGTTATAACTCAACATTAGAGGACTTGTTCATTACTTGGACCACCCCTTCTCATTCCTCATGTTTGGCCACTTTAAAATAAAAACACTTATACTCTCTTCCATGGCGTTGCTGTTCCTGCAGTGCCTTCACTCGCATTCCCGGTGCTCACTTGAGGTTGTTATGTCACATGAGTCCTGACACCTCGAACATCAAGAAGAAGTCAGAAAGCAGTTGCAGTCCTGGCTTCCTGTTGATGGTCAATATGTCAAAAGGCATGGAGAGTTACACCGGCGTTGATTGGACGCAGGGCTCATGTGATGTAACAATCTCACTTTGGCCTCAAGAATATGAGTGCTGATGTAAGCAGGTGCTGGGATACAATACGCAGGGATTGCAGAGAAGCATGGTATAACAATATTATGTAATTTAACAGTAAAGATGAGAGTGATCTCCTCGCAGGGAGTTAATAAACAGTAAACAAGAATTAAGAGAATAACAAGAATAAATGGAGTAGTCAGAGTGGGTGCGACAGTCTGAGATTCAAAGAACACTTATCGTGTCTCCTGCTGGTGCTCCTTAGTCCACAGTCCGATGGGGGTTGTAGTGCCGGCAACGGCCGGTGTAGAGTCCTCCGATGGGGTCCAATATTAGCAATCCATTTTCTGGCGGTAGCGGGCGGTTTCTGGTTTTACCCGCTGAACCACTAGTCCATAAGCCTTCGCAGCCAAAGTGAAAGAAGCTGCAGGAGTCTCTGTACCAAACATGGGCTGATGCGCGCTAGCCAGCAAAGGGAACCGCATCTCAGTGTCCTGTAGCTAGCCCACACTTCTCCGTACGAGTGCTGCTTGACCTTTGTCCGGGCACACGGAGCTCTCCTCAGTCACAGTCCTGCTGGAGCATGCATGTTAGCTTGGTCGCGGCCCGTCTCGGCTCTGCTGCGCTGGATGCGGAGCGTGCTACTCACTCTGTTGCACTCTCCCTGATGTCAGGAAACTCACTACCGCTTCAAAACGCTTTCAGCTCTCTTTCCGGATTAAACACGCCCCTCTTCCCGGGTCATGGGACCTGTCTGGTCCCCTATTCCATCCCCCGGGAAACATAGGACGCAGCCTCGACAGTTCCGGACCTGGCTTAATGCAGGCACCCACAGAACGGTCTTCCTCCTTACACTGACACTGCTGGAATGGTGCTGCAAAGAAGGTGAGTATAAATGTTTATATTTTAATGGGACCAAACATGAGGAATGAGAAGGGTGTTATGATTTGGTAGCCAAGGAGGACAGGAGCAAAAAACAGCAAAGGCAGCCAAACACCCAGAGAGGTTGGGAACTAATGGGTTGCAGATCCCTAAGCTAACCGCACAACTAGAAGCAGCCGTAGGATGTACCGATGGTGACCTAGATGCCTCGGCACAGCTGGAGAGATTAGCTACACCTGAAGATAGAAACAGGAAGGCTAACTGCCCCGAAGTAGAGCCCCAAAGGAATCAGTAGCCCCCAAACATATAATGGCGGTTAGACAAGAAGAAACACAAACGTAGGCAGAAAATAGAGTGAGCAAACGCTGGGGCCAAATACTGCCTAGATAGGACAGGACAGGTCAGAATACTATCTGCAACCCAGCAAAACCCTAGAAAATTCCAACACTTCTGATTTAAAAAAATGCTGAGACCACACGATCTCGCCACCAGCTAACTCAGATCTCTGGTGTGACCAAGCGGCTAACCCGCAGCCACTCAAATAGCAGGAACAGAGCAATGGAACAAATAAACAGTGGCTACTGAAAAACAGAGAGTAGCACAGGCCCCTGGAGGGGAACCCGGCTAACCTCCCACAAAAGTGCAGACAAAAAATGGAAATTGCAAACACGATAGAAACAAGCAGAAAATATCTTATCTGAAAGTAGCAGACGAAGGCAAGACACCAGCTGACTTCCAAATGAACCAGGAAACAACAATTGATCACTGGCGAGGATCATGGGAAGGCAGCTCACTTTATTCAGCCCAGTCAGTCTCTCCTGATTGCCAGTCATCGCTCGCAGGTGATGGACTTCTACTATTCAGCAACCACCAGAGGGAGCCCCAACTCAGAAGTCATTTCCAACATGCTCACAACAGTACCCCCCCCTTGAGGATGGGTCACCGAACCCTCACCTGCGCCACCAGGCCGATCAGGATGAGCTCAGTGATAGGCACGAACCAGTCTCTCCGCATGAATGTCAGAAGCAAACACCCAAGAATTGTCCTCCTGACCATAACCTTTCCACTTAACCAAGTACTGGAGTCTCTGTCTAGCCAAACGAGAATCCAATATCTTCTCCACTTCATACTCCAGATTGCCCTCAACCAAAACAGGCTCAGGAGGTGCAGCCATAGGAACCACTGGCTCGACAAACCTTTTCAATAAAGATTTGTGGAAGACCTTATGAATCTTAAACATCCAGGAAGAGCCAAGCGAAAAGAAACTGGATTAAGTACTTTCAAGATCCTATAAGGTCCAATAACCTTGGCTTACACTTTGGAGACGCAATCTTCATAGGCATATTCTTTCAGGACAACCAAGCCAAGTCATCCACTTTAAACCGAGGACCATCAGTCCTATGCCGGTTGGCAAACCGCTGGGCCCTCTCCTGAGAAGAGACAATTTATCCACTACTTGATCCCAAATCTGCTGCATTCTCTCCACCATAGAGTCAACACCCGGACAGACAGAAGCCTCCACCTGCCCGAAGAAAACAGAGGATGAAACCCGAAATTGTAGAAAAAAGGAGACATCAAGGTGGCAGAACTAGCCCTATTTTCAGAGCAAATTCAGCCAAAGGCAAAAATGAGACCCAGTCATCCAGATCAGCAGACACAAAACATCTCAAATAAGTCTCCAAGGTCTGGTTTGTTCTCTCCGTCTGCCCATTGGTCTGAGGGTGAAACGCAGAGGAGAAAGACAGCTGAACTCCCAGTTTAAAACAAAATGTCCTCCAAAATGTGGAAACAAATTGGACTCCTCTGTCAGACACCATGTTCTCTGGAATGCCGTGCAACCGAACAACCTGCTGAAAAAACAAGGGCACCAACTGGGAAGAGGATGGCAACTTCGGCAGTGACACAAGATGGATCATCTTGGAAAACCTATCACAGATCACCCAGATAACTGTCATTCTCTGAGAGACAGGGAGGTCGGAAATAAAATCCATAGAGATATGGGTCCAAGGCCTCTTGGGCACAGGCAATGGCATTAACAATCCACTAGAGCAATATCAAGGTTTGGACCGAGAACAAGTCCCACAGGACTGCACAAAGTTCCTGACGTCACGAGATAAAGTAGGCCACCAAAAGGACCGACTCACCAAATCTCTAGTACCAAAACTACTGGGATGACAAGCAAAGCAATGGACTCCAGACATAACTTTTTCTCTCCATTGTTCTGGGACATACAATTTCCCCGCAGGGCAACATTCAGGTTTATCCCCCTGAAATTGTTCCAGGGCCAGTCTCAAATCGGGTGAGATAGCGGAAAGAACGACACCCTCCTTCAGATGGCCGTAGGCTCAGTCACATCAATAGAATCCGCAAGGAAACTCCTAGAGAGGGCATCCGCCTTAACATTCTTAGTACCCGGGAGGAAGGAGACCACAAATTTAAAACGCATGAAAAACAAGGCCCACCTGGCCTGTCAGGGATTCAATTGCCTGGCTGATTCGAGATAGATCAAGTTTTTGTGGTCAGTGAGGACCACAATTTGATGTTTGGCTCCCTCCAACCAATGTCTCCACTCTTCGAACGCCCACTTCATAGCCAATAATTCCCGATTCCCCACATCATAACTACGTTCAGCTGGGGAAAACTTTCGGGAGAAGAAGGCACAAGGGTTAATCTTAGAGGTTACAGGATCCCTTTGGGACAAAACGGCTCCTGCACCAATCTCAGAAGCATCTATCTCCACCTGAAATGGTAGAGAAACATCAGGTTGCCGTAGAACAGGAGCAGAAGTGAATCTCCGCTTGAGCTCCTGAAACGCAGAAACTGCCTCAGGAGACCAATTCACCACATCAGAACCCTTTTTGGTCAAATCAGTCAGTGGTTTCACAATACCAGAGAAATTACTTATAAATTTACGGTAGAAATTAGCAAAACCCAAAAATCTCTGAAGAGCCTTCAATGCAGTGGGCTGAACCCAATCACAAATGGCCTGAACCTTAACAGGGTTCATTTCAATAGCAGACAGAGACAAAATGAATCCCAAAAACAAAACCTTCTGTACGCCAAAGAGACATTTTGATCCCTTAACATAAGCATTCTCTCTCAAAATCCAGAATACCATCCGAACATGTTCCACATGAGAATCCCAGTCATTGGAAAATATCAAAATATCGTCCAAATAAACGATCAAAAACTTATCCACCAAATCCCGGAAAATATCTTTCATGAAAGACTGGAAGACAGAAGGGGCATTAGTGAGCCCAAAAGGCATCACTAGGTACTCAAAATGCCCCTCAGTGGTATTAAACGCCGTCTTCCATTCATCTCCGTGCTTGATGCGAATAAGATTATACGCCCCCCTAAGGTCAAGCTTGGTAAACCAAGTAGCACTTTTCACCCTGGAAAACAGGTCAGAAATCAAGGGTAACGGATATTGACATTTCACAGTGATATTGTTCAAGAGACGATAATCAATACACGGCCTTAATGAACCATCCTTTTTGGCCACAAAGAAAAAGCCGGCGCCCAAGGGTGAAGATGATTATCTGATATGACCCTTCTCCAAAGATTCTTTGATATAAGATCGTATAGCATCATGCTTGGGTACGGATAAATTGAAGAGCCGACCCTTGGGAAATTTTCAACCGGGTACCAACTCAATTGCGCAATCATAACTCCTATGAGGGGGTAAGGACGCAGACTTACTCTCACCAAACACATCAGAAAAATCAACCAAATAGTCAGGGACATCTTGAGACTGGGGAGAAGTAGAAAAAACAGGAGTGTCACTACGAACACATTGACAACCCCAACTGACCACAGACACAGACTTCCAATCCAAAACAGGATAATGAGTCTGTAACCAGGGAAAACCCAGTACAATAATGTCATGTAAATTATGTAACACCAAAAATTTGCAATTCTCTTGGTGGTCCGGGTCAACCCGCATTATCACCTGGGTCGAAAACTGGGGTTTATTCTCCGCCAAAGGGGTAGAATCAATACCCAGCAAAGGAATTGACCTCTGCAGGGGTACCATGGGAAAACCACAACGTTTGGCAAAATCAAAATCCATCAGGTTTAGAGCTGCTCCTGAATCAACAAATGCTTGAGCCGAAATTGTGGACACAGAACAAATCAAGGTAGCAGTCAAAAGAAATTTAGTTTGAACATTACCCAAAGCAACTGAGCAAGCAAAACGTCTTCCCCGCTTAGGGCAGACGGAAATAGTATGAGAAGCCTCTCCACAATAGAAGCACAACTTATTACGCTTTCAAAACTCTCGACACTAAGCCCCAGAAACCACTCCAACACACTGCATGGGCTCAGGGGCTGGCTCGCAAGGCATCACCACCTCTCGCATATTTCTACGTTTACGTAAACGTCTGTCAATTTGAATAGCTAATGACAGAGTTATTGAGACCAGAGGGAACAGGAAATCCCACCATAACATCCTTTACAGTCTCTGAAAGACCCTTCCGAAAAAGAGCTGCCAGGGCATCGTCATTTCATTTAGTAAGGTCTGCCCACTTTTGGAATTTCTGACAATATAGCTCTGCAGCTTCCTGACCCTGATTCAATGCCAACAAGGTTTTCCAGCTTGATCAGTAACATTAGGTTCATCATACAACAATCCCAGAGCCTGAAAAAACACATCAACATCAGTCAAAACAGGATCCCCAGGTGTCAGGGAAAAGGCCCAATCCTGAGGGTCGCCACGCAACAGGGAGATGACAATTTGAACCTGCTGTGCTACGTTCCCCGAGGACTTCAGGGCAAAAAACAACGTACTGTACAGTTATTTTTAAAATTCAAAAATTTAGACCAATCCCCAAAAAATAAATGTGGAGTAGGGATCTTAGGTTCTACATCAGACGACTGAGTGAGATAGACAGAAATACTCCGAACTTCAGCAGGAAGCTGCTCCACACGATCAGACAAATGCTTGACTTCCATTGCAGAAAAACTCCTCCTACAGCCCCCAGAGATAAAGAGGAAAAATACACAGAAAAAAAAATTCTGACTTTTTTTTTAAGCTATTTTTCTTTTTGTTGAGTACCATAGAATTTTCGGTAAGGCCGGTGATTCTGTTATGATTTGGTAGCCGAGGACAGGAGCAAAAAACAGCAAAGGCAGCCAAACACCCAGAGAGGTTGGGAACTAATGGGTTGCAGATCCCTAAGCTAACCGCACAACTAGTAGCAGCCGTGGGACGTACCTACGGTGACCTAGACGCCTCAGCACAGCTGGAGAGATTAGCTACACCTGAAGATAGTAACAGGAAAGCTAACTGCCCCGGAGTGGAGCCCCAAAGGAATAGGTAGCCACTAGGGTTGAGCATTCCGATACTGCAAATATCGGGTATCGGCCGATATTGGCTGTATCGGAATTCCGATTCCGAGTTCCGATATTTTGTCATATCGGATACCGGAATCGGGATGTCACTGTCACTGTCAGTGTCCGTCTGTCGGGTCTGTCAGGAGTCAGCGGCACTTACCTGGCAGAAGATCTCCGGGGTCACGGGCTGGACTGCTTCATGGCCGCCTGTCACGCTGTCTAATGATATGTATACAATGTCAGTAAACTATTAATACAGGAACCACACTCTATACAACAACTAGTATAGCAACATCAGCATGTAAGTATAGAATAGATTTACCTGACAGATATCTGCTGAACTCAGGGTTAATCTTGAGGACTTGATGAGCTGAAACAGGAAAGAGATGGACCGGGATCTAACCTGACCCTAAACTGGGGTCCTAACTAATCCCTCACCTTGGAGGTACTGATAATGGTTCAGAGGTCCAAGTCTCCAACCTAACCCTGTCTCCTATCAGACCCTGAACCCTGTAATCAGTCTTAAGAAGGATCCTGACTACCACCAAAGGGATATGGGCTGATCTTAGCTAAATACACAGATTAGACATATAAGACAGACAGGATAACACTCGCTTGCATACACACTCAAACACCAAAGGAACATAAATGGTATGGGAAATAAACTCTAACCAAGTTGAGCTTAGAACAACTAAGGAGCTCACAACTAAAGTCTATACAGATTCATTCCTATCTGTGGTCTGCATGAAGGTTTCACTGACAACTCCCCAAGCAGACAACCAGAAATTTAAAGGAGACCAATCAACAAATAATCAATTGCAGCTGGGAGAAACTGCACCCAGTCCCAGCACCGAGCACAGACAGAATTAACTCCCTAGCTGCCAAACACAAAGAAACAGCAGCTCAGCTGTGAGAAGTCAAAATGTGCAACCGCGACGATCTTCGTGGCAATGCACACATGACAGTACCCCCCCTTCTACGAGGGGCCTCCGGACCCTCAGGGCCAGGCCTGCCCGGGTGAGTTCTGTGGAAGGTCCGAACCAAACGATCTGCGTTAACATCAGACGCAGGGACCCACGTCCTCTCCTCTGGACCATACCCCTTCCAATGCACCAAGTACTGAAGGGACCGGCGATTCAGACGTGAGTCAATGATCTTTGATATTGAAATTCCAAGTTACCATTGACCAACACAGGAGGAGGAGGTAGAGGTGAAGGTATGACTGGTGCCACATACCTTTTAAGTAATGACTTGTGGAACACATTATGAATTTTAAACGTAGGAGGGAGGTCCAGACGAAATGCCACAGGATTAATTATGGAACTGATCCTGTACGGCCGATGAATCTGGGACCCAGTTTCCAGGAGGGCACTTTAAGTTTTATATTCCTGGTAGACAACCATACCAGATCGTTCACATTCAGATCTGGACCAGAAACTCTCCTCCTATCAGCCATACGTTTGTAACGGTTCCCCATCGCACTCAGATTATTCAATACACCTCTCCACACAGAAGCAAGTGACGACGAGAAACGCTCCTCCTCAGGAACCCCAGAAGGCCCCCCCCATTGAAAGTACAAAACTGGGGATGAAAACCATATGCCCCAAAAAACGGGGACTTACCAGTGGACTCGCTCCGCCTGTTGTTAAGAGCGAACTCTGCCAGAGGCAAGAAAGAAGACCAGTCCTCTTGGTTCTCTGAGACAAAACACCGGAGATATGTCTCTAAGCTCTGATTCAGACGCTCTGTCTGACCATTGGTCTGCGGATGAAAAGCCGAGGAAAATGATAATTGCATCCCCCGACGTAAACAAAATGCCCTCCAAAATTTGGACACAAACTGAGACCCCCTATCTGACACCACATCAGAAGGCAACCCATGAAGTCTAACGATCTCCCTAATGAACACCTGCGCCAGAGTTTTAGCATTAGGAAGTGCAGGAAGAGCAACGAAATGTGCCATCTTACTGAACCTGTCAACAACCACCAGTATGACAGTATTCCCTGACGACGGAGGAAGGTCCGTAATGAAGTCCATAGATAAATGAGTCCATGGACGCTCCGGAAGTTTCAAGGGTAAAAGGGTCCCAGACGGACGGGTATGAGGGGTTTTAGAGCGAGCACACACCCCACATGACGCAACAAAAGTTATAACATCTTTATTAGCATTAGGCCACCAAAATCGGCGAGAAAGGAGATCTAAAGTAGCCTTACTCCCTGGATGTCCTGCTAGAGCAGAATTATGATGTGCCTCAATAACCTTTTGTCTCAACAGATTTGGGACAAACAGTCTCCCTGGAGGTCCTGCAGGGGCGTCCCCCTGAGCCTCTAACACCTCCTCCTCAAGCTCAGAAAATACAGCCGACACTACCACCCCCTCCTGAAGGATAGGACTCGGGTCATCCGTTTTCCCGGCCCCTGGGAAACTGCGAGACAAGGCATCAGCCTTTACATTCTTAGACCCCGGGCGATAAGTGACGACAAAATTAAACCTGGTAAAAAACAACGACCATCGAGCTTGTCTGGAATTCAGACGCTTAGCGGATTCCAAATACAACAGGTTCTTGTGATCAGTAATAACGGTAACCGGGTGGACTGCCCCCTCCAAAAAGTGACGCCATTCTTCAAAAGCTAACTTAATGGCCAAAAGTTCCCTATTGCCGATATCATAATTCCTTTCGGCGGACGACAACTTCTTAGAAAAGAAAGCGCACGATGCCATTTACCAGGGGACGGACCCTGGGACAATATAGCACCCACCCCTACGTCAGACGCATCCACCTCCACAATGAACGGCTGAGATGCATCTGGTTGGATGAGAACGGGTGCCGAAGCAAAACATTTCTTCAAAGAGGAAAAGGCTTGGCAAGCTTTGTCCGACCATTTAGAAAAATCCGTCCCTTTTCTTGTCATGTCAGTGAGAGGTTTGACGACAGATGAGAAATTACAAATAAATTTCCGGTAGTAGTTAGCAAACCCCAAAAAACGCTGCAGAGCCTTAAGATCCCCTGGCTGATCCCATTCAAGCACTGCTCTCACCTTTTCAGGGTCCATACGGAAACCGGAGGCTGACACCAAAAAACCCAAAAACTGAAGTTCCTGTACGGCAAATACACACTTCTCCAGTTTGGCGTATAATTTATTGTCTCGCAAGATCTGCAACACCTGTCTCACATGCTCCTGATGAGACACAAGATCTGGCGAGTAAATTAAAATGTCGTCCAAATATACAACCACAAACAGCCCCACAAGGTGACGAAAAATGTCATTAACAAAATGTTGGAATACTGCTGGTGCAGTAGTCAGACCAAAAGGCATGACTAGGTTCTCATAATGTCCCTCCGGGTGTTTAAACGCCGTTTTCCACTCATCCCCCTCTTTTATCCTAATCAGATTATACGCCCCCCTGAGATCCAATTTAGAAAACCATTTGGCGCCAACAATTTGATTGAAGAGATCAGGAATAAGAGGGAGTGGATACGGATCTCGAACAGTAATCCGATTAAGTTCGCGGAAATCCAAGCAAGGGCGTAGGCCTCCATCTTTCTTCTTCACAAAGAAGAACCCCGCGGCTACTGGGGAAGATGAAGGTCTAATATGCCCTTTGGCCAGACTTTCAGAAATATAATCTTTCATAGCCTGCCTCTCAGGACCAGAAAGATTATACAACCTAGCTTTAGGCAACTTAGCATCAGGAAGGAGATTAATAGAGCAGTCATACACGCGATGCGGAGGCAACTCCTGACACCCCTCCTCAGAGAAAACATCCCCAAAATCCTCCAAAAAAGGAGGCAATGTACTAGGCACGACCGCACTGATGACTGTGTTCATGCAGTTGCTTTTGCAAAACTCACCCCATTGGCTTATTTCTCTGGACTGCCAATTAATCACAGGGTTATGTTTAACCAACCAAGGAAGTCCCAACACAATGGGAGTAGGTAGACCCTCCAACACATAACAAGATAATTGTTCCCTATGTATTGCCCCTACCCGAAGGTCAATGTTATGAACCTCATGAACAAAGCTACCTTGGCCGAGAGGCCTGGCGTCAATGGAGAATATAGGGATCGGTTTGACCAATACACTCAGATGCATACCTTGAGCCTGAGCAAACTGAGCGTCAACCAGATTAGCCCCGGAACCACTATCAAGAAGAACAGACAATCTCTCCACTCTCGTACCAACTACCACCTCCACTGGTACAAGGAACTGAGAAGAACTGGCGGATGAAATACATACTCCCAGGTTGTCGTCCACCACACAACCTGGGATTAACAGTTTTCCGGCGACTTTTGGCTCAACAAGGCACGGGATGGACATTCTCCAACAAAATGTCCCTCTTTCCCGCAGAAAAAACATCTTCTAGTCCTGCGGCGTACCGCCAATCCCCTCCTACGAAATGATGTCCCTCCCAACTGCATAGGCTCATCCGAACAGACAAGGGGAACCTCAACATAAGGGACTTTAGTGGTAGGTGGAGAAACAACAGGGAGTGGGGTTACCTCACCCCTCTCCCGAAGCCGTCTATCAGTACGGATAGCTAAGGCCATAGCAGCCTCCAGAGAAGGAGGAGACTCATACTGAGCCAAAACGTCTTTTAATTTATCAGAAAGCCCATGACAAAACTGGCTCCTAAGAGCTGGGTCATTCCACTGAGTATCTGTGGCCCATCTACGAAACTCAGAAGCAAATTCTCTCGCCGGACGATCTCCCTGCTGTATCTTACGTAATTTTGTCTCAGCAAGAGAGACCCGATCTGGGTCATCATATACCAATCCCAGGGCAGAAAAAAATTGATCTACAGACAGTAGAGCCGGGGATCCCGGAGGAAGGGAAAATGCCCAGGATTGAGGGTCCCCTTGCAGAAGTGAGATAACAATTCCCACTCTCTGCTCCTCACTCCCTGATGATCGAGGCCGAAGCCGAAAATACAATTTACATGCCTCCCGGAAGGTGAAAAATTTGTTTCGCCCACCAGTGAACCTGTCCGGGAGAGCAACCTTAGGTTCAACTCTGGTTTGCTCCAGGGGAGACAAAACTTTGGACTTAATGTCCGTCAGCTCCATGGATAATCCCTGCAACTGCAGAGCCAGCTGGGCTACTGGATCCATGGTAACTGGAGATAATTTTTAGGGCCAGTGAAAATGTCACGCTGTCTAATGATATGTATACAATGTCAGTAAACTATTAATACAGGAACCACACTCTATACAACAACTAGTATAGCAACATCAGCATGTAAGTATAGAATAGATTTACCTGACACGATATCTGCTGAACTCAGGGTTAATCTTGAGGACTTCATGAGCTGAAACAGGAAAGAGGTGGACCGGGATCTAACCTGACCCTAAACTGGGGTCCTAACTAATCCCTCACCTTGGAGGTACTGATAATGGTTCAGAGGTCCAAGTCTCCAACCTAACCCTGTCTCCTATCAGACCCTGAACCCTGTAATCAGTCCTAAGAAGGATCCTGACTACCACCAAAGGGATATGGGCTGATCTTAGCTAAATACACAGATTAGACATATAAGACAGACAGGATAACACTCGCTTGCATACACACTCAAACACCAAAGGAACATAAATGGTATGGGAAATAAACTCTAACCAAGTTGAGCTTAGAACAACTAAGGAGCTCACAACTAAAGTCTATACAGATTCATTCCTATCTGTGGTCTGCATGAAGGTTTCACTGGCAACTCCCCAAGCAGACAACCAGAAATTTAAAGGAGACCAATCAACAAATAATCAATTGCAGCTGGGAGAAACTGCACCCAGTCCCAGCACCGAGCACAGACAGAATTAACTCCCTAGCTGCCAAACACAAAGAAACAGCAGCTCAGCTGTGAGAAGTCGAAATGTGCAACCGCGACGATCTTCGTGGCAATGCACACATGACACCGCCATCCTCTTCTCCCCGGCGGTCACATGCAGTTTCTCGCGATAACTGCAGTGACTGCTGGATAATCCCGGCCGTAAAGCAGTCCGATGACGTCACCGCCGGGGAAGCAGGTAATCAGCTGTGCTGCGTTGCAATGACAGGCTCTGCCTGTCATTGCGATGTAGCAAGCTGGATCGTCGTGGGACTGTCGTTACTATGGACTGCGTCGGACAGGTGGTATACTGTTGGTTTGTTTTTTTTATTTTTTTACAGGAGATCGATGGCGTCGCAGGAATGAGAGTACAATAAAAAAAATGAAAACTGTGTTGTCTCTTTTATTTCATTAAAATACTTTTTTCTTGCTGTGTCTTTTTTTTATACATTTAAAAACTTTGGGATTAATAATGGATCGGTGTCTTATTGACGCCTCTCCATTATTAACGGGCTTATTGTCACCGTGCAATCAACGGTGACATTAACCCCTTATTACCCCACTTGCCACCGCTACAGGGCAGTGGGAAGAGCCGGGTAAAGTGCCACAATTGGCACATCTTTTGATGCGCCAAATGTGGGGCTGCTGTAGCCTGGTATTATCAGGCTGTTGAGGGCCAAAATCCATGGGCCTTGACAGTCTTTTAATACCAGGCCGCAGCAGTCTGCATTTTACTTGGCTGGTTAACAAAAATAGGGGGACCCCTACGCCGTTTTTTTTTCGAGGGGATCCCCTATTTTTGTTAACCAGCCAAGCTAAGCAGACTGCTGTGGCCTGGTATTATCAGGCTGCAAGGTCCATGGATATTGGATCCTTACCAGCCTGAAAAACCAGGCCTCAGCGGTCTGCTTCATCTGGCTGGTTAACAAAAATAGGGGGGACCCCACGCCAATTTTTTTCGAGGGGATCCCCTATTTTTGTTAATCAGCCAAGATATGCAGACTGCTGTGGCCTGGTATTATCAGGCTGGCAAGGTCCATGGATCTTGGCTCCTTAACAGCCTGAAAATCCAGGCCTCAGCGGTCTGCTTCATCTGGCTGGTTAACAAAAATAGGGGGGACCCCACGCCATTTTTTTTTCGAAGGGAACCCCTATTTTTGTTAATCAGTTCCCTCTGACGTCACTGATGGTGTCCCTGGCTGACCTGAAGTGAAAGTGGAAAGCAATCAATTAAGCTTTCCACTTCCTCTCCTGTCAGGCAGGAGAGGAGCTCATTCATTTGGGGGTTTACTGTGAGGCTGCAGCATTAGCTGCGGTCCCTGCAGTAAACATTAACCCTTTCTGAAGGATTACACCGTGGGACCTGACTGTGCATCGGATTGGTAAGAATAATTTTGCTTTATTATTTTATTTTTATTACAGGAAATGGTTTTAGCAGGTAAATAAAATATGGTCAAAAACTGTGTGATTATTTCATTAAACTTCTTTTTTATTAAAGTGTGTGTGTTTTGATTTTTCTTTCATGCAATAGGATTAATAATTGATAGTTGTCTAATTGACAGCTCTCAATTATTAACCTGGCTTAAAGTGACCTTTCAATTGCAAGGTCATTTTAACCCCTTATTAACCCATTCGCCACCGCTACAGGGCAATGGGAATAGACGGGCAAAGTACCAGAAAGGGCAAATCTAATTAGAGATTTGCCCTTTCTGGGGTGTCTGGGGGCAGATGTTAAGTAGCCGGGGGGGCCAAAAAAAATGGTCCCTCTCTGGGCTATTATTATCTGCCCCCACTCACTGGCTTTGTCTGTCTGGTTGCGAAAATAGGGCGGGAGCCCACGCATTTTTTTCAGCAATTTTACACCTCATATATATATATACATGTCATTGAATTTGTGACACATATATATATATATTTATATTTATAGTTCATACACTTCTACATAGTATAATAGCTGCTAATTCAATTGCCGGCTTTTGTGAAAATGCAGAACCCGACATGAAATGACACTTGGTGTACATAGGGTTAACCATGTCTTTTCATGTAGTTTGATATCTGATTTGCACAAACAATTACATCAGTCTATGTGTGCAAAATTTCACACCTGTAGGGGTTAATTAAAGGTGTAAATTCGTAGCAAAAAGTCGTTTTTTTTACAACGAATTTACACCTTTAATTAACCCCTACAGGTGTGAAATTTTGCACACATAGACTGATGTAATTGTTTGTGCAAATCAGATAGCAAACTAATGAAAAGACATGGTTAACCCTATGTACACCAAGTGTCATTTGATGTCGGGTGCTTCTGTCTTTTCACAGAAGCCGGCTTTACCCGGCAATTGAATCAGAGGATATTTTACTATGTAGAAGTGTATAAACTATACATATATGTATATATATATGTCACAATGACATGTATATATATATATATGTATTCTATGTGTGTATATTTAGTGTTTACAAGGAAAGAATGGGGTTTTTTTAGTTGCGATATTTTGTTCCCATAGACTTACATGGGACTTCCGGTATCGGTATCGGGTATCGCCGATATTTTAATGGTATCGGCGATACCATTCCGATTCCGATACTTTTGGATATCGGAAAGTATCGCTCAACTCTAGTAGCCACCAAAACATATAATGGCGGTTAGACAAGAAGAAACACAAACGCAGGCAGAAAATAGAGTGAGCAAACGCTGGGGCCAAATACTGCCTAGATAGGACAGGACAGGTCAGAATACTATCTGCAACCCAGCAAAACCCTAGAAAATTCCAACACTTCTGATTTCAAAAAATGCTGAGACCACACGATCTCGCCACCCGCTAAATCAGATCTCTGGTGTGACCAAGCGGCTAACCCGCAGCCACTCAAATAGCAGGGACAGAGCAATGGAACAAATAAACAGTGGCTACTGAAAAACAGAGATTAGCACAGGCCCCTGGAGGGGAACCCGGCTAACCTCCCACAAAAGTGCAGACAAAAAATGGAAATTGCAAGCACGATAGAAACAAGCAGAAAATATCTTATCTGAAAGTAGCAGACGAAGGCAAGACACCAGCTGACTTCCGAATGAACCAGGTAACAACAATTGATCACCGGCGAGGATCATGGGAAGGCAGCTCACTTATATCAGCCCAGTCTGTCTCTCCTGATTGCCAGTCATCGCTTGCAGGTGATGGACTTCTACTATTCAACACTGGTTCAATACCCTCAGCAACCACCAGAGGGAGCCCCAACTCAGAAGTAATTTCCAACAAGCTCACAACAGAAGGGGTTGTCCTAGTAGTGGACAACCCATTTAATAAGCTTGGGAGCGTTAATGCGTGGTTTAGGAACAGCACTGTAACTAAAGCACAGAATGGTGATTAAGCCGGGTATATAAACACAGTCTTAGGCCGGTTTCACACGTCCTGATATTTGTTTTTTTCCGGTACCGGAGATATCAGTGTCCGTATGTCCGTGTGTCCGTGTGTGTACTATGTGCGGCACACGTGTGGCAAGCGTGTGCCACCCGTGTGCCGCATCAGTACCACATGGACACACGGACGGCCGCCGGGGAAGTAGCGGCTACAGTAAGCTGCTGTCCCCCTGCAGCTGGTGCTGAAGCCGGCTGTAATTCCCCCTGCTCTGCCTGCAAGCAGGGGAGAACGATGAGCGGTATATTAATACACTGCTCTTTGTTCTCCTGTGCTCGAAGGCAAAGCAGGGGGAATTACAGTCGGCTTCAGCACCAGCTGCAGGGGACAGCGGCTTACAGTAGCCGCGAGTTTCCGGTGGCCGTCCACGCACACGGAGGACTGTGTGAACAGTTCTCCATGTGCACGTGTGCGGGACGTTTTCTGGTCCGTGTGTCCGTGTCAAAACGGACATGTCTACGTGTTTGGCACACGGACACTCGGTCCGTGTGAAAACAAGCACATGTGCATAGACACATTGATTATAATGTGTCTATGTCTGTATGTGTCTCCAGTACGTGTGAAAACTGTCACCACACGTAATGGAGACACGGATGTTTGAAACCGGCCTGAAAGTTAAGATCTATGGGCCTTACACAGACCACCTTAAGAATCTGCTTCCAAAACTTATTTTAAATGAAAGAGGAAATTACCAGACTGAGACATGTATATCAGAAGAGCAGACTGTCAGTCATTGTATGGTCTCAGATAGGTAACGCCCCCTTTCATTTATAATAATCTCTGGAAGCAGATTCAGTCCTGCCCATAGATATTAGCAAGAGATGAGTGAACTTCTTTGGAAAAAGTTCGCCACTCTCACATTCGGTACGATCCTTGCACATTCATATTCGTGATCCAATTCCTGAACATTTTCCTCACATTTGGCAAAATTCGCCCAAAGTAAGGTAAATGATTGAGCTTCCACTAATGCTTTTGTTAGGACTTTGGCTACGACAGTGCTGCTGTATGATGAGCGGGGGGACATGTTTGATTGAGGGAGGGGGTGGGGACAGGTCAGAGGAGTGGCGGACTGTTATTTTTTTTAATTAACTTAATGTTTTGAAATTTCGGCAGTCAATCAGGGCACAGAAACTATCTACAACGTCCAGGCTCAAGGGCTTGTGTCATTGGCTGCCACGTGTCCCTCTACATATGAAAAGCAGATATGTGGCTTTGGCTCCATTTTGTGAGTGTAACAGTGTAGTGAGGCTGCTGATGGTGCAAGTAGTCAGATAGCTAGGCAGTTTATTGA
This sequence comes from Oophaga sylvatica, assembly GCA_033576555.1. NCBI lineage: Eukaryota > Metazoa > Chordata > Amphibia > Anura > Dendrobatidae > Oophaga > Oophaga sylvatica. The sequence goes on from JARQOD010000005.1 coordinate 371,350,881, forward strand.
GCCATTAACACTCAGACACTTTCAGACTACCTACACTCATCACTGTCCCCTCTTTTTCCTGTCCTGATCTGGCTGTTCATCACTACAACGACACTCTTAGAAGCACCCTTGACCAAGTAGAGTAGCGCCCCTCACCCACAGAACTTCCAAACACAGAGTAAAACTGCCCTGGCTCCCATTGCAAGCTCAACTTCTCCAGCGATGCTCTAGGAGTGCTGAGCGCCTATGGAGAAAAACTTGCACACCAGAAGACTTTATCCTCTTCGAATTTATGTTAAGAACCGACCTACTTCACCACTCTGATCTCACTAGCCAACAACCCCAAGAAACTTTTTGACACCTTTCACTCCCTCCTCAGGCCAAAAGCACAAACCCCTATAACAGACATATGTGCTGATGACCTTGCCTCCCACTTTATAGAAAAAATAGATAATATCCATCAGGAAATCCGCTCCCAACCACCAAGTGTTGTGACTCCTATCCCTCCCTGCATTTCCCCTGGCTCACTTTCCATATTTGATCCCATCACAGAAGAAGAAGTCTCCAGACTCCTCTCTTCGTCTTGTCCAGCTACATGCACTACCGACCCAATTCCCTTACATCTCCCCCAGTCTCTCTCTCCAGACGTCACAACTCACCTAACTACAATCTTTAATCTCTCCCTCTCCTCTGGCATTTTTCCATCCTCCTTCAAACACTCTATCGTTACACCATTTCTAAAGAAACCCGCTCTCAACCCATCCTGCACAAACAACTACAGACCAGTCTCCAATCTCCCCTTCATCTGTAAACTTTTGGAGCGACTAGTCTACTCCCGCCTTACCCGTTACCTCTCCACACACTCCCTCCTAGACCCTTCACAGTCCGGCTTCCGCCCCCTACATTCGACTGAAACTACACTCATCAAAGTTATCAATGACCTTCTGACAGCAAAATGTAACGATGACCACTCTCTGCTCATTCTTCTCGACCTTTCTGCAGCTTTCGACACTGTTGACCACCGTCTCCTACTCTCTAGGCTCCAGTCACTAGGCATTAAGGACACTGCTCTCTCCTGGTTCTCTTCCTATGTTTCTGACCGCTCCTTCAGTGTTTTGTTCGCTGGCTCCACGTCAACTCCTCTTCCTCTCGCTGTCGGGGTACCTCAGGGCTCAGTCCTTGGCCCCCTTCTCTTCTCTCTCTACATGGCTCCAATTGGACAGACCATCAGCAGATTTAGCTTTCAGTACCATCTTTATGCTGATAACACACAACTATACACGTCATCCCCCAACCTTAACCCCCGCTGTACTACACAACCCCAGTGACTATCCGCAGTCTCCAACATCATGTCCGCTCTCTATCTGAAACTCAACCTCTCAAAAAAACTGAGCTTCTTCTGCTCCCCTTGTCTACTAACCTCCCTAAATCTAACATTTCCCTCTCTGTGGGTGGCACAATAATAACACCCCGGCAGCAGGTGTGCTGTCTGGGTGTTATGTTTGACATCAATCTCTCCTTCACATGCCATATACAATCTCTTGCCAGCTCTTGCTGCTTACACCTAAAGAACATCTCTAGAATCCGCCCTTTTCTCACGATGGAAACAACAAAAACCCTCACTGTAGCATTGATCCACTCACACCTGGACTACTGCAACGCTCTATTAATTGGCCTCTCCGTTACTTGACTTTCCCCTCTCCAGTCCATACTTAATGCAGCAGCCAGGGTCATCCATGTGGCTAATCGGTACTCGGACGCATCTGCTCTTCGCCAGTCCTTACATTGGCTGCCCATTCATTATAGGATCCAATTCAAAGTACTTGTTCTCACCCACAAAACTCTCCACAGTGCAGCACCTCCTTACATCTCCTCCCTCATTTCTGTCTATCGGCCTAACCAACCACTGCGCTCTGCAAACGACTTTCGACAAACCTCTGCACTAATCCGTACCTCCCACTCCCGACTCCAAGACTTCTCCCGTGTTGCTCCAATCCTCTGGAATGCTGTACCCCAAGAAATTAGGACTATCCACAATTTGCATAGTTTTAGGCGCTCCCTCAAAACACATTTGTTCAGAGTGGACTATCACGTTCACTAATCAAAGTCATTTTATGTGTAAGTGAGCGTGTGTAGACCATTCACTATTTCCATCTATCCCTCACTCCCTCAAGATGGCTGGACCATCATTGTAAATGCACCATTGTATATACACACCTGTACTTTTTATCTCCCCCACCTCATTGTAGATTGTAAGCTCTCACGAGCAGGGTCATCTTATTTAGCTTTAACCCCTTACTGTCCATGGATGTGCACAGTCCATCATGACAAGGTGTCAGTTTTGGCACCTTGAAGGCCTGTGCACGTCCTGCCTTTGAACTACCATTGCGTGTAAACACGCAGTGGTAGTTCAGTGCCGACAGCTGTCTATGACAGCTGACAGGCACGGCAAGCGGTGCGGGGACCTTTGCCGTCGGTCCCCACACCCACAGCGCTGTGATTGGTCAGTCAATCTGACTGACCAAACACAGCAGCGATCGCCCTGGAGATGCTGACATTTCAGCATCTCCAGCGCGATCAGTGCAGGAGCTCAGCGCTGCAGTGGCCGAGCTTCCTGCACTAACAGCCAGGAGCGGCGCCCCCACCGCCCCTGGCTTTTAGCCCCCTGACTGCTGCGATCGAGCGTGATCGCAGCGTTCGGGGGGGAGGCAGAGGGTCGGGAGCTCCCTCTGCCTCAGGTCGGCGTCCCTGCGATGTATTCGCATTGCCCGATCTCAGCCATGATGACCCGGGGTTGTCATGACAACCTCTGGGTCATCTAGCTACGGAAAGCCGCTGAGACCATGCTCACAACATGGTCTCAGAAGCTTTCACCATAGGTACAATATATATCACATTAGTGGCGATCAAAATTGACAAGACCCCACAAAGTGGTATAAAAATTACAAAATTCCTTTATTAACAATAACAATGATATAACATGAACAATGCAAAAAAATGAACAATACAAAAAATAAGGGTACAGAAACACATATATAAGAGGGACTCTACACCATGGTGGAACGATATTCACCCACAGCCTTAACGCAATACATTATAAAAGTGTATGTAATTATCTAACCTCAATTCAATTAATATAATGGTCATATAGTAATTGATCGCCAATATTGTGCTAAAGTACTAGCACAATGGGGTCATACCATTGTGATACCTTCGATTTACAAGGATTCCCCTAAATAAAATGACCAAAAAATCATTGTAGGATGAAAAAACACTGTAACCAATAATGCGGTGGTAATGCTGTAAACCTACCGATAGCTCGGCTGGGTAGCCACCTGGACGTCCCTCTGCCCCGACGCGCGTTTCGCACTGCTTCTTCCTGGAGGCGTAACAGGGCAGGGGGACGCCCGGTTTAAATAAGGCCAATAACTGACGTAATCAAGAGAAAGCTGAAACCCCTGTGTATCTGAGATCCAATAAGATTACAATTGCAAAGAAAGCCATGACGCTGCAACAACCCAGCTTAAAAGTATATAACCAATCCGAAAGACCATATGCAATCACGTGTTCAACTCATCGCAGGTCCTTCAATGACCGCAACACTTATCTGGTCACGTGACCAAAACTGACCAATGGATTGAATGAACCCGAAACATGTGTTCAGAAGGTCCTTTCAGTATCGAGCAACTAATAACACTGCGCATGCGTCACCGGGTCAGAATCTTAATTTGACAACAGACTGTATATAATAATTTTATTTTACAATTGTCATTATATTTGCAATTACCATATGGCAATCCTACCTTGGATCTCAACATTAAGAGGAGTTGTTTAACGGCGCATGTATGTATCATATGGCCTCTGCTAATGAAGAGGAGGGGAGCGGAACGGATCGCACACCAGGGATGTAACTTCCTATTCAGGAACGTTAACATCACCGATCTGTATTGACCGCTATACTGCCCTCAGCAGTCCACATGAACAAAATGCGCACTACACCTCAAAATGCAAACTATGGTTCGACAGGGAGGAGATATAAGTGAAAAACCAACCAAGGAATAATATTTGTGATTAAATAGTGAATTGTAATATACCACGTGCCAACATAATTATAAATTAAAATTATAATAACTATATAGAAAAACTTATAGTGAACTAAACCATAATAATGAATTGTGAATTATGACAATAAAGTGAATATAAGCTGATTATGATACTATCCTATAACCAACATAATTGTGTAATATACGAAAAACTTGATTGCAGAACACATCTCTCTCTTCAGAATTCATAGAAGACCACTACAAGGAAAGTAGCCTCAATCATAAGGTAAATGGCCAAGTCATTCAACCGGACAAGAAACTAAAAAAATCTAAAGAAAATGAGAATAATTAATATGGATACAATAAAATAAATTTATTACTAAAAACTAAATTACAAACCCCCCCCACACCTAAAAAGTCTCATAAGGTTATAAATACGCATTAAACCCAAAACTCTCATTAAGTCCTTGGGGACAAAGGGTGCCCAACCTGAAGATCCATTGGCATTCTTTTTTGGCAACTCTTCTTACTAAATCTCCTCCTCTAGAACCCAAATCCACTATGTCAATGCCTTTGAACACTAAAAGTTTAGAATTACTTTGGTGATACTTCTTAAAGTGCCTTGGCAAGGTTTTGAGAGACAACACATCATTGGCTGTCTTCGCTTTTTCGATATCCAAACAGTGTTCCCGCACTCTAATTTTTAATTCCCTACTTGTCATTCCGATGTATTTCTTGCCACAAGGGCATTCAGCACAGTACACTACCCCTTTGGATGAGCATGTGATATATGCTCTTATCGAAAACTCCCTGGAATTGTCAAAATTTGAAAATTTTTTACTCTTTTTCATGTTGTTGCATCCCTTGCAAAACCCACAAGGGAAGAAGCCTTTTCTTTCTTGCTGTTTACCCTTTCTTGCTCTACCTATGGGGTCATAAGAACTGTGTACTAGGATATCACGTAAATTAGGAGCGCGTTTGGCCACAATGGATGGTACGTTGGGGAGGCATTTTTTCAAGACAGGATCCGTAAATAAGATACTCCAGTTCTTTTCCACAATTATCCTAAGATCAAACCACCTACTATTATAATTTGTAATGAACCTTACCTGATGGTCACCATCAGTTGATGGCGCCACTGGTTGATTCTTGTATAGCAGCTGGTTTCTGGAAGTATTTTTCGCTTTGACATATCCTCTTTGATGGCACGATGCCCGTATCCCCTTTCTTTGAAACGTTTTCTCAAAATGTCAGATTGCTCTTCGAATAATGAGTCCTCAGAACATATCCTTTTAGCTCGGATAAATTGGCCAATGGGTATGCCTTGAATAGTAGACCTTGGGTGCGCCGACGTGGCATGCAAAAAGGAGTTCGTCAATGTGGGCTTTCGATAGATGGTAGTAGATAGTCGACCATTAGGGAGAGCTGAAATTAATAAATCCAAAAATTCAATTTGGCGACCAAATTTATATGTCAGTTTGATGTTTTGATTGTTATTGTTTAATTGATTGATGAAAATTTCCAGGTCCACAACTGGACCCTCCCAAATAAACAAAATGTCATCTATATACCGGATCCAATTGTGGACCCGTTCAACACCCTTAATTTCTTCACCTTGAAAAATTGACCACTCCCATGCCCCCATGAAAAGGTTGGCATAGGAGGGTGCACATGAGGCACCCATAGCGGTGCCTCTTTGTTGTAAGTAGATTTTTTCTTTGAAAATAAACGCATTGTGCGTTAATACAAACTCGAGTAAGGTGAGAATAAGGTCTGTCATCTCCTTGGTCAAATTGCTATGCTGCAAATATCTCTTTACAGCCTTTAAACCATCGGCATGATTGATCGAGGAATATAATGCCTCTACATCCGCTGTTACAAGTACCATCTTGTCAGTCAACTGGATATTTTCCAGGTGACCCAATGCAGCAGTAGTATCTTTAATGAAAGAGGGTAATTGCATTACCAAAGGTTTCAAGAAATATTCGATCAAGTCACAAATGATCTCACAAAGTCCCTCATTGGCCGATATAATGGGCCTACCCGGAGGATTGTAGGGATCTTTATGAATCTTAGGTATTAAGTAAAAGGTGGCCAACCTAGGATTTAACCTCTCATATATCTCTAGCAATCTTTTGGGGATGATGTCGTCTTCATAGGCTTTAAGCAAAATCGCAATTAATTCAGCTTTATATTTATTCATGGGGTTAAAGGTGAGCGGCTTATATTCAGCTGAATTGCCTAAGATTTTAAACGCCTGGATCTCATACATAATATTTGGCCACACAACAATATTACCCCCTTTATCCGCCATTTTGAAGACGACATCATCCCACGTTTTTAACTGCTTTAGTGCCTCACCTTCAACTTTACTCAGATTTTTAAATGCTCTATTTTTTTTATTTTTGGTCTTCATTAACTTCTCAACATCTAGTGACACCATTTTGGTAAAAGTGTCTACCGCAGGTACCATTGATAATGCCGGAAACTTCTTTGAAGTACCCAAAATATCTTTGGGAAATTCACCATTGCCAGCAGAGACATCCTCATCAATCATGCTAACGGAAGTAATTTCATCAATATTATCACTTACTGTAGAGGTATTTTCCTCCAATAATGATTCCAACACATTGAGTGCTCGTTGTTCATCTAAAGAAGGAAAGCCCACATCAACTTCTCCTCTGAAATGCAACCTCTTTAACACTAGCTTCCTGGCAAACAGGTGGAGGTCTTTTATGACCGTGAATGGATCTAAATCAATTGAAGGGGAGAAAGTCAAACCTTTAGATAATACATTTTCCTGATCCTCAGTAAGAACATGGGCAGATAAATTTATTACCTTAATCCCATCCTTATTGGACTTCTTGTTAGTAGAATTTTTCTTATAAAACTGTCTGGTTTTAAGACCATATCTCCCTTCATATACCGATCCACCACTTTCACTCATAGATGAAATAGATACCGTAGATGAACTACGAGATGTTTTCCTTTTCACCGGATCCTTTTTTAATTGCCACCGGAATATTTTATTGGATTCGAAATCATTCAAATCTCTTTCATATTTCTTTTGTTTATTCATGCTGATATTATTTTCCCACTTTTCAACATCACCATCCAATTTTTTAATCATTTCTTCAAATCTCTCACTGCTCAATTCCTGCTGCAATGATTTTTGTAATGTATCAATTTCAGCCTCAATAGCTTTGAGAGATGAGATGTTCTTTTCAATGATGATGGCAATAAATTCAAGGGAGCATGTATTTGCAGCTTTAATCCATCGATTGATGAGATTCTCATCTTCTAGGTCAAAGGTGGGAAAGATGTTAACCCTCAATCCCCTGGGTACAATCTTTTGAGAGAGATAACTTTCCAGGGTAACTTTGGTCCACCAAATTTTAATTTTTTTATGTAGCGCATTCTTATATTTTGGTATTTTTTCATTGTAACCACTAGAGACTGAATTAAAATGTGCTCCTGCACCCCTTTGAAAAATATTTGAAGCCTTCATTTGCCAAGAATTCTCTTTGGCTTTAAGATCCATTACTTACGGGCTCTGTTAAACAACAGTAATGATTAGATTTTTCACAAAAATGCCCACCAATATTTAGACTTATACCACACAATAATATATATCACATTAGTGGCGATCAAAATTGACAAGACCCCACAAAGTGGTATAAAAATTACAAAATTCCTTTATTAACAATAACAATGATATAACATGAACAATGCAAAAAAATTAACAATACAAAAAATAAGGGTACAGAAACACATATATAAGAGGGACTCTACACCATGGTGGAACGATATTCACCCACAGCCTTAACGCAATACATTATAAAAGTGTATGTAATTATCGAACCTCAATTCAATTAATATAATGGTCATATAGTAATTGATCGCCAATATTGTGCTAAAGTACTAGCACAATGGGGTCATACCATAGTGATACCTTCGATTTACAAGGATTCCCCTAAATAAAATGACCAAAAAATCATTGTAGGATGAAAAAACACTGTAACCAATAATGCGGTGGTAATGCTGTAAACCTACCGATAGCTCGGCTGGGTAGCCACCTGGACGTCCCTCCGCCCCGACGCGCGTTTCGCACTGCTTCTTCATGGAGGCGTAACAGGGCAGGGGGACGCCCGGTTTAAATAAGGCCAATAACTGACGTAATCAAGAGAAAGCTGAAACCCCTGTGTATCTGAGATCCAATAAGATTACAATTGCAAAGAAAGCCATGACGCTGCAACAACCCAGCTTAAAAGTATATAACCAATCCGAAAGACCATATGCAATCACGTGTTCAACTCATCGTAGGTCCTTCAATGACCGCAACACTTATCTGGTCACGTGACCAAAACTGACCAATGGATTGAATGAACCCGAAACATGTGTTCAGAAGGTCCTTTCAGTATCGAGCAACTAATAACACTGCGCATGCGTCACCGGGTCAGAATCTTAATTTGACAACAGACTGTATATAATAATTTTATTTTACAATTGTCATTATATTTGCAATTACCATATGGCAATCCTACCTTGGATCTCAACATTAAGAGGAGTTGTTTAACGGCGCATGTATGTATCATATGGCCTCTGCTAATGAAGAGGAGGGGAGCGGAGCGGATCGCACACCAGGGATGTAACTTCCTATTCAGGAACGTTAACATCACCGATCTGTATTGACCGCTATACTGCCCTCAGCAGTCCACATGAACAAAATGCGCACTACACCTCAAAATGCAAACTATGGTTCGACAGGGAGGAGATATAAGTGAAAAACAACCAAGGAATAATATTTGTGATTAAATAGTGAATTGTAATATACCACGTGCCAACATAATTATAAATTAAAATTATAATAACTATATAGAAAAACTTATAGTGAACTAAACCATAATAATGAATTGTGAATTATGACAATAAAGTGAATATAAGCTGATTATGATACTATCCTATAACCAACATAATTGTGTAATATACGAAAAACTTGATTGCAGAACACATCTCTCTCTTCAGAATTCATAGAAGACCACTACAAGGAAAGTAGCCTCAATCATAAGGTAAATGGCCAAGTCATTCAACCGGACAAGAAACTAAAAAAATCTAAAGAAAATGAGAATAATTAATATGGATACAATAAAATAAATTTATTACTAAAAACTAAATTACAACCCCCCCCACACCTAAAAAGTCTCATAAGGTTATAAATACGCATTAAACCCAAAACTCTCATTAAGTCCTTGGGGACAAAGGGTGCCCAACCTGAAGATCCATTGGCATTCTTTTTGGCAACTCTTCTTACTAAATCTCCTCCTCTAGAACCCAAATCCACTATGTCAATGCCTTTGAACACTAAAAGTTTAGAATTACTTTGGTGATACTTCTTAAAGTGCCTTGGCAAGGTTTTGAGAGACAACACATCATTGGCTGTCTTCGCTTTTTCGATATCCAAACAGTGTTCCCGCACTCTAATTTTTAATTCCCTACTTGTCATTCCGATGTATTTCTTGCCACAAGGGCATTCAGCACAGTACACTACCCCTTTGGATGAGCATGTGATATATGCTCTTATCGAAAACTCCCTGGAATTGTCAAAATTTGAAAATTTTGTACTCTTTTTCATGTTGTTGCATCCCTTGCAAAACCCACAAGGGAAGAAGCCTTTTCTTCTTGCTGTTTACCCTTTCTTGCTCTACCTATGGGGTCATAAGAACTGTGTACTAGGATATCACGTAAATTAGGAGCGCGTTTGGCCACAATGGATGGTACGTTGGGGAGGCATTTTTTCAAGACAGGATCCGTAAATAAGATACTCCAGTTCTTTTCCACAATTCTCCTAAGATCAAACCACCTACTATTATAATTTGTAATGAACCTTACCTGATGGTCACCATCAGTTGATGGCGCCACTGGTTGATTCTTGTATAGCAGCTGGTTTCTGGGAGTATTTTTCGCTTTGACATATCCTCTTTGAATGGCACGATGCCCGTATCCCCTTTCTTTGAAACGTTTTCTCAAAATGTCAGATTGCTCTTCGAATAATGAGTCCTCAGAACATATCCTTTTAGCTCGGATAAATTGGCCAATGGGTATGCCTTGAATAGTAGACCTTGGGTGGGTTTTGCAAGGGATGCAACAACATGAAAAAGAGTACAAAATTTTCAAATTTTGACAATTCCAGGGAGTTTTCGATAAGAGCATATATCACATGCTCATCCAAAGGGGTAGTGTACTGTGCTGAATGCCCTTGTGGCAAGAAATACATCGGAATGACAAGTAGGGAATTAAAAATTAGAGTGCGGGAACACTGTTTGGATATCGAAAAAGCGAAGACAGCCAATGATGTGTTGTCTCTCAAAACCTTGCCAAGGCACTTTAAGAAGTATCACCAAAGTAATTCTAAACTTTTAGTGTTCAAAGGCATTGACATAGTGGATTTGGGTTCTAGAGGAGGAGATTTAGTAAGAAGAGTTGCCAAAAAAGAATGCCAATGGATCTTCAGGTTGGGCACCCTTTGTCCCCAAGGACTTAATGAGAGTTTTGGGTTTAATGCGTATTTATAACCTTATGAGACTTTTTAGGTGTGGGGGGGGTTGTAATTTAGTTTTTAGTAATAAATTTATTTTATTGTATCCATATTAATTATTCTCATTTTCTTTAGATTTTTTTAGTTTCTTGTCCGGTTGAATGACTTGGCCATTTACCTTATGATTGAGGCTACTTTCCTTGTAGTGGTCTTCTATGAATTCTGAAGAGAGAGATGTGTTCTGCAATCAAGTTTTTCGTATATTACACAATTATGTTGGTTATAGGATAGTATCATAATCAGCTTATATTCACTTTATTGTCATAATTCACAATTCATTATTATGGTTTAGTTCACTATAAGTTTTTCTATATAGTTATTATAATTTTAATTTATAATTATGTTGGCACGTGGTATATTACAATTCACTATTTAATCACAAATATTATTCCTTGGTTGTTTTTCACTTATATCTCCTCCCTGTCGAACCATAGTTTGCATTTTGAGGTGTAGTGCGCATTTTGTTCATGTGGACTGCTGAGGGCAGTATAGCGGTCAATACAGATCGGTGATGTTAACGTTCCTGAATAGGAAGTTACATCCCTGGTGTGCGATCCGCTCCGCTCCCCTCCTCTTCATTAGCAGAGGCCATATGATACATACATGCGCCGTTAAACAACTCCTCTTAATGTTGAGATCCAAGGTAGGATTGCCATATGGTAATTGCAAATATAATGACAATTGTAAAATAAAATTATTATATACAGTCTGTTGTCAAATTAAGATTCTGACCCGGTGACGCATGCGCAGTGTTATTAGTTGCTCGATACTGAAAGGACCTTCTGAACACATGTTTCGGGTTCATTCAATCCATTGGTCAGTTTTGGTCACGTGACCAGATAAGTGTTGCGGTCATTGAAGGACCTACGATGAGTTGAACACGTGATTGCATATGGTCTTTCGGATTGGTTATATACTTTTAAGCTGGGTTGTTGCAGCGTCATGGCTTTCTTTGCAATTGTAATCTTATTGGATCTCAGATACACAGGGGTTTCAGCTTTCTCTTGATTACGTCAGTTATTGGCCTTATTTAAACCGGGCGTCCCCTGCCCTGTTACGCCTCCAGGAAGAAGCAGTGCGAAACGCGCGTCGGGGAGGAGGGACGTCCAGGTGGCTACCCAGCCGAGCTATCGGTAGGTTTACAGCATTACCACCGCATTATTGGTTACAGTGTTTTTTCATCCTACAATGATTTTTTGGTCATTTTATTTAGGGGAATCCTTGTAAATCGAAGGTATCACTATGGTATGACCCCATTGTGCTAGTACTTTAGCACAATATTGGCGATCAATTACTATATGACCATTATATTAATTGAATTGAGGTTAGATAATTACATACACTTTTATAATGTATTGCGTTAAGGCTGTGGGTGAATATCGTTCCACCATGGTGTAGAGTCCCTCTTATATATGTGTTTCTGTACCCTTATTTTTTGTATTGTTAATTTTTTTGCATTGTTCATGTTATATCATTGTTATTGTTAATAAAGGAATTTTGTAATTTTTATACCACTTTGTGGGGTCTTGTCAATTTTGATCGCCACTAATGTGATTATATATTATTGTGTGGTATAAGTCTAAATATTGGTGGGCATTTTTGTGAAAAATCTAATCATTACTGTTGTTTAACAGAGCCCGTAAGTAATGGATCTTAAAGCCAAAGAGAATTCTTGGCAAATGAAGGCTTCAAATATTTTTCAAAGGGGTGCAGGAGCACATTTTAATTCAGTCTCTAGTGGTTACAATGAAAAAATACCAAAATATAAGAATGCGCTACATAAAAAAATTAAAATTTGGTGGACCAAAGTTACCCTGGAAAGTTATCTCTCTCAAAAGATTGTACCCAGGGGATTGAGGGTTAACATCTTTCCCACCTTTGACCTAGAAGATGAGAATCTCATCAATCGATGGATTAAAGCTGCAAATACATGCTCCCTTGAATTTATTGCCATCATCATTGAAAAGAACATCTCATCTCTCAAAGCTATTGAGGCTGAAATTGATACATTACAAAAATCATTGCAGCAGGAATTGAGCAGTGAGAGATTTGAAGAAATGATTAAAAAATTGGATGGTGATGTTGAAAAGTGGGAAAATAATATCAGCATGAATAAACAAAAGAAATATGAAAGAGATTTGAATGATTTCGAATCCAATAAAATATTCCGGTGGCAATTAAAAAGGATCCGGTGAAAAGGAAAACATCTCGTAGTCAGTGGCATAGCGTGGGGGGGCCGGGGGGGGGCGGTACGCCCCAGGCGGCACCTGTGTGTGGGGGCGGCACCTGTGTGTGGGGGCGGCGCACCCTTCCTTGGCCTCCCAACTTCGCACAGCCAGCATTTACCATTGCTGTGCTGTGCTTTGTAAAGATGCTAGCAGGACCTGTGATGAGGTCACAGGAGGGGAAGAGTTAGGTGTCACATGATCAGGCCCCTGTGTGCAGGAAGCTGCTGCTGTACTGGTCGTCATCATCGTCATGGTGCCGGATGATGGTAAGTTTATATGTGGGATCATAAGGGGTTTACAGTGTGGATGTAGCTGAACTGTGTGTGCATGAGGTGTACGGAGCGGAGCCGTATGTACGAAGCGGAGCCGTGTGTACGAGGTGTACGGAGCGAAGCCGTGTGTGTACGAGGTGTACGGAGCGAAGCCGTGTGTGTACGAGGTGTACGGAGCGGAGCCATGTGTGTACGAGGTGTACGGAGCGGAGCCGTGTGTGTACGAGGTGTACGGAGCAAAGTCGTGTGTGTACGAGGTGTACGGAGCGAAGCCGTGTGTGTACGAGGTGTACGGAGCGGAGCCGTGTGTGTACGAGGTGTACGGAGCAAAGCCGTGTGTGTACGAGGTGTACGAAGCAAAGCCGTATGTGTACAAGGTGTACGGAGCGGAGGTGTACGGAGCGGAGGTGTACGGAGCAGAGCCGTGTGTGTACGAGGTGTACGGAGCAAAGCCGTGTGTGTACGAGGTGTACGAGCAA